>JAMZAV010001029.1:0-446300 GCA_024449915.1 Sweltsa coloradensis
TTTAAAAATTTTTCCTTTAAAGGATCCCCCTAACAGGACAAAGGAGAAAATTCATAGGGTCGAAATTTGAGCCTTATGGCCAGGGACAGCCGTATAAGAGCATCGATTATCATTGACCTGCTCACCGCAAAATTGTATTGCTTGTCATGTACGTTCGCATTGTTATCTACGAAGACAGTCCAGAATATGAAATGGGTGTGTTTTTTCATGCTCTACAACTTTTATTTGAAACGAATTTTCATCGGATCGTTAGTTTCTACTTTATATTGATAAATATGCGAAAACTATTCCAATAATTGAAATAAAAAGAGTTAAAGTTTCCATCATGGGCCGTAGTTCGCCAGATAATCAAAGCAGGGCGCACCAAATGCTTTAATCGTTTCTTTGAAAACAATTTAAAACAAATTTGAGCTATTTCGGTCCAATACTTAGCTCAATATAGCTAATTTTTCATTCTTCGACAAAATTTAAAAAATTGAAAATTGATTTTCAAAATGGCGGATAACCCGCAACCGGATTTTTTGGGATTCTGTTGGGGATGTTCAGGAGACCCACCTTAATAAATCCCAAGCGGTCCCTGCTTGTTTTTTTGAATGCGTGGGTCATATCACAACGGCCCTGTACTATATGCCATACAACATCTTCTTGTTTCCTTCTGCATCTTTTTCTAAATTCTTTGCAAGTCTTCTGCCTTCTCTTCTTTGACCATTCTTTGTGCTTCCCTCTTAGCATTTTTGTACAATTCTTTCTTCTCATCTGTTCTATCTTTCATGTACTCCCTCCATGTTCTATTTTTCACTTTTACTTTCTCCTCTACCTTATCATTCCACCAGCTTGTTATCACTCTTTTCTCCCCCCACTCATTCTCCCACAGGTTTTCTCTGTTGCCTGCACCAATGTTTTCTTAAATGCTCCCCATTCTTCCTCTACTCAATAAAAAAAGTGTCAAAATAATGCAATTTTAAGTTTTGTTTTACACTTTAGTAATAAACATGAACCAGTTAGTAAATTGCAAGAAGACTTTTTCCAAAATTCCAAAATTTCAAAATTTAAGCCAAAATAGCATTGAATTTCTGCATGCAGTTAAGAGAAACGTGATCACTCGCGCGGGGTTTCAGCAACCCCAGCCATGTTCAAACCGGCAATATAACAAGTAACAACACTAAAAGCCCTAATGATTAGAGGGTTAAAAATTTCGTTAACAGATAGAGTAACTTGAAGGTACTGAGCATCCAGAGTCGGTTAAACAGTCTGGTGCATTAATATGTACACATAATACAATGACACTGGGGTTTGTAGAACCCCACGCAAGGGACGGAGGGTTAATTTAGCAGACTCATCCATTACTTTTTTAAGGTAAGCAGTTGGATCCTATCCCAACACTCGATACTCAAGTCGATTGGCATTCAATCAACAACCTTTGTTTCAATTTTATTAAGTTGGACTGAAGAAGATTTCACAAGCTGGAAAAGAATTGATGACTAGAATGTTACCCGCCTCCTGACGTCACGAGGCAACATGGCGGAATGAGTTGGGATAAATCCTCATTTCGCAAGTTGACGTCTGTTAAACGGCGCTTCACTTACCACGCTCTAACTTTGATTCTATTCATTATTTGGACAAAACTTAAGAGGAATAATATTTAGCAAACATATCATTCCTTCTAATAGCGGTTATTTCAAATTTTTAGGTACAGCCATTAACTTGTTACATGAAACAAATACGTATCAGAGTATAAGTTTACTCAACTTCAATTGTCGACAAAAAACTACTGATCGGATCTAGACAATACCTCCAAGAAATAAATTAACTTTCTTGATAGAATGTGCACTGAACGAAAATTTACAGCACATGCTAATATGCAGGGTATGTGTTTTCATCTAAAATGTACACTTTTGACGTGCGGATGAGCCGTGAAAAACTGTCCGCTGCATATTACTACATGCTTGAAATTTTCGTTCAGTGCACTTTCTGTCTAGAAAGTTAATTTATTTCAGTCAGATGCAATTTTTGAATAAGGTCTTGTCGAAATCCGATTAGTAGTTTTTTGTCAATTGAAGTTGAGAAAGCTTAAAGTCGTTTTGATTATTTTGTCATGTATGATGCATACATTGTAATAAGAAGCTAACGGCTGAGTCAAATTTTTTAATAACCGCTATTAGAAAGAATGGTATGTTTGCTAAATATTATTCCTTTTACGTTTTGTCCAAATAATGAATAGAATAAGAGTTCGAGCGTGGTAAGTGAAGCGCCGTTCAACAGACGTAAAATTGGAAAATGAGAATCTATCCCAACTCTCGTCATGTGACCTATCGATCGTTTGAAGCTCCGCCTATCACCAGTCGTCAATTGAGAAAATAACACAGGCTAAAGGTCTTACTTAGTACAACAACACATTTTCACCTGCTGATTATGACTATTTAGCTTCAGCCTTCAAAAATGTCAAACTAAGATCAAATCAACACAAAAAAGATCTTTATGCATACCACAGAAGAGACTTCATGACTAAAAAAACTGGTGGACCGAGATCAAGAAAGGGCCAGACAAAGACTGGTCGAGAAAGACGGCCACCGCCCATTTCCGGCTTGCAACCGGTCACGACGTCTTGCAACACCACCTGCACCGTTTTAACATTACCAACGAACCGGCCACCTGTAAACTTTTTAATTTAGAAGACCAAGACAGAGCGCATCTCTTTAGATGCGCCGCCTTCAAGAGTAACATTGACTCCCTGCCCGATGAACTGAGCAGGATAGAAAAAGAGGCAGTTTTATATTGGATAGCAAGACAGAAGAATGGCTAAAGAGGCCAACTTTGCACAAGAAAGAAAAAAAAGCTAATTTTAGTTGTTACCTTAATCCACAATGAGTTTTGTTCTTATGGGACTAATCAGGCAGATGCTGGCTACTAACAGTCATCTATCTACAGACAAAAACTCGCTAGTCGCTACACCTAGCTAACCGCCGGACGAGTCCCAGAAGATGAACCGACATCGTCAGCAGCAGAAAATGTGTTGTCTTCAGTTTGTTTTTGTCTTTTCTACTCCAACCTGTCAACTCTTGACAATCCTCATAACCTAACAAAACACTCGTTGATTTTAGC
This sequence comes from Sweltsa coloradensis, assembly GCA_024449915.1. Taxonomy (NCBI): domain Eukaryota; kingdom Metazoa; phylum Arthropoda; class Insecta; order Plecoptera; family Chloroperlidae; genus Sweltsa; species Sweltsa coloradensis. The sequence continues at coordinate 3,103 of JAMZAV010001029.1, forward strand.
ACTTAATGGCAGGGCTTACTTGTGTTAAAAGTCATGGTGTCTACAAGCCGGGAAATCCTGGAGTAGGCCAAGTTAGGGAAATTAGGAACTCTGGGAAAGTTAGGAAAATTGGTTGCGCACTTTTGGAATTTTGTTATTTTAATATATCATCATGGTCACTCGTAATATTGAAGGGCAAGATGAGTAATTGATCTTCTCAATCAGGCAAACTTACAGCCTGCAAAAATATGATTTTCAATCTGGAAAACCTAGAAATGTCAGGCAATTTGAATTTAGTAACCTGTAGCCACCCTGAAAGTAAAATCAATTCCAACTTATTATTATTCCTCGAGTTTGTTATTTATTCCTCGTGCTGTTTATTTATTTATTTATTTATTTATTTAACGTCTATCCTATTCAGTTATAAAAACTGATTTACAAAGGAAGACAACAAAATAAATCTAATTACATAGATGCAGACACAACAATGAACTACATTTAAGGGAAATATTTGAAATAGTAATATTACACAATGCATTAAAAACTCAACAAATTTGATAGCAAATAAAAAGGATATTAAATGCAATTTATGAATGAATCAAATATAAAAAAGGGTAGGGAATGAAAAGAAAAGGAAAAAAGAAAACAAAACAAAAAAATGCAGATTAAAAAAATTTAAAAAAGCCTGTTTGTCGTGTGCTTGCAGCGTTGAGGACTCCTGGAGAGTTTGCCTCCCTGCTACAGAAGCACCAAGACGAGGTCAATGTCCTCTATGCCGTGGTACAGCCGTGCTCGACTGAGTGCAGCTACCTCCGGTTCCAAGCTCCACTTCTAGTAGGCGACGCCGAGATTTGCAAAGAAGTTACGAGACCAGACATAGACAAGAAGTACCTTCGATTGCAAAGTGCTCATTAACATCAAGATCTTTGTAAGTTTTAGTTTGTATTTAGGTAGCTTGGAGATGTCCACTCAAATATGGCTTGACTTCTCATCAAATCAAATAATCTTTTATTTAGCTCAAGAGCTATCTTCCATTAAGCAGACAGTACAGTTAATATATAAAAAAAAAAAATACATCAAATCAATAAAATCATCATCAATAAAATAAAATACAAAGGTGAAGTACAAAACATTACACTAAGCTAAACCTATTTACATTTTTGTTTTAAATTATTTATTTGCCTTTGAATAAGGGATGTCCAGTACATGTACAAAACAAAGACAGGCAGCCAGAAGAGGGCTTGAAGCCCAAAACACATGTGGTGTCCGACTGTTGTTCACAATACAATTTTTTTAGCTCTACAACATGTTTTGCCTCCTTGATATTTATGGGTAGGCAATTGTACTGTGGTATACCCGTATAAAATATTGATTTCACCCCTGTAAGTTTATTGGGTGCTGCTAGGTATTATTATCTGCCTTGCATTGCCTTGTTTCAAGTCTATGAACCGAGTCAATTTGTATTAATTTACTACCAAGGTAGTTAGTTAGGCAGAAGTCCACTTTTTCATTTTAAATAAATATCATCCCTTTCAACTTTAACCAATTCTCAATATCTAACCATCCCAAACATTCTAACATATCTACTATTGGAATATATTTGTTACACTTCAATATTATTCTCATGCACCAGTTTGCAGTTTTTTTGGACCAACCTTTGACAGAGGTCATACTCTGCTGCAATGTGCAAAGAAGTTCTGTGACAAGACAAGACGTTTCTTCGATAGCAAAGTCATTGATTATTTTTCTATTTTCCTTGAGAAGAATTGTGTACCTAAGTTAATACCGTAACTTGGTTATTGATTTGTAGAAGAAGTTAAAGCCAAAAAATGGAATGAAAAAGAATGGTGGGTTCTCACCATAACTTTTTCTGAAAAAATTAGTTTTGTATTTTTGTTGACGAGAACCGTACGTATAGTAAGCCTATACACAATTTTATAGAGTCAGCCAGACATTTTTCATAATATATTTGCCCGTACTAAGTTGTAACAAACAAGGGTCGAGTTCTTCTACGCTTCACTACAGCTCTAGGAAAAACACTTCACTTTTCATGATATCAACTGTACAGTCGTGGGCAAGTTCCCCAAATTATGGAACTTTGAAAAGTTACTAAGCACTAAGCAAAGCACTAAGTCACAATCCTGCCCCTTTAAAAAAAAAGTCAGGTATAGTTCTTTTATTTAAGTGTCTTAAAAAGATATACATATATAAATTACCATGAAATAGACCCAAAATCCAGACTAATTTTAGTTTTATATTTCAGAATACAAACATCAGAGAGATGCTTGGGGTGGAGAAGTTAGATGACAGGATGGGAAGGACACGGCTGAGATGGTTTGGGCATATGAAGTGAATGACGGAAGAAAGGATGCCTAGGAGAAAGTGTGAGAAAAGGATTGAAGGAAGAAGAAGACGCAGGAGACCAAGGAAGAGATGGAAGGAGACCATAGCAAGAGACCTACATATGTAGGTCTCTTGCTATGGTATGTATACTAGAGGATTCAAGTTCAAGTTCAAGTTTTTATTGATCCGTAGATTTATACAGGCTACAAATATGGATGTTGAGAACTGGGAGCATGTAGCAGAGACACGATTGTGGGAGGATAGAAAGAAGTGGAAGAATTTGGTTGCAAAACCCAAGCTGACCCTGCCAGAATTAGGAAGCGGTGACGGATAATGATATGATGATGGATATTTCCGAAAGTAAAATGTTAAAGCAAATGAAAATTTTGTTGTCATCAGCAGGTGAAAAGTTTTGTCGCCCCCAGCCCTTCAGGCTGGGATTTGTTTTCTTTGTTTTCTTTGCTTTCCCAACCTGTCAACCCTTCTCCAATCAAATGAAAATGAGTTTGTAATTTTAATGCTTACTCCTGAATTTGATGGTATTACGACAGCACTAGGAACTTTAAATGGAATGTTATACTACTTGTAGTAAACAAAAATACTAAGTTAGTAAATAGTAGTAGTACTGTATTTTCTCGATTATGGGTCGCCCCATAGAAATGAAAATTGAAATCCATAAAACTGGGGCACGACCCTTTCACATGCAAAATGTTTTAAACCCCGCACCTCCACCAATGGTTGGTGGAGGTGCCGGGTCTCGGGCCTATGATGAGGATCGTGCGAGTGCGACTCGCTACACAGTAGTGAGTGACACATTTAGTCATGATGCAATAATAACAATTTACTGATATTGATTTCCAAATTGTAATAAAAATGAAATAACACTGCACAAAAGTCTTACTAACCGTGTAATATTTTGGCAGCATCCTAGGCTTCCTAGGACTTCTTTGTATACAACGTTGATGTGATGTTGAGGGGTTACTTACTTTGTTATTTCTAAACTTGATATTTATTTGAACTTTTAAAGCAATCTCTTTAAAGCGATCTTGATGAAATTTTGAGGGGACCTTCGTTTTCTCTGAACTTAGAGGTGTATTGCTTTTGGGTACAATCGAAGAAATATTTCTCATGAATATCGTACTTTTACGATTTTTTTCGATTTTTAGTGCGATATTTTCGTCACATTTGGGCCGATTCTGACCAAACGGGTGGGGCTACAACGTTAATATTTCACATGGACATTAAGATTATGGTGATGTAGTATCTTTTGAAAGAAAAAATTGAAAAAGTTAGCTAGAATCTATAGAAATAAAGGTTTTAATATTAGTTTTTCAATTTTTAGTGCGATATTTTCGTCACATTTGGGCCGATTCTGACCAAACGGGTGGGGCTACAACGTTCAGATTTCACATGGACATTAAGGTTATGGTGATGTAGTACCTTTTGAAAGAAAAAGTTGAAAAAGTTTGTCAGAATCCACAGAAATAAAGGTTTTTAATATGAGTTTTTTGGGGTTTTTAATACCTATTAACAAGACTGTAACAATAGAAAATTGACAACAATCACCTACAATGCATTCAAAAAGCACTTGCAAAGGAAAAGTGCAAACAAACGCAAAAAACGCAAACAAAAAACTTTTTAAAAAAACGCTCATCCATCAACGCGGCGGGACTTTAGCGTTTTCCTAGTTAGTTAAAAATGTTTTAAGTTTACTTCGAAATGTTATTAAATTATTGGCATTGGCTATTCTGGTTCGGCAATTTGTGAAAAAGTTTATAATTTATACATAGAGCTATATTGTGTTTCAGCTTCCAATGAATGTCACTGTTACTCCGAGCCTCCATGTAGTAATGGACCACACATAAGAAAAACTTGTAAATATACAGTCAAACCTTACACACTCAAAAGAAATGAGATCTAAAAAAAGGGCCAAGCTCATCTACCCTTCCACATTTGTTCTTATAATTCATAAACGTACATTGTCCCGTAACAACATCCTAGAAAAGCTTGGCAAAATAGAATTTGCAACTAGTATTAATTGGATGAGCGTAGCGAGCGAAGCGAAGATTTCATTTCACTACACTGGAGAAAAAAAACGGAATGTTTTTTTTTCTTCTTCTTTTTTCCTTTTTTTCTTTTTGTATTTTTGTGTGTTTGTTAACACGATTCCGGCTAAACCGATACTCCAATTGCGATGAAATTTTCTGGAGGCCTTCGAAATCTCTGAACTTAGACCTGCCACGTTTTTGAGCGCAATCGAAATTTTTTTTCTCATGAAAATCGCAATTTTTAACGATTTGTTTTCGATATTTTTTCATTAAGTCGACTTTTATTATAACACCTACATGCTTTATCCGATTGGAATGATTTTTTCACAGAATCCAAATTTTATGAATTAATATATTCGTGTGAAATTTGAGCGCAATCGATAAATTATTTATAATGAAAATCGCAATTTTACGATTTTTAAAATTTTTAAAACATGTTTTTGACTTATTACACCGACATGCTTTGTCCGATTTGTAATGATTTTTTCACAGAATCTTAATTTTATCATTAATATATTCGAGTGAAATTTTGAGCGCATTCGAATAATTATTTCTCATGAACACATGGCAGCTCAATGCACCATCATTACGCTCATCCAACAACACGCCTGAAAATGCGTTTGCGAAGCTTCCTAGTTTAAACATAATAGTTCATCCAAATTCTTTTTTCTAAATAATTTAAACGTAACGTAATGGTCATCAAATTCTATTTTGCAAGCTTTTCTAGGATGTTGTAACAGGACACTGAACGTTTATGAATACAGAATGCGCAAATGTGGAAGAGGAGATATGAGCTTGGCCCTTTTTTTAAATCTCATTTCTTTTGAGTGTGTAAGGTTTGGCTGTATTTTTACAAGTTTTTGTTATGTGTGAGATCCCATTGCAAAATGATTTGTTAAAATATAAATTTTATCAAAGTCGATTTAATTGCTATGAAATTAACAATTAACAATAGAATGTAAAATATCGAGTGGCCCAAAGACATGTTTTTTGTGTAGCCCCACCCGTTTGGTCAGAATCGCTGGGCAATTGAAACTGACGAATTAGATAGTAGTATAGCCAGTAGTAGTAACTGCATGTAAAAGCATGTTTCAAGTCATATTTTCACCAAGAAGGAATGCTCGTACCCCAACCAAATTTGGCATGTGTTGTCAGGTACTTAAATCCCCTTGATTTTGGTAGTTTTCAAGATCACATCACGTTTCATAACGGCTGGGTAACAACTCGAAATCACCCCAAATCTGCTTGATGTATATAAGGACCAAGGTGCCAGTGTAGCGCACCGCGGCTTGGCTGCGGTGCCCTAACGGGCACCTAGATCCTTAAAGTGATTTTGATCATGTTTCAAGTCATTTTTTCACCAAGAAGGAATGTTCGTACACCAACCAAATTTGGCATGTGTTGTCAGGTACCTAAATCCCTTTGATTTTGATAGTTTTTAAGTTCACATCACGTTTCATGACGGCTGGGTGACACCTCGAAATCACCCCAACTCTGCTTGCTGTATAAGGTGCCTGAGTTGAGTGTGTAGCGCACCGCGGCTTGGCTGCGGCGCCCTAACGGGCACCTTGATCCTTAAAGTGATTTTGAGCATGTTTCAAGTTATTTTTTCACCAAGAAGGAATGTTCTTACACCAACCAAATTTGGCATGTGTTGTCAGGTACCTAAATCCCTGATTTTGATAGTTTTTAAGTTCACATCACGTTCATGACGGCTGGGTGACATCTCAAAATCACCCCAAATCTGCTTGCTGTATAAGGTGCCTGATTGTGTAGCGCACCGCAGCTTGGCTGCGGCTTTCCAACGGGCACCTAGATATTTCATCACATTGTTCACAATTTGTTGCAATTAACCTCCCATGGAGAGTCAAAAGCCTGAAGTAGGTAGCGCAGTTGGTTAGTTTATTGACATGTACCCCTCTCTCCCCACAGCCAGCACAGCCAGCGGCGTGCAGACTGGTTTTGCGCCTGGGCTTGTCTGCAAATCTCTACATCAGCATGATATGTAGAAAGCATCCAATCATACGAAAAATATCAATTTGAAATAAATTTAATAATATATATCAAACTATCAAAATAATACATCATTACGGTCCTATTCTGTCCCGACACTTTCCCTCCATTGTCCATTTGCCATGTCATCAACAATCAAAATCTTGTATGTTTTGAGATATTTTATTAAAATATAATTCTGTGTTCTAAGTAATATTGACTGCATCGATTGAATAACGTTTGAAACTGTATTTTTTAAAATTGCACTTCACCTGCCACATAGACTGCTTTTGTCATGCTGGGGTCCTGAAATCTGGGCTACGCCACCAATTGGCTTGGCCAGATGTAAAATATACTTATGTTAAAAAGTTAGAATTAAATATGACACAAAAATGTCTTTGATTAAGTAACCCTATCAGAAAGTTTGATTTCTAACAATTAAACCTAAAGATCAATGCAGTATATGAATGATTAGAAGTTCGAACTACATCTACAACCCTTGATCCTTGAAGAAGATTCCTGAAATGATTGAAACATCTAAAATTTTTCGCTGGTGGATCGGGTTGATTAACGGTGTTCACTTTTCTACTTAAAATATGCCGGCCTCCAGTTGGTCGATGGTGTAGGCGCTACGATATTATTTTACTATGTCCTATTAAAAAAATACGAAATATTTGCGCAATTTTAAAGTGGTATAATATCTGCTAAACTCAAATATTTCATTCAGGAATTTACAGAGTATAATATAACAGAAAAATATGGGGTCCGCCCTGACCCGAAAAAATTGCCTAAGTAATTTTTTATAGCTGTCCAATAAAATTGGCAAAATCTTCCATAAGAAATAACATGGTTACGATCTTTATGCAACGTGAGTGTGACCTTGGAAGATTTAGGTTAAAAAAATATTAACCATTATTGACAACTCTACTATCATTGAGTAAAGGTTCTATACTCAATGCTACTATACCTTTTCTATAAAGTTACTGTTTTGTTTATATAATTTGGGCAGGTGGTTGCCGATTAGCAAGAAGGAGTGTAATTTTTATGCATATTTTATGCACAGTATCAATTGACACAATGTTCTAGGGGCCAATTTTAGATTGATATGCATGCTGTTCTAGTATAGCTACGTTGACGAAACAAAAAATAAAAATGTGGAAGCCGATTAAAGAAATTAAAATTTAACAAATTTCTGGACCAACATTTCAAAAAATATCATGTAAATCACTGTTGCAAGATATCATTTCTATATGGTTATTGTAGCCTTACTATAGTAGTATCATGCTCTAGACTTGGAAAATGCCAAAGTAGTTTGAATCAGTCGTCTCGGAGATCGATTGTGTGTATCTGAATTTGACATGAATGTTGTTGAAAGTTAAACGATAGGGGATTTCATTTCACCATTTTATAACCTATTTTTATTCATGCATAAAACACTACATGGAAAACACAGTCCGAAAGAAGTACGAGGTAAGATTACAAGGTTTACTAAACTCCCAGCGGAATTTTGGGGAACTTGACCGTGGAGATTTTATACTGCCATGCATTCACATGCCAGACATTCAAAATATGATTCGGTAAAAATGATTTGTTCAAGAACAAAACTATTAAGGTTAAATTAAATACTACACAATTTTCAATCTATTTTTGTAGGCTACGTTTAGATCGTAACAGATTTGCTCAGTTTTGTTACCAGCATCCACAAATTTGTTCCTGGATGTCTGTTTAAAAAAATTCAGCGCAATTTCAGCAACTCTGCTGTTTTTTCACGAAACACACTAAACACTGATACACAACAAGACAGAAATCCTAACAGAGACTTTGGATTGGTCGGGTCAAACAAACATTGTTTCATCTAAAATTCTTAGTGGGTGCTATATACTCAGAAACTTAAACTATAGTCCAACCTCATATTTTGATTATTACATACTTTGCATTTATCCACTCCACCTTTCGTATGGTGCACTTTTCTGGGGTGCATCACCTCATGCAAAAAGAGTCTTCATCCTCCAGAAAAGAGCAATCAAGATAATAGCGGGAACTTCTAGAAAGCGATCTTGTCGGAACTCTTTCGACAATTAGAAATCCCAACACTAGCTTGTCCGATTCAGTCAGCATCTCTTTTTGTTCGCCTTAATACCACATCTTCCAGCAAAACACAACTGTTTCATGATCACTTTACACGTTCCGCAATTTAGTTCACATTTCCTCTCATAATCTTTCCCTTTTCTCTAAAGGTCCATACTACTTAGCATCAATTCTTCCGAATAAAATTCGCTTATGCCCACCTGACAATTCTTTCAAATCTAATCTTAAGTCCTTCTGCTTAAAACAGTTATTACTCTACTTCATGAGTTTCTATCTGACGGCTCTCCCAAATAAATTAACCTTGTTGATTGTCTTATATCAATATTTACAATGTAGTAATTATTATTGTGTGCTTCATTGTAAATGTAATTGCATTTTTTTGTTTCATATTGTATTATTACATTTATTATTATTTTTATTTTATTTTATTTTTATTTTTATTATTATTATTTATTTGTTAACCTTAATTTTATTATCACCTTATTCATTTCACTCCACCTATCTCTCTCTCTCTCTCTCTCTCTCTCTCTCTCTCTCTCTCTCTCTCTCTCTCTCTCTCTAGAGAATAGGCGAAAGTGTTATACTTCTACTCTGTATTAGTCAAATGAATAAAATTACTTACTTACATACTTACTTACTTACTTACTTACTTACAGGAACAGAGAAGTCGCTGCGCTCCCTCGTCTAATTAAATTGTAATAGTCCTCTTAAAGCGGTGAGACTTAGTTAATAGATTTTGAAGTCTAAATGTAAGTAGACACTCTTAGTAGACTCTGTGAACCAATCACGACGGACCTCGTTCGTTGCCTAATGCCGGGTCTCTTTGAACTCGTAATGTGAGGGTGTCCTTAAAGATGTGGACGTGTCACCTGTCGATTAAGTTCATTACAGAGATATTTAAAAATAAAAGAAATCTTGGCAAAACGTTGTAATGAAAAAATTTATTAAGTTTAAGACTCATAGTGTTAACCTCAGAATATCCGAAAATAAAACCTGTTCTTTTAAATAGGGTTTTGTTATGTTATTATCGTGTCCGAAGGTATGCAAAAAAAAGGGGGGGAAGCCTGCCCAGGGTGCAATTAATGGCTTTAATGCCATCTTCAGTATCTAACTTGGTATGTTGCGGATATAGCACAATTGTAAATGGATGTCCGAGGACTGTTAAGAAGACTCAATCTCTTGCATTCATATAAAAACTGGGGAAACCCTCGGGAAAACCTTTAGTTGGATTGCCGGTCTCAACGAGATTTTTAAACCCGAGACCACCCGAATCAGTATCACGCGCATAACGTTCGAGCCAACACTGTCAGTATAGCGTAGCTATGTAAAATAAATTACATACTAGGAAAACGCTTAAGTCCCGCCGCGTTGTTGGATGAGCGTAATTGGTGCATTGAGTTGCCATGTGTTATGCGGATTTTCTGTTGTTTTACCAAAAAACAACATAAATAAACTTTAAATGTTATTATCTCAAAACTTTTATTCTAGCACATTTGCTAACAATTGTTCCTACTTCTTCTACAGTTTTTAAGATGAGAGGATAATTTATTTTTTAATGTGCTCACAAGTCTTATTCTGACAAATTCACCGGACACTTTTTTGATGAGATTTATAGTTTTTTATTTAAAATATGAGAAATATAGATTTTTCACAAAAAACATACATTTTCAAACAATGCAAAGGGAAAAATTCATATTTATCAAACAAAACAAAAATTATAAAATCCGTCTAGTAAATGTTTAGATGTATTGTTTTTTAAGCTTAAACACCTTTCACTTTAAAAAAAAATGAAAATTGTAAAAGCCTTAGCAATATCCCAGCACCATAGCAAAATTGTAAAATTGCAATTATTAAGAGAAATAATTGTTTGATTGCGCTCAAATTTTACAAGATAATTAAAATTCATAAAATTAAGGTTCTGTGAAAAAATCATTACAATTGGATAAAGCATGTAGGTGTTATAAGTCGAAGAATGTTTTAAAAATTTAAAAAATCCTAAAATTGCAATTTTAATAAGAAATAATTTTTCGATTGCGCTCAAATTTCACACGAATATATAAATTCATAAAATTTAGGTTCTGTTAAAAAATCATTAAAATCGGATAAAGCATGTAGGTGTTATAAGTCGAAGAATTTAAAAAAAAATCGAAATAAATCGTAAAATTGCGATTTTCACGAGAAATAATTTTTTGATCGATTTTTCGAATCGTGCAATTCTAAGTTCAGAGATTTCGAAGGCCTCCAGAAAATTTCATCGCAATTGGACTGTCGGTTTAGCCGGAATCGTGCTAACGAACAGACAAAAATACAAAAAAAAAAAACATTCCGGATTTTTTTCTCCAGTGTAGTGAAATGGAATCTTCGCTTCGCTCGCTACGCTCATCCAATTATTTAGTTTAATGGTTTTTATTGGATGAGCGTAGCGAGCGTAGCGAGCGAAGCGAAGATTCCATTCTACTACACTGGAGAAAAAAATCCGGAATGTTTTTTTTTTCTTCTTTTTTTTTTTTTTTTTTTTTTGTATTTTTGTCTGTTTGTCCACACGATTCCGGCTAAACCGATACTCCGATTGCGATGAAATTTTATGGAGACCTTCGAAATCTCTGAACTTAGAACTGCCACGTTTTTGAGCGCAATCGGAAAATTTTTCTCATGAAAATCGCAATTTTACGATTTTTTTCAATTTTTAAAAAAATTCTTCGACTTATAACACCTACATGCTTTATCCGATTTTAATGATTTTTGCACAGAACCTTTATTTTATGAATTTAGATATTTTCGTGAAATTTGAGCGCAATTGAAATAATATGTATCAAAAAAATCGATATTTACGGGTTTTTTTTCTTTTTTTAAACAATTCTTTGACTTATAACACCTACATGCTTTATCCGATTGTAATGATTTTTTCGCAGAACCTTAATTTTATGAATTAATGTATTCGTGGTTAAATTTGAGCGCAATCAAGAAATTATTTCTTATAAAAATCGCAATTTTACGATTTTTTTTTTTACAATTACGATTAATTAAAAACAAATTTAAAACAATGAAGTTAATTTTTTTTTTTATTTAATTTAATTTAAAAAAAATTTCAACTTAATAATGATTTTTCCACAGAACAACAGAAAATTCGCATAACACATGGCAGCTCAATGCACCAATTACGCTCATCCAACAACGCGGCGGGACTTAAGCGTTTTCCTAGTAATAAATTATTTTGCTTGTAGAATACGGTATGCGTATTATCATTGAATATAGTTGACAGATTGTGTATTATCTGCTTTATTCATCAATTAAAAGTTGTCACTCTTAAAAACTATCTGGCTTTTTTGGCTTGCTTTTTTCTTATCAACAAGCGTTCTTATCCAATAGGCTAGATTGTTTTTAAATTTTTAACATTTCTCGTGCAATTCATGCTGCTCTTCATGTTGTCTATAGTTGTCTAGGTATATTCGAGTAAGGACAATTTTGTGAAGGGATATTCGCGGGCTTTTTAAGAGAACTCAATCTTTTGCACTCGAATTAACGACTGAGAAAAACCTCGAGAAAATCCTTCAGTCAGGATTGCCGGTCTCGACGAGATTTGAACCCGGGACCTCCCGAATCAGGGTCGCGCGCTTTGCACTCGAGCCAACACTGTCGGTATAAGCTATGATTCTTATTATTTGAAAAAGATGATGGACATTATTTTATAGTTTATAGTATTTTATTGGATGAGCGTAGCGAGCGAAGCGAAGATTCCATTCTACTACACTGGAGAAAAAAATCCGGAATGTTTTTTTTTTTTCTTTCTTTTTTTCTTTTTGTATTTTTGTCTGTTTGTCCGCACGATTCCGGCTAAACCGATACTCCGATTGAGATGAAATTTTATGGAGGCCTTCGAAATCTCTGAACTTAGAACTGCCACGTTTTTGAGCGCAATCGGAAAATTATTTCTCATGAAAATCGCAATTTTACGATTTTTTTCGATTTTTTAAAAATTTCTTTGACTTATAACACCTACATGCTTTATCCGATTGTAATGATTTTTTCGCAGAACCTTAATTTTATGAATTTTTATATTAGTGTTAAATTTGAGCGCAATCGAGAAATTATTTCTTATAAAAATCGCAATTTTACGATTTTTTTAACAATTACGATTAATAAATTAAAAAATTAAAGTTAATTTTTAATTTAATTTAATTTAATTTAATTAAATTTAAAAAAAATCAACTTAGTAATGATTTTTCCACAGAACAACAGAAAATTTGCATAACACATGGCAGCTCAATGCACCAATTACGCTCATCCAACAACGCGGCGGGACTTAAGCGTTTTCCTAGTTTATTTAATGACTATTATTACTCCCAATAATTCTCGTCACATTTGTTTCCTCTTTAGCCGTAGCCTATACCTTAGCAAGTGAAGTCAGAGTTGGTGTGACACTGTGTGGCTTATTGGTCCAGCGGTTAGTGTACTTGCTTCCAAAAATATAGAAAGTTTGGGAATCAAATCCCGTTCCAGGCAGAAGTTTTTAGCTTCTGCCACGAACTTTGATCAATCATTATGACGGTTATGTTGTGTACGTAAACGGTGACTGCGGAGTTGTCTTCTACCGATTTTGGAAAACTATTTTAATGTCGATAGAATATTTTGATTTATCGGTATCTTAGTATGCACGTGTAGATTTACGACAACAAATTTAAGAAAGCTACAGCATTGTATAAACTGTGACACGGTGGCGTTTTTTTTGCACTGGACAAAATAACATGTCAAAGCTCTACACCGTACACCACAGATGGCAGGACAAAAAAAGACAGTAATTCATAATTATTCTGGTCCTTTTTATCCTGAATATACCAAGAAGAGTGTACCTTATTATATAAATCAGTCAAGTCAAATAATGTGCAGTTTGAATAGTTCTGCCGGCATGCTCACAGCCGATAAAATAGTCGTGCGCGAACGACCAAGGTCCTCTCGATCTCCGCCTAGCGGAGGATCGTCTAACTCTCTAGGTCCTCTCGATCTCCGCCTAGCGGAGGATCGTCTAACTCTCTAGGTTAGGTCGTCGCAGCAGCGAATTAGAAGCCATCTTGGTGATTAATTCTAGAGCGGGAAGGGTAAAACCCTAGTACTCTTTCACGCACTTTTGCATACTATTTGATTTTAATTACCTAAAAAACTGGAGGGTGTCAACGACTTTCAATACCACGTTAGTAATCAGGATAAATGCCGCTATAACGTCATATAGTGGTTATGTTTGGACATGTCGTCGTTTTCCTTTAAAACGAGCTTTTCCGGGAATGTTGTATTTCACGTACTTAGCATTTAATGAGTTAAATATGTAAAAAAATTAGAGAAAAACTGGAGGTTGTCAACGGGTTAAATACCAAGATTGTAATAAGGGTGAATGCCACTAAAAACGTTATATAGTGGTTATGTTTGTACATATCGTAGTTTTCATTTAAAACTAGCACTCGGCGACAATAGTAATTTTTCACACGCCACCTTGGAAAATACCTTTCATTAACTATTTGGTTTTTATGATTATGTGTAGCCACTATTATTTCATCACATGTGTTGCTTTAGGCACAAGCATGTTGGCAATAAACTAGGAAGCTTCGCAAACGTTTTTTTCAGGCGCGTTGTTGGATGGAGCGTATTTTTTTAAGGTGCTATTTCACTGAAAATGTATAAAAAACAGCAATTTTGCATTATTTTGTTTGAATTGCTTTTTAAGTTTACTTTTGTATTAATTGAATACACATTAATTTATTTTATGCTGATATACTAAAAGCATTAAATGATTTTTTTCTTTAGCGATGTAGGCTATTTTACATGGGAAAATGGCTTACCAGTACTGATATTAGACCCAATCTAGGGCTGTATAGAGTGTTATTCATAACAATTTTAGTCAATTTTAAAGAAGCCCAGATTAACAGGTTATAAAGGCCCAGTGAATTCATGTAAAAAAAAACTACCCGAAACCCTTTTGGCTATGTTATATTCAAATTTACAAAAAAAACAACATAAAAAAACTTTTAATGCTATTATCTCAAAACTTTTTTTTCTAGCATATTTGCTAACATTTTTTCCTACTTCTTCTACAGTTTTTAAGATAAAAGGATAATTTCTTTTTTGATATACTCACACGTCTTATTCTGAAAAATTCATTAGACACTTTTAAAGAGATTATAGTTTTTAATAAAATATGGGAAAAATAGATTTTACAAAAAACATATTTTTCCAACAATGCAAAGGAAAAAAAAACAAATTTATCAAACAAAACGAAAAAATAATAAAATCCTCTAGTGAATGTTTAGATGTATTGTTTTTTAATCTAAAAACCTTTCACTTTAAAAAATAATTAAATTGTAAAAGCCTTTGCATTTTTATCCAAAACGCTGTTTAATTGTAAAAATTTCAATTATTTTTAAGAAATAATCGTTTGATTGCGCTCAAATTTCACACGAATAAAATAAATCCATAAAATAAAGGCTCTGTGAAAAATCATTACCATCGAATAAAGCATGTAGTTTTCAATCGAAGAATTTTTAAAATTTTAAAATTATAATAAATAATAAAAATAATATAATAATAATAATTAATAAAAATAATAATAATAATAAAATCGAAAAAAAATCGTAAAAAATTCGATAGCAAAAACGTGGCAGTTCTAAGTTTCAGAGTTTTGAAGGCCTCCATAAAATTTCATCGCAAAAAAGAAGTATTGGTATACCGAATTGTGTTTAAAAACAGACAAAATACAAAAAAAAAATAAAAAAATAAAAAACACATCCCGGATTTTTTTCTTCAGTGTATGACATGAAAGGAAATAAATTTTTAAAATCGTATAGAAAAATTGCTCGTGGATTCCTACACATCACACTATAACAAACCCAAAGTTATAACAAAGTTTTTAAAAATTATTTCATTTTTTTAATTTATCCAAAATGCCGCGAATCTTTTTGCCTCAAAATTCATTTTAGGGTCAAGTTTAGGGCGCGCTATAAGTAAGTTCACTTTGTTTTTTAAAAATTCCCTCATTTCCGTGAAAATCAGTAAGGCTGCTATACATGTGGAAGGGGTTGCGACACCTAACCTATGGCCACACGAGGAGTTAAAAGAGCCTCCGCCAGGTGGGGAGATCTAGAGGACCTTGCAAGTTTGCCAACGACAACCGACGAGAAACCTAGCGGCGACGCGGGTAAAAAAGAAAAACCCACAACTTTGCTCACAATACGTATTTGGGTCTTTTCAAATGTATACATTTTAAAAAAATATTTTACCCGTTTCGACGTTTGACAAAAAAATTTGAAACTATATGACTTTGAACAAAACCCGTACGCAACTCGGTACCTTGTTTTTTTGGTCAGAATTGAGGCCCAGAATACTAAAGCCCACCTTGTGGCTTCCCGTTTGGGGTTATGTGTTGTTGATGTTGACAAAGTGTCGTACTGTTACCATCGATCTCTATACTTTTACTTATAATCTTAACCAAATTAACTTCTTAATTACAGAATAGAACATAACTAACAATTAAAATATGGCAGTTCCAAACCTGCAGCATAGTGAATAAAAAATAAAAAGCTTTTTTATGGGAATTTGCTCCTTTGGGATATGTGTGGTTTTGGGTCGAGGGAAAGTGGGGCTAGATGGCCTGACAGTTCCCAAACTAAGGATAATGCATCAATAGTTCAACATCGTTTTTAATTTTTAATTTTTCTTTTTTAAAAGGGGGCCACTGGATTTACAACTCGATCTGATATTGGTCCAGAAAGAGATGAAAACGACGTCTCGTAAGTTAACTTTTCTTAGACTAGCCTGGCCCCCTAGGGTTAGGCCCTAGCCTAGTTGTAATAACAAAAAAACGTCATTTCCTACTCAGTGGGGCTCTTTTTTCGGTTGGACGGGACAACTTTTTAACCTGTGATGTAAAGGGGAAAAATAGGGTTTGGGGCAAAGCGCGTATGTTTAAAAAATTTTAATATTGTCAAACATACGCGCTTCGCGCCCCCCCCCCCCCCCCCCCCCCCCCCCAAACCTACTTTTCCCCATTTTCTTTCCCAACCGAAGAAGTAGGGTACCCCGGGGGCCCCTGTGGTGTAGGAAAACACAGGTACTTATTCGGCTAGGGGGGTCCAACTTTTATATATGCCTACATGTAACGGAAAGGATTTCGGGGGATCCTAGAACTAGCGGGGCGCACTGTGCCAGCGAAAGTTCGGTAACCTAAAGAAAGTAAAAAACCCTTTTAAAATAAGTAAAAGGTAACAGTTTAGTAAAATGAAATCAAATTAGGAAATGAAGGAATAACTGATAAACAGTGATTTCAGAACAGTTCTCAGTACTACACTTCAAAAGAAAGGGGATCTAAAAGATCAGAAAAACCAAAACCAAGAAGAATGTTGATCAATCTACAAAAGGTTACTGATAATAACATCCCCGACTTTGTATTTAGTCTGACAGTCCCGGGGTGAAGTAAAATATAATAAAAAAATTAAAAAACAAAACTTTAGCAGGGTGGGGTGGTGTCTCAATTTTTTTTAAAATAAGTAGCCTTTTGTTGCGGAAACCCTTGGGCCTATATGTAATTGCTCCCTTTACGAGGGGAATTTTCCGGAACGGCTTAAAAAAATCGGGGTTAAACCTTTATTTAAAAAAGGGGAAAAAACTGAATTTCAAATTTTAGGGCCCTTGCATTGCTGCCCCACATTGTAAAGGTGTTTGAAAAATTTTTTTAGCAGACTCCATGGTTCCTCAATGACAATAATTACTTTCGAAATCAATGGGTTTAAGGGGACACTCTACCCTGACGGCGCATTCAAAAAAATCAATCCCAAGATGGCGTCAGGTTTTTACAGCCGTTTTAAAAGGGTTTTGGGAAAAAGTTTAAATTTTTACTATTATACTTGTTTGTTTAGAAAGTAATGATGTTTGTCGGGTAGCTAAAAGGGACTTAGTTTCGTGGAATTGTTAGGAGAAGTGAAGAAAGTGGAAAAGGAATAGTGATAATGTCTAGCTAGACAGCTGACAGGAGCTACCTAACCTCAAAAAGTCTCCTCTTGCATTCGTACAAAATGCTTTCCGATGACGAGGAAAGCGACCCCTGTGCGACGTGTGGGAAATACAACATAGAACAAGGGGACTCGTGGTTAGGCTGTGATAAATGTCCCAAATGGTTCCACACTTATTGTATAGGAATGAAGTCGGCAACTTTCAAGGCTATCAGTGGGGCTAAAAACATAAACTGGTTTTGTGATAATTGCTGTAAGGATGCGGTATCACACAGGTCGGGAGCGGGGCTGGAAAAAGAGGTTAGGTTACTGGCTGCTGAAGTACTCAATTTACGTGCTACTATTGAAGACATGGCCAGTCAGCTGAACCGGTTCGTCACGAGAGAGGCAGGTAGCCCGATTTATAGCCCTACCCCAAAGAGGACTCCAAGGGCCGAGGTTAGTGGGGTTATAGAGGAAAGAGGACACCGAGGGACCCGAGGGCCGAGGCTAGGCCTAGTGGGGATATAGGACCGGACGTCAGTCGCAAGCCAGAGACGGATCACGCAGAAAGAGCGGGTAAGCCGAGGCCCACTACAGGAAACAAAAAGGACCATCCAGAGGAATTAGGCATTGGTAATCAGCAAGAGTCCAGGGCAGAGCATTACAGGAGGATCTTTGCTCAACGGGGAGGAGGACACAAACAGTCGGGGACTCCGAAGTTGTTCCAACCACAGGAGGTGCTCGTGTTGGGCGACTCAATGCTGCGCGGTGCAAGGGAGGTGTTGGAACCAGCAGGGTGCGAGGTTAAGGTATATGGGGGCATAAGAACCCAGGAACTTGTGAGTCGAGTGGGAGTAAAGAACTTGGGGTATGTCCCAAAGGTCATAGTGTGTCATATAGGAACTAATAATGTTAAAGACAGAAGTGATATACATGTGATGGAGAGACTCGCTTTGTTAGTTGATGATTTAAGGGACGGACCATTGCGAGATGCCCCACCTCATAATTAATGGGCTTGTGTATCGGAATGATTGCTCCGATGAATATATTGAGGAGGTTAATGAAGGGATTGAATGGGTGTGTAATCAGTACAAGAGAGTGAGCTTCTTAGATCCGAATGCCAGGATTTCTAAATGGGAATCGGCTAGAGATGGGATCCATCTCAACAAAGGGGGGTCTCTTCCTAGGACAGTTCATTGCAGAGAGAGTTCAGGAGATCTTGATGGGTCAAGGGACCTCGGAAGAGCTTGTAGATAACACTTCCACGGCACAAGGGGATAAAGTAGGAGAAGGGAGTCAAAATTTTCTTGTAACCGGGATGGTAAGCAAGTCACCATAGTGCCTGGCGTATCCGGACAGGCGACTTCGTATGTTTGCCAAAAGCCCAGCGGCGCTCAGAAGTTTTTGATGCATCACAACACGCAAGGTTTGGGGGGTGAAAAACCAGAAGAAATAGAGATATTTCTAGATTCTCAAAAAGAAATCGTGGATTTTATTTGTATATCAGAACACTGGTTAGATCGGGGTCAGGAGGAGGCGGTTCTTATTAGCGATTTCAAGCTAGGTGCATGTTTTCAAAGAAAGGAACATATAAGGGGAGGAACGGCTATTTTTATTAGGAAATCGGCAGGTTACAAATACAAAAATCGAGCTGACCTGGACTCGGTAGCAGTTGAGAAATCTATAGAATTGTGTGCTCTAGAAATAACATCACCCATTAAATTGGTAATTGTGACAGTTTACAGACCACCCAATCCGGCCAACTTTGGCCTGTTTATTTCCAAGTTAGAAACGATGTTCAAAATGCTGCAGTGTAAAGATGGTACAAAACACATGGTAATAAGTGGTGATTTTAACGTGGACTTCTCTAAACCAAGTACCGAGAAGCAAGACATGGTAAATATTTTGGGCATTTATAATTTTACGGCTCTTATTACAACCCCAACAAGAATTACACTGAATAGTAGTTCTGTTATTGATAACGTATTTACAAACTTCTCGTCCACGATTGCTCCTAAAGTCATCGAGACAGGTTATTCTGATCACTGCTGTCAAATTATCAGTCTGCCGGTAGTGGGCCAAGCTAAACAGAATAAAAGGGGGGCCTATAGCTGGAGTAGGCAATTTAAGGAGGAGAGCATCATTAATTTCATAGAGCAATTAAGGGATACGGACTGGAGCGGGATAGATAGGATTCCGGATACTGATGGGAAATATAATGAATTTCTAAGAATATTTTTATCACTTTTCAATACAGCTTTCCCCGCTCAGACAATTTCTAGTAAAATCTCGGCGGAGGGGGTGGCTAACGGATGAAATAAGAAGGAAATGTCAAGTAAAGAGAGATCTGTTCCAACAAAGTAAAGTAAACCAGTGCGCCCATTTTCTTGAGCGCTTCCAAGCTTTCAAAAAAGAGGTTAATAAGGACATCCGGATGGCCAAAAAGGCACATACCAGCAGGCAGATTGGGGAAGCTAAAAATAAAGTAAAGGCTACATGGGGGGTGGTAAAAGCACTTGCAGGTAAGGAAGAGGAGAAGGAAACCGATCCCATTGTTCTGGAAATTGAAGGAAGGGAAATAGCAGATGCAAATAAGGTAGCAAATTTGTTCAATGATTATTTCACAGATATTGCTGATAATATAATTGATACCAAGGCGGATACTGTTGAGGCATGTTTGGCCAAGCTAAGTAAGGGAGGTGTCAGGCGCATTCATAAGATGTGTTTAAGGCCTGTTAGCATTAACGAAGTTCGCCAGGTAATAAAAGATTTAAAATCAAAGAGGTCAGCCGGGTGGGATGAGGTGCCCAGTTTTCTTATTCGCCGATGTGGGGGTCGGTCATAGCTGAACCTCTAGCAGCTATCTGCAATTCCTCATTCATTTCGGGGACATTTCCGGAAAAGTTGAAATTTTCCACAGTGATACCACTTTTTAAGAAGGGCAAAGTGCAGGAGAGGGCCAGCTATAGACCCGTGTCGCTGATCCCAAACTTTTCCAAAGTGTTAGAAAAATTGTTTCTTAAACAACTCGATGCCTTCCTGAGAGATGAGAATATTCTGTCTGAATGCCAACACGGATTTAGAGCTGGATATTCCACCAAATCGGCAACCTTTCAACTTACACATGCAATCCAAGGGGCTCTTGAAGAGAAGGAAGTAACAGGGTCCATTATGTGTGATCTATCGAAGGCTTTCGATACAATCAACCACGAACTTCTACTTCGCAAATTAGATCATTTGGGGATTAGAGATGTCACACTGGCCTGGGTAACCTCGTACTTGTGTAATAGGAAACAGAGGGTGGCCTTGGGCAAGGGGCAAACAATAACGCACTCTAAATGGAGACTTATTAAACATGGTGTTCCACAAGGGTCGGTGGTAGGGCCGGTGTTTTTTATTCTTTACATCAATGACCTTCCTACCAACTTGCCTCTGGATTGCTTGGTGGTTCTATATGCAGATGATGCTAGTATTATTATTCGAGCTCTGTGTAACATGGGTCTCAAAGACAAATTTCTTATCATACTGAGAGAGTTATTAGAATGGTTTGAAGCCAACAAGCTTAAGTTAAATTGTGCTAAAACGCAGTTGATGAAATTCCAGGCAATTGGTGAGCCAGTACAGATGGTAATAGAACTTGGGAGGGAACTATTGGAAGTTGCAGATCATGCAATGTTTCTGGGTTTAACAGTAGATTACAGACTAAAATGGGCTCAGCACATTGAGAACTTGTGTGGTAGACTAAGTTCAGCGTGTTTTGTTTTGAGGAAAGTTGTAAAGCAGTGTAACCAGAGTACTGCAAAAATGGTGTATTTTTCATTCTTCCAATCTTTGATTCAATATGGAATCCTGTTCTGGGTAATGCCTCCTCGGCATTAGCTTTTTTTTCGTTTGCAAAAACGGGCTATTAGAATTATGGCCAACTTACCCAATAGAGGATCATGCAGGCAGGCTTTTAGAACCCTAGGGGTACTCACCGTAACATCAATCTATATAATGGAAATGGCAGTTTTTGTAAATGATAACCCCATGTTGTTTACGAGAAACAGTGATGTACACCCCCATAACACGAGACAGAAGGACAACCTTCACCAGGAACAAAGTAGGCTAAGGTTGTCTGATAATGATCCTACTCAGGCTGGGAGGAAAAATAGTCAACCACCTCCCTGGCTACTTAAAGGAGAGCTTAGGAGACACAGATTTTAAATTTAAGATGAAATCCTGGCTGCTGGAAATGGAGTTTTATTCGCTCTCAGAATATTTTAGTAATAATTTTAGCACAAACTAATGTAGGTAACTGATTTGCAGTTTGAGCTGCACCTGCATTCTGCAAATAAGAATTAGTGAGTTTTATTCTGGTTTTATTGTGTGGACGATATTCAGTGATTTATCCTGTGTTATTTATATTTTAGACTCTGTGGAAAGGGTTATTTAATGAGCTATAGAATGGTCTCTAGATACTTTAGTATACCTGTATAGGTAATTTTGTAAATACTTTGTAATGTATTGGATTTTACTTTATACCAACATGGACAACATCAAATACTCGCCTACCTTGTAATTGTGTAAGCATATGAGTGCTAAAATTGATGACTAATAAAATGAAATGAAATGAAGTAATACATGAGATCAATAACGCCTTAGATAAGAAACTAGTGGTTGGATCTATTATGTGCGATCTGTCTAAAGCATTCGATACACTTCACCATTCTATCCTTATTGATAAATTAAAACATTACGGACTAAGGGGTACAGCAGGTTCATGGGTCAGATCCTATCTTACTGACCGAAAGCAACGCGTAGACATTAACAGCAATGGTGTTGAGTGTTCATCAGGTTGGAAACAGGTTAATAGTGGGGTTCCGCAGGGTTCTAATATTGGTCCAGTTTTCTTTAGCCTTTATATCAACGATTTACCACCTTATTTAGCGCGTCTATGCAAAGCAATTCTTTTCGCAGATGATACTACCGTGATAATTACGGCACAGAGCATAGACGAGTTAATTTACAAATTGGGAGTTATTCTTAGAGAATTAGAAGCATGGTTCAAGGCTAACAAATTGAAGCTAAACTGTTCAAAAACCCAAATAATTACCTACCAAGTTAAGGGTCAACATCCACATTTAACAGTAGAGCATAACAACTTATCAATTGATATAGTGGAGGTAGCCAAATTCCTAGGCCTTAAACTGGATTTTAAACTAAAGTGGTCATCTCATATTGAAGACCTGGGCAAGAGACTAAGCTCTTCTTGTTTTACAATGAAAGCCTTGTCCACCCAATGTAACTTGGATACAAGGAAAAAAGTTTTCATGCCAACACTTAGTCTCTGATAAACTATGGGATATTGTTTTGGGGGAACTCAACGAGTGTAAGTAAGATTTTTTGCCTTCAGAAGAGAGCATTGCGGTATATGCTCCATTTAGGCTCTAGAGAATCATGCAGACAGGCTTTTAAGAATGCAAATATATTAACTGTAGCTTGTCTGTATCTGCTTGAGGTTATCATGTTTGTAAATAAATTTCCTAACTTATTTCAATTGAATGCAAATGTCCATAATATAAACACGAGAGGGAAGGGAAAATTGTACCAGACTAGCCATAGATTGAAGCTGCTGGATAATGATCCCGTGAACATGGGAATTAAAGTATATAACAAATTGCCTGAAGAATTACGGAATGTTGGTGTTACAAGCTCTAGGAAGGAGTTTAAGGCTAGGATTAAATCATTCCTTTTGGAACACAGCTTTTATTCAGTAAGTGAATATTTTGAGACTTGTATTGTATAGGACTAGCTTAAGCTAACTATAGTATCAGTACATATGTTATGTGAACCCAAATATCTTAGTTTTAATTTTAATTTTAATCTAATGACTGATATATTGTATCTACATTGAAACTATTTTAATTGACCAATTGCACTCTTTTATCGAATTGAACTTTGTTAACATTGTAAACTGTTTATGTTGTTGTTTATGTTTGTTTTCTTCAATTGTACAGACAACTTCAAATACTCGCATGTCTGTATGACATGCATATGAGTGAACACTGTAGAAGGCTTACAAAAATAAAATAAAATAAAATAAAATAGTAACAAGGCAATATAGCTCAGTGTTAACAAGGTGTATAAAAGTTGGACCCCCCTAGCCGAATAAGTGCCGGAAGGGGGGGACAATGCCCCCCTAAAGTTTGTTCGGGGGGCAAAACCAACGTGAGTTAAGTATTAATCTCAAAATTTCCATAGTAAATATGTAGGCCTAGCCTAGCCCTATGCCTGGCCTACATACACTTATACAATTCAACAGTCACTTTAAACACGGAAGATGTTTAGGTACCGGTACCTGTATAGGCCTTTCTTAGTCATTACAATAAAAAAAATGGGTTGAAATTTACTAAAATGGGCCATTTCACGTTAATTTTTTTAGTTTTAAGATCACACATAGGCCTAGTTGCTGTAAAACATCGTTTACAGAGTCTGAGTGCAGTTAAAACATGACGAAATAGCCTTACTGTAGTACCGGTATGGTGAATTTTGTTTTTTGCCTTTGGCGAAAGGCCTCCGGCGGCTGGGGCTAGGCTATGCTCCAAACCCTTAGCTGCCACCTACAAAATCTGCTGCTTAATTCCCCCCCCCCCCCCAATCTTTCAAAACGTTCCTACGCACCTGCACCTACTTACTAGTTACTACTAAACTGTCTGGGGACTCTTTTGGTTGGGGCCCATTAACTATTCAACAAGTTACTTTTCACTAACCTCGCCACGACGCTTCGCGTCCCCCCCCCCCCAACCTAGGTTTCCCCAGTAAAAATTTATGCTGGAAAAACCTAGGTTAGGGGGGTGGGGGGCGTGAAGCTGTGGCAAGGTTGGTAAATGGTTAGTAATTTATAGTTGATATGGGCCCCAACCGAAAGAGTAGGCCTACCACGGTCTGTTATACATGATATTAAAAGGCTGATATACCTACCATTAGCCTTTATGTTCTATGTGTGTTAACTTTCTATTTAAAATTAGTAGGCCTTCCTATTCTAATGGTGGAACACCAAAAGTAGGTACTTTGCCTAGGCTGTATACCCTAAACCCAAAGCCCTAGGCCATAACAATAATTTTGCTACTTTCCTAAAGTAGAGGTTGATTGGACAACAAACTATTTTGTCCATTTAAAAATGGGGTAAAACTCTAGTATACTTAGGCCTACGGCTATGACTGGAGTGGGCAGGCCTGACAAGACACACGTTACGAGGTTTTCCAGCTTCGTCCGAAGTGCGGTGGTTTAACTCAAGGGAAAGAAAATTGTGTAAAACCACTACACTTTGTGCAACCCTTACCCCCTACAAAGGGAGCTCTGGAAAACTTTGCGTCATGCACGAGATAAAAAGTGTGACAGTATAGGCCTACCTAAGTACTAGTGTTTTGCCCAAAATGGTTTTTACAATATTTAGACTTTTTTAGTTCATTGATCAAGCCAGTGCTACTTTAGGTATGCCAAAATGCCAACACTTTGGAATAGGATTTAGGCCTAGATTATTTAATTCGTTGATTTTATGGCATAAGGACTACCTAGGTCTATAGGTTTTAATTAAATGTTGGCTATAATGGCAATGTGTGCATTGCATGCAGCACTATCTTGTAGATGCAGGGATTGAAAATTAGTTGTCCAGGTGGCCCGGGTCATTCTAAAAATGCACTTGCGGGCAATCATTAGTCTTCAATTGCCCACCTGCCTAACTAAAAACTTGTAGTAGGTAAGTAAACAATTCAAATGGCCAATAATAAATCAAACATTTTGACGATTTGTTAAAACTGAATGATGACATTGACATTGGCATAATTTTTCTATTGAGCATAACCCAGGTGGACAAACTAATTTCAAAAAAAATTCTAGCCCTAATAGTGATGATTATGGTAGGTAGGCCTAGTCCTTGGTTAATCTGCTCCCTTGCAGTTACAAATATTTATATTTTAAGGGATGATCGACATGCACCTCCTAGTAAACGAAAGAAGAATCAAAAGGAAGAGGAGGAGGAAGAAGAAGAGGACCTCAACGATTCTAATTATGATGAGGTAAGATAACCACTAACCAGTGTTGTTAAGTAGCGCACTACTAGTAGCGTGCTAACTGCTACTTGTAAAATGTTAAATTTTACTAGTAGCGTGCTAACTGCTTCTTGTGAAATGTTAAATTTTTTAGTGTCTAGGACGGTAGCGCACTAGGCTCTACTATTGAAAATGTAGTAAAGTATCGAGTAGCAAGCTACTAAAACAGGATAGCGTAAAATCGACGATACCTACTCTTATTTTGCAATAATGCAATTAAACCATTACTGTTGCAAAAATCAATCATAATTAGGCCAATTCCGCATCGCCGCCTAATACCGGTAATAATATGTACATCGCAAATTCTGTGGCCAGTACCCTACGTAGGTACTGGCCGGCTAGGCCAAGCTGTGACTGTGAGTTGTTGGATAACGTTTTGAAATGTCAGACCATGGAGTTATAAATAGTCCATGGTCAGACGATAATCTTTCATCATTAAATAATCACTACAATGTTGTAGGCCTATCACTAGGTTTTGCAAAATTTGCTTGCAAAAATGCAATTTATCACTATGATGAGTTAACTTAAAATGATTTCTTCCCTACCCAAGTCTTCTTGCAGATAAAAAGAAAACACTACGTACGGTATTCAATTTGCAATGATCCATCATATTGTTATAAAACCAGAAACTATGTGACCTACCCTAGTAGGCATATTTGATCAATTTTGATATAGGCCTAGGCCTACTGGCTACTCTGAATTCTAAAATAAGCCTACGTTAGGTCGAGAATTTATATCACCGAATGTGCTTAAATTGGCTCACATTCAAACAGTACCGATAGGCCCTGATTACTACTTTGCATCGTTCTAGGCGTAAATATATTTTTTTCAACAGTTTACTGGATACGGTGGTTCACTGTTCAGTAAGGATCCATATGACAAGGATGACGAAGAGGCAGATGAAATCTATGAGGCAATTGACAAACGAATGGACGAGAAGAGAAAAGAATATCGAGAGAAGCGGCTCAAAGGTCAGATTTATCACAAAATAATTCTAAGACTGCTCACAAGTTTTTGTTTTTAGGTACTACTGTCACGAATTCTCCTCTGACAAATCTCATAGGCCTACATTGCGTGACTACATTGCCTTTATTTGTGCTTGCGTCATATTGAGCCTCAAAGGATGTTATTTTGACTACGGTTATACTTAGGTCTACCAAATGTAGGGTTGTTATGTAGTTCGTAGTAACACATTTACTGTATGTGGCTTCAGTGAGAGGAAGCACACCTGATTCATCTTGACATTTCACCAATGTACCTAGGCCTATTGATATTGACTTACCTAGACATGGATCATAATTCATAAAAAAAGAGATGCTACCCACAAATCAAATCAGTTTTTCTACCTCTAGAACATTTTCTTACGAAAGTCAAAGACATTGCAGAATCTTATTTTTTCAAATAGGCCCGCCTAATTTGAATTATTATACTAGGCCTATATAATTTTCTAGGCCAAACCTACTAGTATAGTTCCACTGTTCCAGTATTCTAATAGTCCTACTCCTCCCGCCTATGGCTGTAAATTTAGGTAAATGTGCCGATAAACTTGAAAATAATTTTTCACAGCATTGTGACACCATTTTTAAATTCAATCTTTATGTCTAAAATGTTTATCTAGGCCTAAACTGTAGTAGGTAGGTCCTTAGATTTAGTTACCGGTACTGTATCTAGCCTAGACACCTAGAGAAGTGTTTAGATCGATTGTTCTAATTATCGCTCACTCGCCGATTGCGTCGGGGCCTACAGGGTTGGCTTAGTCGCTTTGATTTAAAGTCCCCCACTGAAAATCAGTTATATAACTGAGTGGGTAGACTCTAAATACAATTTATTTATTTATTTATTTAATTGCATAAAATGTAATGTATGTGCATAGATGAATTGGAGCGCTATCGTCAGGAACGACCCAAGATCCAGCAGCAGTTCAGCGACTTGAAGCGCAGTCTGATGTGCGTCAGCGAGGATGAGTGGCGGAACGTTCCCGAAGTTGGAGACGCACGTAACCGCAAGATGAGGAATCCTCGCATGGAGAAGTAAGTTGTACTCCGTGTAATAGCACACACAAAGATAGAGTACTCGACACAAGTTCATTAGTTTTAGGATTTCAAGTGATTGACCTTTGTCTGATGGTAATTATGAATTGTATAATTCATTCTACTTTTCTATTGTATTGTATTCAAGTGTTATGTATTGTTATTGTTTTGTTACCCTAGATGTAATGTTTGGTAAATTGCTCTTGTGGGTCATTGTGTCCTGTTGTGGCCACAAATAAACCCACAAAGTGACAATTTCTATAGCACTGCATGATTTTTTAAACGTAATTAATTATTATGTGGCTATAGCCACCCCCTGACCTAACTCAAGCTGGAAACAGGAGTCAGAAATATATATATATATATATATATATACCTACCATTGTAGCCAGATTTAAAATAGGTCATGGACATTAAGGTGAATTGAATCTTAAGTTCTTAACTGAGCTAAAGCTTAGATTACCTTTGCCCTGATTTTATTTTTATTTATTTATTTATTTATTTAACGTCTATCCTATTCAGTTATAAAAACTGATTTACAAAGGAGGACAACTAAATAAATCTAGGCCTAATTACATAGATGCAGAAACAACAATAAACTACATTTTCGTAAATATTTGAAACAGTAGCATTACAAGAACAATGCATTAAACACAACAATTTTGGTAACAAATAAAAATGCTATTATATGCATTTAATGAATGAATCAAATATAAAAAAGGGTGGAGAATGAAAGAAAAAGAGAAAAAAAAAGCGTTCATGTAAGCTTACTTATAGCAATATGTAAGCAACTTTTGCTTGGTCTGTCTATAGTGCTATTTTATCATAATTCCAGTCCTCTTCAGCTCCATGTGAACGACATTGAAAACCAACTAACATTTAGTCCTATCAATGAAATGTTTTACCGGTAGGTACCCTTGATGGTTTAAAAACATCAAATGCAGATATTTGGGTCACGTGTTTTCTCTAGTTAATGATACCATACATATAGCATTGCATTATTTTTAACCTAGCCTACTTATGAAAAATAAATCAATTTAAATTTTAAGATCGTACTTATTCATATCAAAAAACAAACAAAACACAGTACAAAGTGACACGCTAGTACAACTGCCACTAATGCCACTAACTACCGGTATTAGGTTCACACCGCTGCCCGACTCGGTTCTCTCACGAAACATGGGCGGCGAGTCAAATACATCACTCGATCCATCCAGTGGCATCGCCAGCGCGTTCCCAGGGACCTCCACCCCAGGGCTGTCTACTCCAGGTATGGTAGTTCATTTAGCAGGCCTAAGTGCACAGTGGAATCACAAGTATGAATGACACACGTGGGCATATTTGTGTGAATAATATTATTATTGGTTGCATAAAATAACCATCAGTAAGTTTTGTAATATGATTGGAGCAGGGTTGACAGGTTGGGAAAGCATAGAGAACATAAAGAACATAAAACCCAGCCTGAAGGACTGGGGGCAACAAAACTTTTCACCTGCTGATGACAACTGCAGCTAATTTAAAGTCTGCATGCTGCAGTTGTCATCGGCAGGTGAAAAGTTTTGTCGCCCCCAGCCCTTCAGGCTGGGTTTTATGTTCTTTATGTTCTCTATGCCTTCCCAACCTGTCAACCCTTCTCCAATCATACTAAACTAGCCTATTGGCCTTTTCCTATGGTAACATCAGTAAGTTTGTGAGAGTAAAATTAGGATGTGCGGGTACCCGAAAAACGGTAATTTTCGGGTAGGTAAAATTACCCGACCTCGGGTCGGGCCGTCAATTCCTACCCGAAAAAGTCGGGTCGGGTAGAAGTAATAAAGAAACACGCCAATCTGCTCCTTTTAAACCTCCCGCTCGAGACGCCAAACGAACAGCTGACGTCGGAGCCGACCAATCGCTACGACGTGGGCGCGGCTATGCTATGATGCTGTGTCCTTGGCTCTTCCGGCGCTGTCCCCGCTAAAGTAATAGGCCCTACTGACCGTCATTACTCGTCTTCTGGTTATTCAACGCTAATAACGGCATAAAGCAAGTTGAATATTACGTACGTAGGCGAATGGTGAAAAAGAAACAACGCTAATAAACATCGTCTAATGCCTAGGCGGCAGGCCTAGAACAAAGTTGCAATTCATCCAGAAGTCCGATCTAGTGCGCATCGTTGCGCGCAGCAGAGCGTTGGGCGGAGTCAGACCGAAAGGCTGGTGCAAATGCGCGATTTCGTCAGATGCATGGCTGGTACAAACGCATGATTTCGTCGGCCGGAAGAGAAAAATACGCGATCGCATCGGTTTTTCTTGGGGTTTTCGTATCGGAAATATTAGAAAACGATCGTTACGATATTATTTCCGAGAATAACGAACGATTGATGCAGGAAAACGATAATAGCGGGGTTTCACTGTACTAGGCCTAGGCCTACTCAAGCAAAAGTTCATAAGACGCCGATTTGGATGTACTTCGTGTCAACACAGCCCAGAGTGGCTACCTGCAACCAATGCAAAACTGTTTTGTAGGAATTTTTTTTTTTTTAAATTAATTCACAAATAAAAAAATTTCACTACCCGAGCCCGACCCGAGCCCGAGGGTACTTCAATTACCCGAGCCCGAGGGTACTTTCAATTACCCGACCCGAGCCCAACCCGAGTTCAAAAACCACTACCCGCACATCCCTAAGTAAAATACAACCAGATCTCTTTGTTGCTCATGTAAGCAGTCTAGTTGGGTTGATACGCCAGCTGCGCATGGTGGGTGTACACATAATTTTTTGGTATTGGTGAACGCAATTGCCAAAAATAAGGTTCAAAATCATTTTTAGTTGTAGGCACTTGACATAGTACAATCAATTGCGTTCATGCATGTGTATTGCCTTCCCTCATTCTTCTTTGCAAATGCCTATATTTGTCTTATTTTGCTATAATTCTAGACCTTATCAACCTGTAGAGACAATATACATGCTTCTCTTCCTCCTTCATGCTGTCAAATGTACATACCTACTAAATTAATTACAGTATTATGATTGTAAAATGACAAATGTACATGTAGTCCAATCACATACTTTACAATGATAAATAGTTCTAACTTCTGTTCAAACAAGTGATACCAAGTTGAAATTTCTGAATCACGTTTCTTAAGCCACCCCGCCGGTGGGGGAAACCATCGTGAGTTAAGTATAAATCTCAAATTCCATAGTAATATGTAGGCTAGCCTAGCCTATGCCTGGCCTACATACACTTATACAATTCAACAGTCACTTTAACACGAAGATGTTAGGTACCGGTACCTGTATAGCCTTTCTTAGTCATTACAATAAAAAAATGGGTTGAAATTTACTAAAATGGGCCACTTTCCGTTAATTTTTTAGTTTTAAGATCACACATAGGCCTAGTTGCTGTAAAACATCGTTTACAGAGTCTGAGTGCAGTTAAAACATGACGAAATAGCCTTACTGTAGTACCGTATGGTGAATTTTGTTTTTTGCCTTGGCGAAAGGCCTCCGGCGGCTGGGCTAGGCTATGCTCCAAACCCTTAGCTGCCACCTACAAAATCTGCTGCTTAATTCCCCCCCCCCCAATCTTTCAAAACGTTCCTACGCACCTGCACCTACTTACTAGTTACTACTAAACTGTCTGGGGATCTTTTGGTTGGGGCCCATTAACTATTCAACAAGTTACTTTTCACTAACCTCGCCACGACGCTTCGCGTCCCCCCCCCCCAACCTAGGTTTCCCCAGTAAAAATTTATGCTGGAAAACCTAGGTTAGGGGGTGGGGGGCGTGAAGCTGTGGCAAGGTTGTAAATGGTTAGTAATTTATAGTTGATATGGGCCCCAACCGAAAGAGTAGGCCTACCACGGTCTGTTATACATGATATTAAAAGGCTGATATACCTACCATTAGCCTTTATGTTCTATGTGTGTTAACTTTCTATTTAAAATTAGTAGGCCTTCCTATTCTAATGGTGGAACACCAAAGTAGGTACTTGCCTAGGCTGTATACCCTAAACCCAAAGGCCTAGGCCATAACAATAATTTTGCTACTTTCCTAAAGTAGAGGTTGATTGGACAACAAACTATTTTGTCCATTTAAAAATGGGGTAAAACTCTAGTATACTTAGGCCTACGGCTATGACTGGAGTGGGCAGGCCTGACAAGACACACGTTACGAGGTTTTCCAGCTTCGTCCGAAGTGCGGTGGTTTAACTCAAGGGAAAGAAAATTGTGTAAAACCACTACACTTTGTGCAACCCTTACCCCCTACAAAGGGAGCTCTGGAAAACTTTGCGTCATGCACGAGATAAAAAGTGTGACAGTATAGGCCTACCTACTACTAGTGTTTTGCCCAAAATGGTTTTTACAATAATTAGACTTTTTTAGTTCATTGATCAAGCCAGTGCTACTTTAGGTAGATTGTCTCAATATGCCAAAATGCCAACACTTTGGAATAGGATTTAGGCCTAGATTATTTAATTCGTTGATTTTATGGCATAAGGACTACCTAGGTCTATAGGATTTAATTAAATGTTGGCTATAATGGCAATGTATGCATTGCATGCAGCACTATCTTGTAGATGCAGGGATTGAAAATTAGTTGTCCAGGTGGCCCGGGTCATTCTAAAAATGCACTTGCGGGCAATCATTAGTCTTCAATTGCCCACCTGCCTAACTAAAAACTTGTAGTAGGTAAGTAAACAATTCAAATGGCCAATAATAAATCAAACATTTTGACGATTTGTTAAAACTGAATGATGACATTGACATTGGCATAATTTTTCTATTGAGCATAACCCAGGTGGACAAACTAATTTCAAAAAAAATTCTAGCCCTAATAGTGATGATTATGGTAGGTAGGCCTAGTCCTTGGTTAATCTGCTCCCTTGCAGTTACGAATATTTATATTTTAAGGGATGATCGACATGCACCTCCTAGTAAACGAAAGAAGAATCAAAAGGAAGAGGAGGAGGAAGAAGAAGAGGACCTCAACGATTCTAATTATGATGAGGTAAGATAACCACTAACCAGTGTTGTTAAGTAGCGCACTACTAGTAGCGTGCTAACTGCTACTTGTAAAATGTTAAATTTTACTAGTAGCGTGCTAACTGCTTCTTGTGAAATGTTAAATTTTTTAGTGTCGAGGACGGTAGCGCACTAGGCTCTACTATTGAAAATGTAGTAAAGTATCGAGTAGCAAGCTACTAAAACAGGATAGCGTAAAATCGACGATACCTACTCTTATTTTGCAATAATGCAATTAAACCATTACTGTTGCAAAAATCAATCATAATTAGGCCAATTCCGCATCGCCGCCTAATACCGGTAATAATATGTACATCGCAAATTCTGTGGCCAGTACCCTACGTAGGTACTGGCCGGCTAGGCCAAGCTGTGACTGTGAGTTGTTGGATAACGTTTTGAAATGTCAGACCATGGAGTTATAAATAGTCCATGGTCAGACGATAATCTTTCATCATTGAAAAATCACTACAATGTTGTAGGCCTATCACTAGGTTTTGCAAAATTTGCTTGCAAAAATGCAATTTATCACTATGATGAGTTAACTTAAAATGATTTTCTTCCCTACCCAAGTCTTCTTGCAGATAAAAGAAAACACTACGTACGGTATTCAATTTGCAATGATCCATCATATTGTTATAAAACCAGAAACTATGTGACCTACCCTAGTAGGCATATTTGATCAATTTTGATATAGGCCTAGGCCTACTGGCTACTCTGAATTCTAAAATAAGCCTACGTTAGGTCGAGAATTTATATCACCGAATGTGCTTAAATTGGCTCACATTCAAACAGTACCGATAGGCCCTGATTACTACTTTGCATCGTTCTAGGCGTAAATATATTTTTTTCAACAGTTTACTGGATACGGTGGTTCACTGTTCAGTAAGGATCCATATGACAAGGATGACGAAGAGGCAGATGAAATCTATGAGGCAATTGACAAACGAATGGACGAGAAGAGAAAAGAATATCGAGAGAAGCGGCTCAAAGGTCAGATTTATCACAAATAATTCTAAGACTGCTCACAAGTTTTTGTTTTTAGGTACTACTGTCACGAATTCTCCTCTGACAAATCTCATAGGCCTACATTGCGTGACTACATTGCCTTATTTGTGCTTGCGTCATATTGAGCCTCAAAGGATGTTATTTTGACTACGTTATACTTAGGTCTACCAAATGTAGGGTTGTTATGTAGTTTGTAGTAACACATTTACTGTATGTGGCTTCAGTGAGAGGAAGCACACCTGATTCATCTTGACATTTCACCAATGTACCTAGGCCTATTGATATTGACTTACCTAGACATGGATCATAATTCATAAAAAAAGAGATGCTACCCACAAATCAAATCAGTTTTTCTACCTCTAGAACATTTTCTTACGAAAGTCAAAGACATCGCAGAATCTTATTTTTTCAAATAGGCCCGCCTAATTTGAATTATTATACTAGGCCTATATAATTTTCTAGGCCAAACCTACTAGTATAGTTCCACTGTTCCAGTATTCTAATAGTCCTACTCCTCCCGCCTATGGCTGTAAATTTAGGTAAATGTGCCGATAAACTTGAAAATAATTTTTCACAGCATTGTGACACCATTTTTAAATTCAATCTTTATGTCTAAAATGTTTATCTAGGCCTAAACTGTAGTAGGTAGGTCCTTAGATTTAGTTACCGGTACTGTATCTAGCCTAGACACCTAGAGAAGTGTTTAGATCGATTGTTCTAATTATCGCTCACTCGCCGATTGCGTCGGGGCCTACAGGGTTGGCTTAGTCGCTTTGATTTAAAGTCCCCCACTGAAAATCAGTTATATAACTGAGTGGGTAGACTCTAAATACAATTTATTTATTTATTTATTTAATTGCATAAAATGTAATGTATGTGCATAGATGAATTGGAGCGCTATCGTCAGGAACGACCCAAGATCCAGCAGCAGTTCAGCGACTTGAAGCGCAGTCTGATGTGCGTCAGCGAGGATGAGTGGCGGAACGTTCCCGAAGTTGGAGACGCACGTAACCGCAAGATGAGGAATCCTCGCATGGAGAAGTAAGTTGTACTCACTCCCTGTAATAGCACACACAAAGATAGAGGACTCGACACAAGTTCATTAGTTTTAGGATTTCAAGTGATTGACCTTTGTCTGATGGTAATTATGAATTGTATAATTCATTATAGTTTTATATTGTATTGTATTCAAGTGTTATTATTGTTATTGTTTTGTTACCCTAGATGTAATGTTTGGTAAATTGCTCTTGTGGGTCATTGTGTCCTGTTGTGGCCACAAATAAACCCACAAAGTGACAATTTCTATAGCACTGCATGATTTTTTAAACGTAATTAATTATTATGTGGCTATAGCCACCCCCTGACCTAACTCAAGCTGGAAACAGGAGTCAGAAATATATATATATACCGTATATATATATATATATATATATACCTACCATTGTAGCCAGATTTAAAATAGGTCATGGACATTAAGGTGAATTGAATCTTAAGTTCTTAACTGAGCTAAAGCTTAGATTACCTTTGCCCTGATTTTATTTTTATTTATTTATTTATTTATTTAACGTCTATCCTATTCAGTTATAAAAACTGATTTACAAAGGAGGACAACTAAATAAATCTAGGCCTAATTACATAGATGCAGAAACAACAATAAACTACATTTTCGTAAATATTTGAAACAGTAGCATTACAAGAACAATGCATTAAACACAACAATTTTGGTAACAAATAAAAATGCTATTATATGCATTTAATGAATGAATCAAATATAAAAAAGGGTGGAGAATGAAAAGAAAAAGAGAAAAAAAAAGCGTTCATGTAAGCTTACTTATAGCAATATGTAAGCAACTTTTGCTTGGTCTGTCTATAGTGCTATTTTATCATAATTCCAGTCCTCTTCAGCTCCATTGTGAACGACATTGAAAACCAACTAACATTTAGTCCTATCAATGAAATGTTTTACCGGTAGGTACCCTTGATGGTTTAAAAACATCAAATGCAGATATTTGGGTCACGTGTTTTCTCTAGTTAATGATACCATACATATAGCATTGCATTATTTTTAACCTAGCCTACTTATGAAAAATAAATTCAATTTAAATTTTAAGATCGTACTTATTCATATCAAAAAACAAACAAAACACAGTACAAAGTGACACGCTAGTACAACTGCCACTAATGCCACTAACTACCGGTATTAGGTTCACACCGCTGCCCGACTCGGTTCTCTCACGAAACATGGGCGGCGAGTCAAATACATCACTCGATCCATCCAGTGGCATCGCCAGCGCGTTCCCAGGGACCTCCACCCCAGGGCTGTCTACTCCAGGTATGGTAGTTCATTTAGCAGGCCTAAGTGCACAGTGGAATCACAAGTATGAATGACACACGTGGGCATATTTGTGTGAATAATATTATTATTGGTTGCATAAAATAACCATCAGTAAGTTTTGTAATATGATTGGAGCAGGGTTGACAGGTTGGGAAAGCATAGAGAACATAAAGAACATAAAACCCAGCCTGAAGGACTGGGGGCAACAAAAAAACTTTTCACCTGCTGATGACAACTGCAGCTAATTTAAAGTCTGCATGCTGCAGTTGTCATCGGCAGGTGAAAAGTTTTGTCGCCCCCAGCCCTTCAGGCTGGGTTTTATGTTCTTTATGTTCTCTATGCCTTCCCAACCTGTCAACCCTTCTCCAATCATACTAAACTAGCCGATTGGCCTTTTCCTATTGTAACATCAGTAAGTTTTGTGAGAGTAAAATTAGGGATGTGCGGGTACCCGAAAAACGGGTAATTTTCGGGTAGGTAAAATTACCCGACCTCGGGTCGGGCCGTCAATTCCTACCCGAAAAAGTCGGGTCGGGTAGAAGTAATAAAGAAACACGCCAATCTGCTCCTTTTAAACCTCCCGCTCGAGACGCCAAACGAACAGCTGACGTCGGAGCCGACCAATCGCTACGACGTGGGCGCGGCTATGCTATGATGCTGTGTCCTTGGCTCTTCCGGCGCTGTCCCCGCTAAAGTAATAGGCCCTACTGACCGTCATTACTCGTCTTCTGGTTATTCAACGCTAATAACGGCATAAAGCAAGTTGAATATTACGTACGTAGGCGAATGGTGAAAAAGAAACAACGCTAATAAACATCGTCTAATGCCTAGGCGGCAGGCCTAGAACAAAGTTGCAATTCATCCAGAAGTCCGATCTAGTGCGCATCGTTGCGCGCAGCAGAGCGTTGGGCGGAGTCAGACCGAAAGGCTGGTGCAAATGCGCGATTTCGTCAGATGCATGGCTGGTACAAACGCATGATTTCGTCGGCCGGAAGAGAAAAATACGCGATCGCATCGGTTTTTCTTGGGGTTTTCGTATCGGAAATATTAGAAAACGATCGTTACGATATTATTTCCGAGAATAACGAACGATTGATGCAGGAAAACGATAATAGCGGGGTTTCACTGTACTAGGCCTAGGCCTACTCAAGCAAAAGTTCATAAGACGCCGATTTGGATGTACTTCGTGTCAACACAGCCCAGAGTGGCTACCTGCAACCAATGCAAAACTGTTTTGTAGGAATTTTTTTTTTTTTTAATTAATTCACAAATGAAAAAATTTCACTACCCGAGCCCGACCCGAGCCCGAGGGTACTTCAATTACCCGAGCCCGAGGGTACTTTCAATTACCCGACCCGAGCCCAACCCGAGTTCAAAAACCACTACCCGCACATCCCTAAGTAAAATACAACCAGATCTCTTTGTTGCTCATGTAAGCAGTCTAGTTGGGTTGATACGCCAGCTGCGCATGGTGGGTGTACACATAATTTTTTGGTATTGGTGAACGCAATTGCCAAAAATAAGGTTCAAAATCATTTTTAGTTGTAGGCACTTGACATAGTACAATCAATTGCGTTCATGCATGTGTATTGCCTTCCCTCATTCTTCTTTGCAAATGCCTATATTTGTCTTATTTTGCTATAATTCTAGACCTTATCAACCTGTAGAGACAATATACATGCTTCTCTTCCCTCCTTCATGCTGTCAAATGTACATACCTACTAAATTAATTACAGTATTATGATTGTAAAATGACAAATGTACATGTAGTCCAATCAACACTACTTTACACACACAAGTGATGAGAATAGTTCTAACTTCTGTTCATGTGCAAGTAGAGTACACAAGTTGAACATTTTCTGTACAACTTCAACTCTGTTTTCTTCCAGGCATGCTCACCCCGACCGGCGACCTGGATTTGTGCAAGATCGGCCAGGCCCGTAACACGCTGATGAACGTCAAGCTGAGCCAAGTGTCGGATTCAGTTGAGGGACAAACAGTTGTTGACCCTAAGGGTTACCTCACTGATCTTCAGAGCATGATCCCCACATATGGTGGCGACATAAAGTAAGATCATTACTTGATTACTTCTCATACTCGACATCAAACCTTGAACTATTATCTACGTTTGTTTTAAATTTTCTCTTAAGAGGGTTTCCCGAAGACATGGTATTTAGTAGTAGTTGCCAAGTGGGTGCTAGGGAGAGAAGGAGATGACATGGGCATTTAACACGCATAGCTTGAGCTGGGTATGGAATTCATGAGTGATGTGGGCCACCACAGAGGTTAGAAAATAATTTCTGCATTGCTGAATGGGTTTGCCCTTTACTGTCACAATCTTTTTAAATCCAATGTAGGCTTTAGGCTTTAAGAGCATCCAAAAAATAATACCTACATCTAGTCTCTGTGTGGTTGGAATGTCTTCCATAAAATTTGTATTTAAATGAAAAAATGAATTCGTATTGGATTCAACCCACTCAACAATGTTATTTGTAATTTCCCCAACATTGATTTTCCCTGTCTTCATAGATTTCCAGCTGGATAGTAAATATTTGTGGTTCTTTCCAGCGACATAAAGAAAGCTCGCCTACTTTTGAAATCTGTACGCGAGACGAACCCTAATCACCCTCCAGCTTGGATCGCGTCCGCTCGACTCGAAGAGGTTACAGGGAAAGTCCAGGCGGCCCGGAACCTCATCATGAAGGGGTGTGAAGTCAACCCCAAGTCGGAGGATCTGTGGCTGGAAGCAGCTCGCCTGCAGGTAACCAATGCTCATATCACCCCTTGATCAGATGCCTTGAAACATGTTCTCTGTATTTAGTCTGTCGGACGATTTGATGATTGCTCAAGAACTTAAATCTTGTCAGTGATGAATGATGATACAATGCATCTCTCACTCTCACCACTCATACTAGAGCTAGACTATAATATGATGAATCATCATATTATAGTCTAGTTTGCATCATTGATGATTTATTTTAATGCTAAATATTTCAATATTGTGAGAAAAGAATTCACAACAAAATTTAAAGGACCGTGGATTGGAAGGAGCACAATCTTTGTCTAACTGGTTTAGGGTTAGACCTACTAGATAACACGTGACGACTTGATTAAGGTCAATACTCTCTCAACTCCGACGGGTGAACAAGGCTGTGCAAGCCGAAACGTTTCGTCGTAATGTAACTTGTAATTTGTGTATATATTTGTGTGATCTTCAACTCTACACAGCCGCCGAACTTTTTCAAGGTAAGCTGTTGGCTCCCAGCCTCTATCAATCTTTCCCCAACCAACACTAAACTAGCCTCTAGGCCCTATCAACCCAAGCAATAAAAGTGCTAAATAATTAGTAGTCTTTACGTGTGTACTTTATTATTGAGCGAGCGAAGCGAGCGTCTCCACTTGACTCTTATGGCTCGAATGCTTGTTTTTTTTGTTTTTTTTCTGTTACTGCTTCGATACAGGTCGCACCGTTTCTCTGATCGACCTGAAATTTTGCACACTGTACATACCACCTAGGCGGGTTGCTGTATAGTTTTTGAACAAAATCCGATCGTTGGTTATAAAAAATAAAAAAAATAAAAAAAAAAAAAAAAATAAAAATGTACCGATCGTTATGAAATTTTGCAGGGTCAATAAGTACAACATTCTCTCCTATTTTCCAAATTTTCAGCTAAATCGGTCAAGACCTTAAAGACTTATTGGTTATCATATTTTGAAAAATGATGTTAAAAATGAAGGTGGCAGTGAAGATACAAAGATACACTTTAGAAGGCATGACGTGAATTAGAACAATGCAAAGATGTTGGAATAGTATAAAGTGTACAATGTCAATATCCAGTTAGGCCTACACTGTGTGGTGGGCCTTATGGGAATGTCGTACTCGGGTCATGTTGCACGTACCGGTGCTCGCTCAACAACGCGTCCAACTGAGCGTTTTCCTAGTTAACAAAATTATTGTTTCTCATTTTACCACAAATTAAAACGACGGGAGACATAGCTTTAAAACCAATTTCTTTCTTTTAGCTAGAATTTTGTAAATTTAAAAGTAAATTACCGGGACTCTTAAATTACAAACTATTCAGGATGTGTGGCTCGTGGGTCTTGTTGAGCGAGCGTCTCCACTTGACTCTTATGGCTCGAATGTCTGTTTTTTGTTTTTTTTGTTTGTTTGTTTTGTTTTGTTTGTTTTATTTTTTGTTTTTTCCTGTTACTGCTTCGATACAGGTCGCACCGTTTCTCTGATCGACCTGAAATTTTGCACACATGTACATACCACCTAGGCGGGTTGCTGTATAGTTTTTGAACAAAACCCAACGTTGTTGGTTATAAAAAAATAAAAATAAAAAAATAAATAAAAAATGTACCGATCGTTATGAAATTTTGCAGGGTCAATAAGTACAACACTCCTCTTCGGATTTCCAAATTTTCAGTCTAAATCGGTCCAGACATTAAAGACTTATTGGTAATTCCCATAATTCTAAAATTGATGGTTAAAAAAAATGAAAGGAGCCGCAGTGAACGATTACAAAAGATACACTGTTAGTGTAGAAGCCTTGAAGTGAATTAGTACAATGAAAGATGTTGGAATAGTATATATGTACAATGTCAATATCCAGTTAGGCCCACTGTGTGGTAGGGCCTTATGAGGAATGTCTGTACTCGGGTCTATGTTGCACGATAACGGGGCTCGCCCAACAACGCGTTGTCCAACTGAGCGTATTCCGTACGTTAATGTGAAATAATGATAAAACACAATATTACATAACAACAGGACTTAACTATCTATAAAATGTCCAGTGCCGCGGCTGCCAGCATCTGTGTAGTTAGCGCGTAAGCATATCTATATGAGTGCGACTGAAAGAGATAGAAAGACGGTGCGTAGATGGCTGAGAGGCGGGGGACACGGGGGCAAGTATTTGCGGGCGCGGACACCGGTGGCGCATAAATACGATCCACTTCAAAGCTCGGAACTGTGAACATGTGGGGAAGGTCCGACTGAGAGGCGGGGATAACATGCGAACGACCCCCCAATAGGTGCGCGCTCAATCAGCCGGCCCGGCTGACTGTTCAAGTTGTTTTGGGTGGGAAAGCTCTTTTACTGGCGAGAAGTCGTGACTCACGCGCGCGATTCAAATACCCGGAACCGAATCGAAGTCGATTTCCAAATTGTCGGGTGCTAAATACCCGAACCGAACCAAAATTTTGGGTACCCGCACACCCCTAACCAAAATGTGTTTTGCACCACCTTCAAATTCCAACTCGACACCTTCTCGCGGTTTGGCCCGTGAATAGGGGAGTTTCACTCCCTGAAACTAATGGCGAGCTCTGGGGCGCGGCGGGGAACCCCTTCCACTTTGCTACTTCCACCGACGGCGACGGGGACAAGACACAGGACAACCACGGACGGATGACACAGACTGAGACGACCACGAACGTGGGGGAAACCTTTTGCCCTCCAAGATGCTTTGTGGCTGGTATGGTCTGACCAGCACATGCTTGTCCACCCCTTGTCCCCCCGCGTCATCCCTGACGTCCCTCCAATCGTCTCGATTAGCCTAGTTGCACAAATATGAGACGTTAAGCAATATCCAATCCAAAAAACCACCTGGCATGTTAAATATTATGAATCGATCGTATTAATAGCAAAGTTAGGGCCTGTTGTTACTGAGGTATTTGAATGTGTATTAATGGAAGGCTGTGCTTTGTTTGTGAATATATATTTTTAGCTGTATTTCTTCATTGATGTCTATTAAGACTTGTTTCTATTCTTGCCAGCCTCCCGATACGGCACGCGCTGTGATTGCCCAGGCAGTGCGACACATACCCACATCTGTGCGCATCTGGATCAAGGCTTCAGACTTGGAGGCAGAGATGAAGGGCAAACGGAAAGTCTACAGGAAGGTATATATATTCATGTTCAGAAACGTCTAGGGGTAGTTCAGATATCTTCATGATTGTTTAATATAATTGAACTAGGAACATAAATAAACATGTTCCAGTGGGGGAAAAGGTACATAAGGAGGAAGGACGATAGTTGACCTTTAAAATGCTACACAGGTCGCTCAGACACAGATGAGAAGAGACGTTGATACGTTTCTATGTCTTCTCTTATTAAATAGAAAAGAACAGTGCTTCAAATATTCGCTTTGTGTTGTTGATCTACCAGGCCCTGGAGCACATCCCTAACTCGGTGAAGCTGTGGAAAGTGGCAGTGGAACTGGAAGACCCGGAAGATGCTCGTATCCTCCTTAGTCGAGCCGTCGAGTGCTGCCCAACAAGCGTGGATCTGTGGCTGGCTTTGGCAAGGCGAGTATTTTCATGGCCACTTTTTCCGGATAGAGTGTAGGCAAAGTATTACTAAGTCTACCAAATAATTGTGACATTCTGCCATTTGTTGTCTTCATCCTCCTAGTATCTTTCCCTCTTGTCACGTTAACATGGACCTGCAACCTTATCTTCTTGCATCTGTAAGGCGCCAGGTGATTGTGTGATTTCTGATTTTGTGTTATTATTTTGCACAAGTGATTTTTTTACAAGCATGAGATTGTTTGTTTGTTGTATCCAAAAACATGTCAGATCTATGTAAGTTAATAGGTAGATTTTGAAGGTTCCTTTAAATTTTAATGATGATT
Organism: Sweltsa coloradensis; assembly: GCA_024449915.1. Lineage (NCBI taxonomy): Eukaryota > Metazoa > Arthropoda > Insecta > Plecoptera > Chloroperlidae > Sweltsa > Sweltsa coloradensis. The sequence goes on from JAMZAV010001029.1 coordinate 45,627, forward strand.
AGCATTTATTTGTTTAGGCTGGAGACTTATGAAAATGCCCGTAAGGTTTTGAACAAAGCACGCGAGAATATACCGACGGACCGTCAGATTTGGACCACCGCAGCAAAGCTGGAAGAGGCAAATGGAAATATTACCATGGTGGAGAAGATTATTGAAAGAGGTAAGATTTAGATTATACTTTTATAATCCCAGAACCATATCTACTGGCATCACCCTATCTATATTGTATGTAGGATGTAGGCCTACTAATCTATTTTTAATGATGTACAGTTATGTCCAAAATGAAGTTAATATCTAAAGTTACCAAGAGGACTAAAGGGCCGATTTGCATTTACTTGCAAACTGTTATCAAAATACTCATTGGAACCTGAATGTTTGGATTTGACTTTTTAGGATGTTAGTTAAGCAGAGACTCCTTTGTTGTACAGTGCACGTGTTTATTCAATTATTACGATTTGAATGAAATATTACAGTAGGCCTACATGTCTTGAGTATGTTATAAACGGAAATCCTAAGGAGTGAAATCTGTTCTTGTTGCAAGCCATACTCCCTCTCGTTTCGAAACGGGCGGTAGAAAATCAATCCGAGAGCATTGGTTCAAAAGAATCGCTTGTGATCGAAGCGCGAGAAAAGAAAGCTGGTTCAGTCCCACACCTGCAGGTGTGATTTCGCGCGGATCATCGGCCAGCGGACTCCCTGCCTGTGGACGAAGAGGACCGGAAGCATACTTGGATGGAGGACGCTGAGGCGGTAAGTCACATTTCCAGGGCAACCCAGCCGTGTGCTTTAAGTTGCACGTTCACCACGCACCAACTGCTCAGAAGTTGCTAGCTGCTACAAACATAGGCTAATTTAGATCACTTTATGTGAGGGAGAAAAATATAAGATTCTAATAGCGGCACTTTTTAGTGCTTTTTAAATGTCATGTTTACCTATTTACATTCCAAGTAAAAATACAATAATAAATACATTTTAATTTGAAGTCATGGCTTACGACACCAAAACTGAAGGTATTAGGAAAGCGTTGAGTGTGAAATGACTTGGGCCTAGTTGTGATTTTTGTTGTTGTTGTAAATTTGTACTAGCTTACATACCTACATAATTCATCATTAACATACAACAACAATTTACATATGTAAATGTTTGGCTATTATTATTAAAAACTTAAAAATAAATACTGTAATTAATAAGTGTACCTGTCTAGTGCGCCACGCAAGGAGCGTACGAGTGTGCCCGTGCCATCTATGCGCACGCCCTCGCCTCGTTCCCGAGCAAGAAATCCATCTGGCTCCGCGCAGCGTACTTTGAGAAGAATCACGGCAGTCGCGAGTCTCTGGAGGCGCTGCTTCAGAGGGCGGTGGCTCACTGTCCCAAGTCGGAGGTGCTCTGGCCTCATGGGAGCCAAGTCCAAGTGGATGGCGGTAAGTCACATTCATTTCTAACATCCCTCGGGGAACAGATTTTTGAAAAGTTAAAATAAAAAAATCTCGTCTCCCTAGTCCTTACCCATCTTTCTATTGATAAGCTAGTAAACGTTGTGTTAAGGTTACATGGATATTAATTAGTTACCTAAGTATATTATTTGGCCTATATTAAAAATGAATTAGATGACATCATATTGGCCCTATAAAACTTCAATATGTACTTTGATATCATCGATAACTCAATGTCATCCGTAGTTAACTAATTATACAAAGGTTTCTGGTCAATATGAATTTAAATATTTCAAGTTTTAAAATTTGGCACAAAAAATATATTCCCAATCAATAAATTTAGTTTTAATTTAATTTTAATTATAATTGCATGAAATGGATTGATCACTACCTTTGAATCTCCCAGGGTGACGTCCCGGCCGCGCGCGGAATCCTGTCGCTCGCCTTCCAAGCGAACCCCAACTCTGAAGAGATCTGGTTGGCGGCCGTCAAGCTCGAGTCTGAGAACCTAGAGTACGACCGAGCAAAGAGGCTGCTGGCGAAGGCTCGAGCTTCCGCCCCGACGCCTCGCGTCATGATGAAGTCCGCTAAACTCGAGTGGGCGTTGAACAATCTGGCAAATGCCCTGGTCTTGCTAGAAGAAGCCATCAGGGTGTTTCCTGACTTCTCCAAGCTTTATCTCATGAAAGGGCAGATCGAAGAACAACAGGGGAAAATTGATCGAGCGTGGGATACGTATAATTTTGGGGTAAATAACTTTTTAGACCATCGTTAATTTAGTTTTAAATTTTTTTTAATGTTGGTTTGTCTCACTGAAATTTTCTCTCAGTAGTCAATTCAATAGTGCTGAATTTGAATTGGTTGAGTTAATTAGTATTAAATTTTACAGAATTTATGGCACATACTTGTCTTTCATCAAAGGTATTAGGCTTAGGCTAATTCATTTAATTCCTAAACATTATGTCGACTCTCTTCAGGTAATGGAAAATTCTTTATATTATATTTGGTTATGGAATTACATTTTTGTGAAAATGGGGCACAGTCGCACAAGCGATGAATTTACTGTGAATTTTTTTATACAAAGCCAGAAAGCCTGACTACAATTCTTTATCCTGAAAACTGAAAAGTCATGAAACTTGTGCATTATGATTCTGTAGACACATTGTAACAATGTTTGCATATACCAGTTTAATCAGCCATGTGGGTCTAGATAAAAATAGGAACGAAGATTTAATTAATAATTATTACATGTTGTGTTGGTACAGTTTTACAACAACCCGTGCATCGTGTGACACAGTTATAAATATTGAGATGCTGGTTTTCAGATCAAGAAGTGTCCGGGTGCCGTGCCACTGTGGAAACTAATGGCCTCGCTAGAAGAAGGTCGCGGCCCGCTAACGAAGGCTCGTTCCGTGCTGGAGAAAGCGAGAAAGGACTGTCACTCCGCAAACCCGAACGTGCGCGGAAACTCTGGCTCGAGCTGGCTCGAAGTCCGGGGCGGAATCGAGGTCCGCGCCGGCCTGCGCGACATTGCCAACACGCTGATGGCAAAAGCTCTGCAGGAGTGTCCGAACGCGGGAATCCTGTGGGCGGAAGCCATCTTTCTCGAGCCTCGGCCACAGCGCAAGACAAAGAGCGTTGACGCGTTGAAGAAGTGCGAGCATGATCCCCATGTTCTGTTGGCCGTTTCAAAGTAGGTGACCCAATAGTTGGTGTAGTTATTTGTTCATTGACACATTAAGTTCAAGTCATGTGTAATGCAGGGTGCAGTTGGATACAATCTTGAAATCTCTTGTCGTGCAGTTGCACCTTAGACGATATCTGTCCCGGATTTCAACAATGAAGTTGGGTGGGGGTTGAACCAACCATATTCTTGGGCAAAAATTAAAGTAATGGGTCAATTAATCAATGGTTGCTACTACTAAATTGAATTAAATTGGGTTTAGGATTTTTTATACTCATAAATCATATTCTTAGCAGCCTACCATAAAACGTTTAACTTTTAATTACTTTTCTATTTGCTGCTTTCTTATGCACACATTTTCATTATTATGTCATTGCATCATGCATGTAGCCGCCCAGTAGACATTAATGTATTTGTGCGAGTATAGGCCTCTTCCCCTCTGGTAGGCCAATATTTAAAATTATCAGGTTCAAAAAGTGAGGTGTGGCCATTATGTGAAACCAGTTTTCAATAGTATTTTTTTATCCTACTCTTCAAAATTTGAGTGTTTCAAAATAAGGGTGCGGCCATTACTTGATGGTGGCCTATAATCGAGTAAATACGGTATGCTTAACACTTCCTTCTCCCTTTATCCAAGCTCTCTGACATTTCGTCAATTACGTCCTTCAACCTATTACTAGTTCATGAAACTATGAGGTAGGGATGAGACGTGTACACAATTTAAAAAAAATATACACGTCGACTTTCAATTGACATTGTTCAGTCGTCGAGATTTCAGATTTCAATAATTCTATTTTGAAATACAGCTCTCTTTCAGTCAAACCGCCGCCGCCGCCGCCGCCTTCCCGTGAAAACGGTAAGTTGGTTTGGCGAATCCCTTGCCACGGGGGCCTTTGCCTGCCCACCTCCCCCCCCCCACCCCCTGACACGGCCACGACACGTTCCAGATGGTTCAAGCGATTCCGCTCGCAGTCGCTCGCCCGGCCCGCTATAGTGTTTCTTAGTTGTTTTTGTACGAGGTGTTGTGATTTGACGTCAGTGACGCATGACTGTTATTGTTTAGAATATCTCGTGAGGTGGAAGTTCTTTGATAAGTATAGGACAGCGGGTGGGTGTAAGAGGGTTAAAATGCAGACTGTGCGCGAAGGAGTTGCTGCACAATTCAAGTATCACGGGAACTATGGTAAACCACAAGCCCTATCTCCCCCCCCCCCCCCCCCCCCCCCCCCCCCCCCCCCCCCCCCCCCCCCCCCCCCCCCCCCCCCCCCCCCCCCCCCCCCCCCCCCCCCCCCCCCCCCCCCCCCCCCCCCCCCCCCCCCCCCCCCCCCACCCCCCCCCCCCCCCCCCCTCCCCATCTTCATCACGCAAGGCCTCAAACTTTACCATTCACCCTTTTAACTTTCCCAAGGCCCAAGAAACATCCAGCCACGTAATTTACTGCACTTGATAAACTGAACTGAACGTCGTCGCCGTGTTTACGTGTTCAGATTGCAATAAAAATGTACAGTAATAAATAGAGATGTGCAAAAATGGTTTTTTAAAGTTTGAAAATTCGCGCCTTAAAAATAAAAATTCGCGATTTGTCGCGATTTACCAAAAAAAAAAACACAATTTTCTTCATGCACAACTTCAAAAAAAAAAAAAAAAAAAAAAAAAAAATATTGATTGATTGATTGTAATGATGTAAAAAGAAAAACAAGATCATAGAGAGTGAAGTCAGAATTCAGTTTTAATTTTAAGCTGTCTAATTTACAGGCCTTCAGTTTTCAAAGTTCCGACAATTTTTACCAGAATTAATATTTCGTTTTCACCCGGCAACCTCACCAAATTTATCGAAAATTATGCATTTTTTTTTTTATGTGTCTTTTGATATGGATTTGGAGGATTTGAGTACTTACTCTCGTTCAAAACGCATATTACGATCTCACAATCGCGTTGTATGACCCGGCCGCACTCCACCAATATCTACCAGCAAGTATCTAATTAATTTCGACTCTTTCTTCGGACTTCGGCACCTCCACCAAAACTTGAATTTTTTTTATGTTTTTTAAAATTTTGCGACCTAATTCGCATTTAAGGACCCATAATTAGCTTAATCTCGACACTAGGTCGAGGTCCTTGGTATCAAACTAAAAATTTCGCAAAATTTCTCTGCGGAATTGGATAAAAAAAAAAAAAATGGTACTCATTTCATCACAATTTCATGAAGATTTCATGTGCCAACTGAATTTGAAGGGATTATTGCAACTTTAAAAAAATTCGCGAATTTCGTTGTCACCATTTTTGCACATCTCTAGTAATAAATAAACATGTACAACTTTTTTCAGATACACGCGTGTACACGAACAGACAGCCAGCGTGTACACGACGACACGTGTAGTAAGATACACGCTTTTGCCCATCCCTACTATGAGGGCTGTCTGTTCTACACAATCTGCACACATATGATACAATTATTGCAAATCTATGAAGATGCTTTGCCCTCATATAATTTTCATCTTCAATCAAAACATAATCAAAACAAATCAAAACTGTTTTTACCTTCCATCTGCAATTCCATTTTCTTTCCACCTCTTTTTCTATTCATCTCTTTTTCTATCCATCTGTAGGCTACATTAGTAGTTCATTGTTGTTCACCCACATATCCCAATCTAATTTGACTTGTAATCCAATTTTGTATGGTAGGCCTACTAAGTACTAATGAGTGAATGACTAATAGTAATGAGCGGTGTTTTTCCCAGACTGTTTTGGTGCGAGAGGAAGATCCAGAAGTGCCGAGAATGGTTTAACCGAACTGTTAAAATTGAGCCAGATTTAGGTGATGCTTGGGCATTCTTCTACAAGTTTGAACTCATGAATGGAAATGAGGTATGTTATTTAAAAAAAATTGTGGATCACAATTTTGAATGAAAGTATTTAGTTTACTGATTTTTTTGGTTATTTCAAAGTTGTTCAAATAATTATGGCGGGAAAATCCGGCCACAACGCAACACAACACTGTGGTTAGCTAATTGCTGATTAACCAATAACCCAATAAGGTAATGAAAAATACAACTGTTTTAATGACAATGTCACTTGTGCAAGGCTTTTTGTAACAAAATTTGTTTCTAGGTCGCATAATAAACAATGTTGTAGGCTACAATAACTAACATCTGAAAAAATAATATGTACCCAGTCTGCATGGTAGGTTTATATATTTTTTAAACAATAAATGGCTTTTCAATGACATTTGGTTATGAAATTAAATTACAGCAACCAATGGCCCATGGGCAATAGTTTTAAGTTTTAACACTAGCTACAATTGAGCAACAGAGCAGTGAATCTAACAGTGTTATTTATAAGTTGGTTGATATGCATTCATAATATGAATTATTAAACAATTCTAATGACAATATAACGTAAAATTTTGTACCACGTTAGAATTGAAAATATTTATTGTGGTAATGGTACGCCCTCTGACGGCCATTTGTTGATCGGGTCCCTATTTTTTCCCTTATTTTTCAATTTTGAAACCTAAAAAGTTACATATTTTTCAAATTTACATAATCAATATTTTCAAGTTTATACATAATTTTGTGCATAATTTAATGTCTATGTAAATTAAGAGCGTGCTCCTAATAGGAAAGCTAGTGGTTATGGCTAAGGTCATATGGGAATAGCACCTAGCTTGTGCGATAAGTCTAAATGTGGATAAAGGTCAGCAATGTTATTTGCATGTACCAACGGTGTGAATTTTGTTGGTATATGCCGTCTAAAATCTGTGCCAAAACGAAGGTAGGCTCAATCGACGTGTATGCGGGCTAGCAAGCGGATTCGGGACGGAGTGAAATAGTTGGTGTCACAGTAGTCGACCAATTGTCAGCGAGCGGGAACGGTGTGGATGTGGCCATGTGACATGGTCTACGTATCACCATAGGCCAGCAAGCAGGGCGTTTTTGAGACGGAGAAGCCACAGAGTGCATGTCCCAGCTGAGATTTCAAGCCTTCAGACGAGCAAGTCGTTTTCCAAAGAAATCTTCCAGATGTGCGGCTATCAAGCAGGCGAAGTAGGCATTTTAGGGCAATGGGAACCACACGCCTCTCAACGTATTAAATGAGAGCGGTTTCAAGTGTTAGTTTTGCAGTTTTGATCTTTTAGTTTCAACACAATTTTAACACATTTCGTAAATCGGGCGTGTTTTAAAGACGCCCACCAGTATGTGGTAGCTATCATACGACGACGCCACCGGGCATGCACCGGGCAGTCCGACGACACCAGGCTAGAACACTGGGAGCATCGCTATTAAAAGTTTCACAGGTTTTTTCATTTAGTCCGGGAATCCCAGTGGCAATCTTTAGTGCAACTGAAATGAATATCCCTGAGTCGTTGAGGGCATTTCCCCGTCGAAAACTATAATTTGTATACACACGTGGTCCAGTAGTTGGCTAGGGCCAGCTAATCAACCAAATCATCATTTTTAATTAGTACCATTTTCACGTGAATATATCTTGCACTACCCTGTCTACATACTGAGTAAAGTACATTTCACAGTTACCACTACGAGGTCCACCCAGGACGCAAAGATGGGAAACAGCAGGTCAATTCGCCACTGCGGAATTCGCCCTGAGGGTCCGAGGCGGCCTACAGAGCGCGGGTAAACCACCATCGAAACGTGACCAAGTAGAGGGCTAACGTCCCACCCCACTTAACTACAGGATCGTAACTCAAGATAACGGTGATTTGATACTAACTTTGGTTTGATCTAGAGTAAGACTTAAATTGTATCAATTTATGTAATGTTCCGGTAATTTAATATTCAAATCTTTGCTTTGATCAAGCTTTCACACTAATATTACATCTTTCATTCTTGGTTTGCATAACCTTAGAATCATTTAAAACAAACTTTTGATACCGAATTAAATCAACTTTCAATTCATAGGGGCACATGCTAACGACCTTTCAACCCAAGTCATTTCACAACCTCAACATTTCAATTATGCACCGGCCTTCGCTCCCTTCAAGCTCGTCACATATTGCTGACGCAAAGCTTTTTGTTTGTCATATGGTAACTTTTAAAGAACTTAAGTGGAACCACCCCAGCTGTTCCGAGGACGTTGACCTCAGCGGCGAGGGCTTCACCGATAGATGCACTGTGGTTAAGGTTGGGTACATTCCTAAAAGGGGAATCGTGCTCAACAGGTCACCGCGTTCAATTGTCATCAACACTTAGGTCTACCATGTTTTGCTAGGTTACTGCCTGTATTGTGTTTTCATCCGACGCTATGAGAGGGCCTCCCACTGAGTAGTAGGAGTGCTTATCTTAGGTTAATTTGCATAGTCGTAGCCGTAGGAGGCAACATAGGCCTAACACCGAGGAGGGAGAGGTTCTATGCTTGAATTAATTATCAATCAAGCACGGTCGATACTTCGAAGGTTAGGAGTACAGGTACGGTCTGTTCCGAACTATAGTACATAAATCACTAAATCGGTGAAATGGCGAGTGTAGAGGCTACAGATAGGGTTCAGTAGAACCTTTTGTACGTTAGGGACTTTTGTTCCGGTTTAGCTTAGAACTCGGGGGGTTTATTTTTTAGTTGTTTCGTTTCAGTGGAGCCCGTACGTGGGGCCATTCTCGTTTCAGTGGCGCCTGACAAGCGATAGGGACACGAAGAGTCAATCATTCGGCATCACAACTCGAGATTAGTAGTTTGTCGGTGGGAAGTGTTGTGGACAACCGATGGGGGGTCAATCGTCGACGGATGGTAGGCCACGGAGGCTTGCCAAGTGCAGCACGCAGGTGCAAAGTAGGAACCTTCGTCAACCCGGACAAGGATGGCGGGAAGGGAAAACCAGGAGAGCGCAGTAGCAGTGCCTAAGGCCAAGCGTGGAGTGTTGTGGAGCCAGGCGTTAGAGTAAGAGTGTTAGAGTTATGTTGCGGGAAGTAACGGACAGGGGGGTAACGAGTGATTCAGGGGAATTTCGTCTCCACGGCCAGCATCGAGTCGGGAAACGGAGACCCCAAGGGCGAGGCGACCACCCTAGGCAGCAGTTAAGCAGTAGCCTAGATTAGATAGGGAAATGTTACTCCATCCATGTCTCATCAGAAGATAATGCCTATGTAAGCAAACAAGAAACTGTAGGAAGCGTTTTTTGAAATAGAAGCGTAAATAAAAATGCGGAGCGTAGTGGAAGAGAGTAAAAGGAGAGAGTCACAACGTGTAGTCGGAACGCATGTTCTTCAGGGCTCATGGACAGGTGCTGGGATGGATGGCGAGATAAGAGCAAGCCGAAAAAAAAAAAGCGTGGGAAGAGACTCGAATCCGAGACCCTCGAAGGCACCAGGGCGCGAGCTGAGAATTCAGCTGAGACGCGAAGAGGAAATTGGCCTTGGAGAGTACGAATAGTGAAAGGCCCAGTGAAAAGAGAGTAAGTAGGGGGCAGATAGAGAAAAGATTGACCGCCCCAGCGGGTTGGGTATTATAGCCGGGGGAAGGGGGACAACTTGCTTAACACAGGACTGCGGTAATTGGTAATAAATAAGAAGCTAGGTCCGGTGACGCAGTCCGTCAAGGAGATGAGTAAACAACAAGCAAGGGCAATTTGAATCAGCTGAGAGGTCAACTCAGGACTGAGAATCAGGTGGCCTACTGCTTAGGATAGATTAAGGAGCTAGAGAAGGTTAGAGCATTTAGCCCAGCAAGAGAGAAGCAGTTATACGGAGGTACGCGGTGGAGCGAGCACTTGTCTGTACCGCGACAACGCCACCGATACTAGGGAAGGGTTAACTCGGCATGAGCGTCAATGTAGCGAGCCTGAAGGTCAGCAGCTGGACAACCATGTGCAGCCCAGCGCAGAGTCAGCAGATGAGATTGTGAGCGCGAGAGTGAGCGCGGCATGGCCGATCGATGAGTGGTAGGCCATATCACACGGAGCCACTACACGAGCACGCGGACTTGTCAAGGAACTGGAGTCCGAGTCTTCTGCGAGTCGCTACGTGGACGAGCTGGACTCGGGAGTGCCCAGGCAAGAGGAGCGCCATGGAGCGACGCCAGGGAACGGAAGAAGGATCGTGAAGACGATGTGTGCGTCGGCGGAACCATGAGCCAGCAGTTGTAGGGCGAGGTGTCTCTGGCGCGAGTGAAGCTGAAGTGTTGCAGCGCCCTAGGACATGAAGTCGCGTCCTAAGAAGCGCATGAAAAAGTCAAGGGGGGGGCAGGAGCCGCCAGGTACAACTACACACCTGTTAGCCAAGGGAGTTGCGTAGGGAGGCAGAACCTGGCGTTCTGTGGTTAAGACGCTCAGGTGTGGGAGAGCTCACCATGATCGCGGAGTAGTCATTGTATAGTTGTAATTTGTGTTTATTGTATGTCCGATCCCCCGAGACCTTTTGTAGATTGTATAAGTTGTTTAAAGGCGCAATGTGAGCTTATGCCTAGTAGTTATCCTAGGGCTCGAACGGGAGAAGCCACGGGCAGCGTACTAGCGGAACGTGGGGCGTTGGGGGCGTGCCAGCAGCGCGCAGACTGATCACCTGATCACTGTGGCGAAGGCAGAGAGCTAGTCACGTGGAGCGATGAGGCCACTCCCCGACCGACAGGGAGTAGGGCGATCGTCCCTCCTACGCGCATCGGCACGGCGCAGCCCAAGCTGGCGCAAGAGTAGGCCATGCCTAGCCGAGAGCGAGAGTGGTTGCCTAGGGCGATTCAGCCACGCACAGTTACGTGGGCTGCAATGAGATGCAATCGGCAGCAGTGCAGTCGGTTCATCAGAGTGAAGACTGAGCTATGCAGGGTTTTTGGAAGATTAATATTACCGAAAACTAGTGGGCTGCGAACGCAGCACGATGGAGCGCGAAACTACAGGGTACGGAACAATAGTATTGTATCCACCTGTCTCGCAAAGCCGTCTATTGGACGTGAACACCACTTGGAAAGTATGCGTACCAGCGGGAGTATGGAGAAGGAGATAGTGTGGGGTACCCGTACCACGAGAGTTCTGGGGCCATTTGGTTCGACCAAATGTTTGGCGGCTGGACACGATGCGATTGCAAGAAGGGTTTGATTGCGAAAACGTATGGCGCGGACCGTACGCAAGTTGCTTACGACCTGCGGACCTCCTGTCAGAAGAGTAAACACAAGAACTGTGCGCTACACGGCGCAGGTACCAACCATCGGTCACCCAGCAAGAGCGGAGTAGTTACTCACAGCTACAGATCTCTTTGGTCCCTTACCTAAAGGACAGGTGCGCTGTCTAGGACATACTTGTCTTCGTCCGACGTGTTTTACAAAAGTACGTAGCACTGTACGTTTTGGTACAGCCACGGCGAAAAGGGCTTGTGTTAAAAAAGCTAAGGAGCATTACGTTGCTAACGTTTTGACCCCGTGATGTCGGGTGGGGGCTATGCTGAGCGGATCATGGTACTCAGTATACGGCGCGTATCTGGTACGGAGACCCTAGAGGCTCACAATACCGGGCGTACCATTGTCATAGCCATCCGCTAGTCGAATCCTACGTGAGGTAGAACGGATAATGAGGGAACGATGGTGCGCTTTCTGAGAGCCTACTGCAATCAGAGACACGCTCAGTAGTTGGGTGAAATATGTTCCCAGATCGGTTATGGTTTAAACACGAACCATGTGCACAAGATAGAGCACAGGTGTAACGCGGTACGAACTTTACTATGATAAGTACCTAGAGAGGGGCTTTCCTGTGTCAAAACTGTTCAAGTATCCTGGGACGGAGCCCACGCAGGCGAGCGAAATCACTGCCGAGATGCGTGAAATGTAGTTAAAGCCCGTCTAGACAAGCAGGAGAAAAGGAGAAGAGCTCCAAGGCGGGCGGGGCTAAACATAGACGAACACCACCTTTGAATGTAGGGACTGGTCCGGTGAAAGAAACTCAACGTGTCAATCTTGCTAATAAGGCGGCGAGGAAGATGTTCGATTGTTTAGTGGACCATACTCGGTCCAGTGCGATCGCAGGACGAACGCAGGTACGAGCTGCCGACGGATAGGTGTAGTTAAAAGGAGTGTGCTCACAATATTAGTAATCTTAGTGTACAAGTCCACGAGGAGAAGGAAAGAGTAAGAGCGGCGGGGGTGTATATTGGACTACAGTGTGGGTAAATAAGACGCCCGAGGTCTGGACGTGAATCTGGGAACCCAGTACGCCCGCAGCGCGAGCCAATGCGGCAAACACGGCGGGAGAGGCAACTGTCAACGTCGGCCCCACCGAGGAAAGTGTCCGCGCTAGACAAGCCGGTACGGGAGAAGAGTGTCAAACGGAAGCCGCGCACGTTTGTGTCTTGCAGCGAACAGATGGACGGGGGTTTTCCGTTTCAAGGCGACGCTAGTTAGTCGCTAGTTTGTCATCGACCCTTGACTGTCAGCAGGACAGCACAATTGGAAGCGAGCAAGGGTAGAATGTAGACTCACGACTCCAAACAAAATCTCAGGGAAACCTTAATGATTGAAACTGTGCCTAAGCAACGCCTATATTATCGTCTGTACAGAAGGACCACGATAATGAACCAGGAACTGTGGTTACATACCCTACGCTTACATCGTTGTTCACCTCGCCAGGATCAGCTATCTTTTGAGATCCTCGTGGTGGTCGTTGAGCCAGGACGTACCTGTGGTAGCTATAATAGATGAGTCGCACCTAGAAGGACGTACCTGTTGTGACAATTACACGCGATCTTGAGTGACACTGGTACACGCGATAGAATCTAGGATAGCCTCTGATCACTGGCATAGGGTTTCCCGATGTGTTTTCGTGCCTCACGTGGCTTGTGAGATGGGTACGTAGACGGTCCTTGGTTTCTGTGTGGGCACACCACACGCGTTTGCAGGGCACAGTTTCGAAGTTTTTCGTCGCAAAGTTTGCGCATCTGTCAGGCAGTTAAGTTACCGTATTATTTTAGATGGACAGGACTTATTAGAGTTTAGCAATTTCATAGTTAAATTCGAAGTCCAGCCCAGGCCATGAAGGTCAACCTTGTTGTGATTTGTTGCGAACGCGCATGTAGAGTAAGAGTGACTTTGTCGTCATGTAGGGCACGCCCACTCAGTGTAAGTGTGAGAAGTAGGCGGGCGGAACACTTCGGTGTAGTTTCTTTGCGAGCCTAGTCTTTGACTTGTGTAACGTCACGGGACGCTTACGCCGGACTTTGGTTTTGTAAATTGTTTTTGCAATTCGCCTTTCTTTCTTTCTTTGGTTGCCTTCGTGGCCGACGGGCGCTGTTACTTAGTTTTAAAGTCGGGAGAGAGGTACCGCACTTATGCGTCATTGTAATTGTTAGCCTCCGTGGCGTAGACGACGTGAGTAGGTCAACAGGGAGTTGTTGTCAGTTAGTCTACGGACTAGGATTCTACTTTTGTGTAGGCAGCGCGTAGGCGCGTAACCGAATCAGGTTAGAGTAATGTGTATCGATGCTGAGATATGCAGCTTGGCTACTAAGCGTAAGTTACAGGACATCGGGTCCGGAAGAGTTTTTTTGGTTTTGGGGCAGGTACAGTGGATGTAGTACCGCACCAATATCCTTGTCCTGTTGTCATCGGGTAAGTCCGACGTACGGTACGCGAGCGACGTCAGCTTGTCAGTGGGTTGTGGCAGCTAGGTGGTGATGACAAGTGAGAGGGTGACAGCCCGGCGCTAGTGAAGCGCAATCGCAGTGGACGTGGCGCGGTCCGAGGAGCCGTTTGAGCGGGTCACTAGCGCACCTGGCAAAAACTACAGTGGCGTAGTGGTAAGGGTGGTTAGAGCCGGTAAAACCGTTGTGTTCTCGTTCTGAGAACAAGTGGCAATAAAACTTGTCAAAGTTTTTGCATCATGGGTCAGGGGCGGTACTTTCCTTGCCTGGGAACTTGTTTTTTATTTTGTGTTACATTGCTACTTGAGACCACAAGGTGTTCAAGTAACGTTAACGTTAGGTAGGATTGTAGGGGTCCGGAACTTAAATAAGCCAACAGTTTTTGGGTTTTATTTATGTTACGTATTATGCCAAGGACAACCCCACCTTATGAATGTACGCACACTTAGTGCCTGGTATTATGAGAGTTTTAAGGTCGGATTTCAAAAAAACATGTGTGTATTTTGTGTTGTGTGGTTAGCCTCGCGAGCTCTGAACTTATATATGTATGTGTTGTCGAGGGTACTTCCTGCCGGCGGAAGTTTGTGTGTTGTACCACAGTATCCAGCATGAAGTTAAGTTAAGGCGGCACTGTAACTGTACAGCCCTGGGACGGCACTGTTGGTCCCTATTTTTTCAATTTTTGAAACCTAATAAGTTACATATTTTTCAAATTTCCATAATCAATAATTTTCCAAGAAGTTCTACAAAGTTTGCATAAATTTACATGTCTATGTATAAATTAAAGCTTGTCCTAATAGGAAGCTAGTGGTTTATGGCCTAGGTCATATGGGACAGCAGCCTAGGCGTGCGATAAGTCCTAAATGTGGCTAATGGTCAGCAATTGTTATTTGCTGTAACAACGGGGTGAATTTTGTGCGTCTAAATCTCGATGCAAACGAGGTAGGCTTCAATCGGTAATGCGGGCTAGCAGCTGGAATCGGTCCGACGGGAAATAGTTGGTTTCACCAGTAGTCGACCAAAATCACGCGAGCGGGAACGGGGTGGATGTGGCAGTGACAATGGTCTACGTCATCACCTAGAGCCTAGCATGAGCAGGGCGTTTTTGAGACGGAGAAGACAGAGTGCATCGTTCCACTGAGATTCAAGCCTTCAGACGAGCAAGTCGGTTTCAAAGAATCTTCCGAGTGCGGCCTATCAGCAGGCGAAGTAGGCATTTTTGGGCAATGGAACCACAGGCCTCTCCACGTATAAGAGAGCGGTAGTTTCAAAGTGTAGTTTTGCAGTTTGACTTTAGTTTCAACACATTTAACACCATTCGGTAAATCGGGAGGTGTTTTGTAAGTGTTTAAGCGCCCCCACCAGTATGTGGTAGCTATCATACGACCGACGCCACAGGGCAAGTCTGACGGACACCAGCTAGACATATGGACATTCTTATTTAAAAAGGTTCACAGTTTTCATTGTAGTCCGGGAAGTGGCAATAGATCTTTAATGCAACCTCTAATATGAATTCCCTGAGTGATGGGGCATTTTTTTACACGCTTCGAATATAATTTGTACACCCACGTGTGGTCCAGTCGTGGCTAGGCATCTTAATCAAAAAAATCAATTCATTTAATTTAGTACCAATTTCAACTGAATATATCTTGCCTACCCTGTCTACATATTGAGAATAAGTACATTTCTTACATTACACTTCGAGGTCCACCAGGACGCAAGATGGAGGAAGCAGGTTTCTCCCTTCTCCTCTCTCAATCCGCCACTGCGGAATTTCGCCCTGGAGGGTCCGAGGTTCCGAGGGCGCTACAGCGACCGCGAGTGTTAAACCACCATCGAACGTTGCCAAAAGTATGAGGGCTAGTCCCACCCCACTTCACTAACAGTATCGTAAACTCAAGATAACGTTGAATACTTAACTTTGGTGATCTAGAGTAAGACTTATTCTGTATCAATTTATGTAATGTTTCACGGTAAATTTAATATTCAAATCGTGCTTTGGATCTCAAGCTTTCAACACCCAATAATTAATCTTTTGAATGTCATTTGTTTGGTTGCATTAACTTAGAATTTCATTAAAAACAACCTTTTTATATCCGAAATTAATCACTTTCAATTCATTATGGGGCATGCTAACGACCTTCAATCCCAAGTCAGTTCGACAACTCCTAAAATTTCAATTAATGCCACGGCTTCAGCTCGTAACATATTGCTGACGCATAAGCTTTTTGTTTTAGTCATAGGGTAACTTTAAGAACGTGTGGACCACCAGCGTTCCGAGGTACGTGGACCCAGCGGCGAGGTCCTCACCACTAGGCGCACTGGGTAGGTTGGGTCATTCCTAAACGGGGAAAGGGAATCGTTGCTCAACAGAGGTCACGGTTCACTTGTCATCACCACTATGGTCTACCATGTGTTGCTAGGTTTACTGCCTTTATTGTGTGTTTGTTTTTTCCCGACGATCGCTTATGAGAGGGCTCACCCTGAGTTAGTTAAAAGGAAGTGCTTATGCTTAGGTTAATTTCATAGGCGTTTAGCCAGTGGAGCAACATAGGCCTAACCCTGAGAGGGTCTATGCTTGATAATTATCAAATAATTGCCCGGTCGATACTTCGAAGGTTAGGATACAGGTACGGTATGTTCCGAACTATAGGCTACATAAATCAACCCTAATCGAGTGGAAATTGCGACGTGTTAGGGGTACAGTAGGGTTTCAGTAGAACTTGTTACTTAGGACTTATCGTTCCGGTTAGCTTAGAAATGGGGGTTATGTTTAGTGTTTCGGTTTCAGGGAAGCCGTACGTGGGGCATTCCGTTTATTGTGGATCAATTAAAATTGGGGTAGGCATAATGGTCTTTTAAATTACTTTTAGTTTTATTCATTCCGTACACCAGATTCAATTTCAGTCTTGGTGATCCTCCCTATTCTTGATTGAAAATAAAACTATAAAGTGGAAATGCATTTCCGATTGAGTTTGTTCTGAAATGTATTTTCTCTTCTAGGAGCAGCAAGAGGAGGTCAAGAAACGATGCGTGGCGGCCGCCGACTGCCGAACCACATCACTGGCGAGCATTGGTGCCAGATCTATAAAAACCATTAACAACTGGCGGTTTTTTTAAAAACGCTCTGACCCATATGTCTACGTCATGTGTTGCAAGGGGGTTACCCATTCCCAGTGTGAAGGCTTCTTATAAAACACTGGAATGAAACGCCACATAGATTCAAACAAACAGGTATAACAACACGGACCATATGCTACGGGGTCATGGTCGGCTTAGGCTGCAACCCATTGCTACAGGTTTGTATCAGCAGTAGTTGGGGTTGCAGGTTATGACTATGCAGGGATGATTAAGCAAACAGCATGTATGCCAAGACTTTGACAGCTTTATCCAATTTATTAATAATCTGCTTTGATTATCTTGTTGTGATGTTTCTTGTAAAACACTTTGATTTTCAATAACAAAAGAAAAATTAAAAGCCCGTTTTTCGGTTTTTGTAATCTTGAGCGTAATCTGAACTACCAACCAGTACAAACAAACCAACATGGTGTTCTGTGTGGAGCGGGACCCAACAGGTACTGGCTGGTGACTGAAGTGTCGACTGAGCAATGGACCTTCCTGTTTGTCCCGAAACAGTTTTCAACGTTTTTTTCGGTTGTTTACTGTTATGTATTACTATATTTATTTTCTCTTTCTCATCTACGAGATCCCTGCAGTCCCGACCAGGTAAGCTGTGGGTTCCCTCTTCAACACCCCCATTATTCCCATTTTTCATTTTAATAGCCATTGCATCTCTATCCTGTTGTCAACAGTTTAAATATGTTGAAGTAACATCAAGTTTAGGAGCTCATCACTAATGCAATTACGTATAGTGTTTAATGCTCCGTAAAATATTCAATGTGTACAAATCGTTAACTTGAAAAGCGGGCTTTGTTTTTCTATGAGACTAAAGCCGCATGCATTAGAGTAGGAATCACACAACTGTGAGATGACCTTTTGGAACACTGTTCGGCGGCGGCATTTTCATGTGAATCCCCCTAGAACAAAATTGGAGAGGTCTAATTGAAAATGTACTTTAAAAAAAAAAATGAATTAGACACGGGTGCATTATTACAATTAAATAAAAATAAAAATACTAATTATTGTTTATAAGATTTAATTTATGTATCTCGTTTTTTTTTTTTTTTTTTTTTTTTTCTTAGTGCCAAAAGTGCCTCCTCTTCAGCCATTCTTCTGTCAATCTGGACCGATTCAAATTCTATTGAAAGTAATAAAATAACAAACAAATGTCGAGGTTCCTTATTTCGTTTTTTCACAGTTGACAAACAATGGTTTTAGTTTTATTGACCATATGCGCAATCTTCCCAATAACACTTTCACACAATCAGCTAAAATATTACTAAAGGCCTTTGTCGTTCTGCACAGCACAGATATGGCCCTAGCCTACGTCGTCTCTGCTTAATCTTGTTTCTGACTAATTTCTTTACTTGGTTGACTATTGAGTTCTGGGCTTGGACTAATATTAATTTATAATATTTTAATATTATGTAGGCCTAGCCTAAGTATGATGTAAATGAGGTAGTACGGGGTCTATCAATTATTGTCTTATAGGGTGAAGTAAAGGAGGTCTTTGCCACTAAGCCATTGCACTTAATAGGGGCCCCCGCGGCGAAAGAACACAGTCTTGTAAGCCCAAATCAATTAGGTAGGGCCTAGGTAACCTAAACAGTAAAATACGTACAAGGACAACGGTTTTAGACACAAGGGCTTTTAAAGAAGATGAAAAAAAATACTTTTAATAATCCTTTTGGGGGGCAGGTAGCGTACTCAGGGCTATAAAATACTAAGGCGGGCCTAGGCCTACATACCTGGGTTGGGCCGATGCAGACTTACGCCGTTAGCCCTCGGCTAGGACATAGTTCCCCAAATTGAAACATATCACAAGGAATTTCCCTGTTTTATCAATGTAGGACTAGATCTAGCTAGCTTGCATATGAAGCAGGCCTACTATGCTTTTGCCCCCCCCCCCCCCCCCCCCCAACCGTCAAAGGAGAAATTTGCATAGCCCTAAAACTTGGCCTAGGCCTGCCATAGGCATAGGATAGAACGAAATGTATAATAGTATTCCTTGCCTAGGCCTAGTTCAATTTTTATGCAAAATAAATTGTTGATAAAATTAAAATAACAATAATAAGGACAAGCAAAGAATTTTACAGTATCCAAAACAACTCAGTGACAAAACATAAAGGTATGTTAAAACACTATTACGTTTGGGGCCGCGACTTGAGCGCAGCCAATCAGGGAGAACTGGGTTGCCGTGACAGTGGCGGTTTGTTTTGACAAACCCCAGTTTCAGATTGGCTGCGCTAAAGTCGCGGCGCACCAAACGCAAGCTATACACGTACCATAAAACCACGCCAATGACAGTATCCTAATGAAACGAACTCAACGTTGGATATGCGTCTTTGTTGACATTTACCTAGTTCGTCACCGCGCCACACGCACGAAGCGCACGGAGTAGAAAATGATGCTAGCAATTTTATTTTTATTGTCGATTGGTTATGCCGATTTAAACAAATGCAACTTTTGAGGTCGTTTCAATCTAGGCCTGAATCCTACTCTAGTAACACTGCAAACACGTTTTTCCGGCCCCGGCCCACGTTAACGTGAATCAAACGAAACTGGCAGAGGAATAAATTTGTTTTGAGACTAAAAATTTAAAGCAGGGACCAAGGCCAATTCCTTTGGGCCTGGTGCAAACAGAGATGGGACATTCTTAAAATGTTTCTAGTTCTAGGTCGTTGTCATGGGTGGAATCAAGGACCCCGATGAGTTGGTTAACGTTTCCTATTTTAAAATACCGCGTCTCCGTGTTCGAGCATTGTTTGCATCGGCGCCGACAGGGTTTCTTGGTTCCGCTTTAAGTTATGTCCCCCACGAAAATCAGTTGCGGCGGACTGAGGTGGGTAGGACGAAATGCAAATGTAATTATTTTATTTATTTATTAATTATTGCATCAAACAATAAAATGGACTAAATGTAAATAATATATCATGTAAAATTCTCAATAATAGTAACAATCCTTACTGCTGTAGGCCAGATATTGTATTGTTCTGAGTGACATCTTGAAAATACTTTGATTATGGCATTTTACAGTGTGGTGGAAGCATTGCCCAACAAAAGCGTTGTAATCAAAGTTATGGCAAAAAACTTGTACATAATTTGTAATGCTGTGTGGTTTGTATTATTCATAGTCATACATCAGCTAAAGTATGTATCTGAATATAAAGTCGGGCCTACCTTTATGAAATAATTTTAATTTCATCTTGGTGATCCTCCCTATTCTTGATTGAAAATAAAACTATAAAGTGGAAATGCATTTCCGATTGAGTTTGTTCTGAAATGTATTTTCTCTTCTAGGAGCAGCAAGAGGAGGTCAAGAAACGATGCGTGGCGGCCGAACCACATCACGGCGAGCATTGGTGCCAGATCTCTAAAAACATTAACAACTGGCGGTTAAACGCTGACCATATTCTAGTCATGGTTGCAAGGGGTTTACCCATTCCAGTGTGAAGCTATCAACACTGGAATGAAACGCAATAGATGCGACAGTTAATAACAACACGACCATCTGCTACGGGTCATGTCGGCTTAGGCTGCAACCATCTGCTACGGGTTGTATCAGCATAGTTGGGTTGCAGGTTATGACTATGAGAGATAGCAACAGCATGTATGCCACGACTTTGACAGTTTATCCCAATTATTAATAATCTGCTTTGATTATCTTGTTGTGATGTTTCTTGAAAAAACACTTTTATTTTAATAACAAAAGAAACATTTAAAGCCGTTTGTTTTTGTATCTTGAGCGTAATCTGAACTACCAACAGTACAAACAAACAAATGGGTGTGTGGAGAGGGAACCCAACAGCTTACTTGGTCGGTGACTGAAGTGTCGACTGAGCAAGGCCCTGTTTGTCCGAAACAGTTTCAACGTTTTTCGGTTGTTACTTGTTATGTATACTATATTTATTTCTCTTTCTCATCTACGAGATCCCTGCAGTCACCGACCAGGTAAGCTGTTGGGTTCCCTCTTCACACCCCCATTTTTCATTAACTAGCCATTGGCATCTCCTATCTGTCAACAGTTAAATATGTTGAAGTAACATCAATGTTTAGGAGCTCATCACTAATGCAATTACGTATAGTGTAATGCTCCGTAAAATATTCAATGTGTCACAAATCGTAACTTGAAAAGGCGTGCTTTGGTTTTTCTTATGAGACTAAAGCCGCATTCATAGAGTAGGAATCACACAACTTTGAATGACCTTTTGACACTGTTCGGCGGCCATTTTTCATGTGAACCACTAGAACAAAATTGGAGGTCTAATTGAAAATGTACTTTAAAAAAAAAATAATGAATTATACACGGTGCATTATTAAATAAAAATACTAAATTATTGTTTATAAGATTAATTTAATGTAATCTTTTTTTTTTTTTTTTTTTTTTTTCTGTGCAAAGTTGGCCTCTTCAGCCATTCTTCTGTCTAATCTGGACGATCAAATTCATTGAAAGTAATAAATAACAAACAAATGTCGAGTCATTATTCGTTTTCACAGTTGACAACAATGGTTTTATTTTATTGACCAATGAGCAATCTTCCCAATACCACTTTCACACAATCAGCTAAAATATTACTAAAGGCCTGTCGTCTGCACAGCACAGATAGGCCCTAGCCTACGTCGTCTGCTTTAATCTTGTTTCTGACTAATTTCTTTACTTGGTTGCTCTTCTGAGTTCTGGGCTTGACTAATTATTAATTTATAATATTTTAATATTATGTAGGCCTAGCCTAAGTATTGATTAAATGAGTAGGTCTATCAATTGTCTTATGTTGAAGTAAAGTAGGTCTTTGCCACTAAGCCATGCACTAATAGGGCCCGCGGGAAAAACACAGTCTTGTAAGCCAATCAATTAGGTAGGGCCTAGGTACCTAAACAGTAAATACGTACAAGACAACGGTTTTAGACACAAGGCTTTTAGAAGATAAAAAAAAAATACTTTTAATAATCCTTTTGGGGGGGTAGGGCTATAAAATACTAGGCCTAGGCCTACACTACCTGGGTTGGGCCGATGCTAGACTACGCGTAGCCCTAGGCTAGGCCTAGTTTCCCCAAATTGAACACATATCACAAGAATTTCCCTGTTTTATCAATGTAGGACTAGATCTAGCTAGCCTGCATATTGAAGCTAGGCCTAGGCTTTTGCCCCCCCCCCCCCCCAACCGTCAAGAGAAATTGCATAGCCTAAACTTTGGCCTAGGCCTGGCCCTAGGCTAGGCTAGAACGAAATGTATAATAGTATCCTTGCCCTAGGGCCTAGTTCAATTTTTATGCAAAATAAATTGTGTTGATTAAAATAAAATAACAATAATATAAGACAAAGAATTTTAATATCCAAAAACAACTCAGTGACAAAACATAAAGGTATGTTAACACTCTTACGTTTGGGGCGCCGCGACTTGAGCGCAGCCAATCAGAGAACTGGGTTGCCGTGACAGTGGCGGTTTGTTTTGACAACCCAGTTCTCAGATTGGCTGCGCTCAAGTCGCGGCGCACCAAACGCAAGCTATAAACGTACCATAACACGCAATGACAGTATCCTAATGAAACATAACCTCCAACGTTTGGAATGGTCTGTTGACATTTACCTAGTTCGTCACCTCGCCACACGCACGAAGCGCACGGAGTAGAAAATGATGCTAGCAATTTTATTTTTCTTGTGTTGGTTATGCCGATTTAAACAAATGCAACTTTGAAGGTCGTTCAATCTAGGCTGAATCCTACTCTAGTAACACTGCAACACGTTTTTCCGGCCCGGCGTTAACGTGAATCAAACGGAAACTTGGCAGAGGAAATAAATTTGTTTTGAGACTAAAATTTAAAGCAGACCAAGCCAATTCCTTTGGGCCCTGGTGCAAACAGAGACTGGTACATTCTAAAATTGTTTCTAGTTCTGGTGTTGTTCATGGGTGGAATCAAGACCGATGAGTTGGGTTAACGTTTCCTATTTAAAATACCGGTCTCCGTTCGAGCATTGTTTGCATCGGCGCCGACAGGGTTTTCTTGGTCCGCTTTAAGTTATGTCCCCCACTGAAAATCAGTTCGGCGACTGAGTGGGTAGACGAAATGCAAATTTAATTATTTTATTTATTTATTAATTATTGCATCAACAATAAATGGACTAAATGTAATAATATATCATGTAAAATTTCTCAATTAATAGTAACAATACTACTGCTGTAGGCCAGATATTGTATTGTTCTGATGCATCTTGAAAATACTTTGATTATGGCATTTTCCAGTGTGGTGGAAGCATTGCCCAACAAAAGCGTTGTAATCAAAATTATGGCAAAAAAACTTGTACATAATTTTGTAATGCTGTGTGGTTTGGTATTATTCATAGTCATACATCAGCTAAAGTATGTATCTAATATAAAGTAGGGCCTACCTTTATGAAATAATTTTAATTTAAACACACAGTTACTCTCAAATAGCAATTTGATGCACTGTAATCCGTACAGCCAGTAAACCCTTGTTAATTCAAACTCAGTTAATTTAAATTTATATTTAATTCAAACTTGTGATCAAGTTCCTAGAGATGCTTCAGGTTCTGGAATATAAGGGCTCAATGTTAAGAGTCAACTATACCTATTTGAAACATTTTTGGGATTATTTCCTGCTTCCAATTGTCAACTTATCGATGTGCAATTTTGCATAACTGTCAAGCAAGGATTTGGTCACTCTCCTATAGTGAAATATTACTAAAAATTATTGCGCAATTTGCACACAAAAATTCGAAATTTACCATTTTTGAGGATTTTACAAAAATCCTGAATCTTAAAAATCTATTTAATTTATTTAGACTTTTTTGTGCACGTTAAAATAAATGTTCTATAGAGGAGTGTATATACATGAGTATGACCATAACATCATGTGCAAAGCATGGTAACAATCTGATAAAAACTGGCTCAGGAAAAGTTCCAGAAAAAAATCACTGGTATTGCAGACTCAAACTTATTTAAATTCAAAGTGGAATCTTTAGGGTCCCTTACGACAGTTAAACTTTGAATTAAGGCGAAGAAAATGTATACGTAATAAAACTAATGTACCTAATATTCGCCCACCTCGATGAAAATAATGTTGCAACTTGCATCTCTGTGCTGACGAGGTTATTAGTATAACATTGGGAAATGTTATAGAGGGAAAAATTAAGTGAATTACTATAGTGTAAGTAGGTACAATTTTGGCATTATACAAAAATTTGCTGGTAAATGCTATTTCAATAGAATTTATTTAGAATAATTTAGAATAAATAGGCCTACGCTAATAAAATAAAACACAATCCTTGTTTTATTCTGGTATATATTTTTAATATGGCCCAAGCGGAGAGCCAAAGTGTGCCCCGATAAAACCGATCCTTGTTTTATTATTCTGTGGTACATAATACATATGATATTTCTATATATTGTATTAATATGGCCCAAGCGGAGAGCCAAAGTGTGCCCCGATAAAACCGATCCTTGCAATGTCACCCTTTGCTGCTTTCAGAGAACAATGTGTATAGAACACATTTCTGGTGTTGGTAAAGAAAATAATAATTTATATTATTTACCATTTCATGGATTGATTGAATATAAGTGTAGACCAACGTGGGCATTGCCACCAATGGTGTAGATCACAATTTTGTTCTCTAATACTATAGGCCTACATATCATAAAGTAAAGGCTCATTCATAACCAACTTAGGCCTCTAACTTAGCAGCTAACTTAGCCTCTAACTTTAGGTTGCTGTTCATGATAGATATTTAGGCCGCTAACTTAACAGCCACTGCCTCCTAGATGTTGCTCGTGGCAGAGTGCTTTACAGCCATACCGTCGCCTCTAACTTTAGGTGGCTGTGCATGATAGATGTTTTAAAACCAATCACAACACAGATTTGCAGTGTTTACTTTTATCGCGCCAATGCTTGACATACAATAACATTCAGCATTCAGTAAGTAGGCCTAGCCTAGCTCTACATAGGTAGCATTATAGAATTGATTGACTATAGACTGTACAGTTTATTAAACAATAATTGAAGGTAAAAATAATAAACGTATTTATTTAAGACAACGTGACGTAAGCCTTACATAACCTCACATGGCCTAGCCCTAGCTGGGGGCTAGGCCTAGTACCGCAATAAACGTTAATAATACTGACGGTCAGTTGACATTTCTGCCCCAATCGATAGCCAAATGTTTTCTTTTATATTCTTATCTTTGTATAAAGACGAAGATTTTACATATAGCAGTGGCCTTTTCATGAATTCGTTCAATAGCTTTTCATTGAAAAATAGCTGATGTTCCTTGGGATCCATTTTTGCTGTTTGTTTACGTTTTCAATCGGATATGACCGGAAATTGTCGGCTCGAGTCTCTCTCTGATTGGTTAAAAGCTTAATGTTAAGTTAGCTGCTAAGTAAAACCTTGGAGTTTGCAAACATTCGGTTGCTGATAAGTGCAAGTTAAAGGCTAAGTTTGGTCATGAACAGACGTGTTGTTTTCCATAAGACAAACCTTTAAGTTAGAGGCTAAGTTAGCTACTAAGTTGGTTGTGAATGGCCCTTTAAGCCCAATTCAGATGGTGTAAATCTTTTGTTCAAGCTTCCTTGGGACAAAACAATTAAAATGTTTATTTGTTGTAATGCCCCTTTAGTATGGCTCAACATATACATTAATCAATTACACAATTATTTAAAAATTATCCGAGGTCATTTTATTTTACTGAAAAATATTTTCAAGCTATTCCAGCTTCTTCAGTGAAATACCAAATGGTGCTCCCCCCCCGTCTGGGCCCGGGGTAGATGTCTCTGCTAATCGTGAAGGGTGAGGAAAGAGAGGTCATCCCGCAACCCGCAAACATCAGCTAGTAAGTGGGGAGTATATTGCTTACCCAAACTGAAGGCCTAGAGCTCCTAGGGGTAATCAACCCATAACCTTCGGCTTTTTGAATCGATGCTCTTCCAACTCCTAGAGCATTGGTTCGAAAAGCCAGAGGTTCTGGGTTTGATCACCAGTTGGGGAAAACTTTTACGACAATTCCTATCATTCACTAATTAAAATAATGATATTTTAAATGAGGAAATTGCAAAGGCAGTAAGCATAAGATGACCGAGATAACTAAAAAAAGAAGCTGGAATAGCTTGTAAACAAATATGAATTACAATAATACATTAAAAAAACAAGTGAAAAGGGAAAACAATCATTAAGAAGCCTAGAAGGTAATACTACGTTTTATGTCAAACTTAAATGATAAGATTTTTTATTTTTGTGGGAGATTGTTGTAGGTTATACTTATAGAGTGTGTGCTGAAAGGAGTAACAAGGGTTTAGCATCAGTGTTGAGGAACTATTCAACCAAAAATAAATACCTTTTTTAGCAGGCCTTCCCCAAAACAAAGCTTTTGGGGCCAATAGAGTACACCCCAAAACACAAACCCACCCTTGTCTTGTTTAATATATTCACCAGTGGCGTAGCCAGGTTTTGGGTCTAGGGGGGGCAGGACATTATAAGGGAGCGCCAACTCATATTAAGCAGTTTAAAAAACATTACAAATTTACAAAAGTTAGATAGGCATAGACAACACAACATACATTTATTTTATTTCTCAATTGAATTAATCGGGAAACACTCCCGTAGGAATAATTGATTTTATGTAAATCAATCCAGAAATAAATACATTACATACATGAAATACATTCATTTATTTATTTCTCGATCCAATGCGCTAATCCGTATAGCTATTTCACTGGTCATTGCAGCTCGGAGAATTGCCTGATTTGAGTGCGTTCGTAATTCGTTCTTTGTACAGGAGTTTTTTCTTCTTGGTTTCAAGTTTGCTAAGTTTGTTATCACGTTTTCAAAATCAAGTGATTCGACCAGGTTTCTCTCAATATTTAGCAATGATAAACTGGGTAAATGACCTTCTTACATGGTTGACCGTGCGTTTGGTTTTAATGCTTTGAGCATGGTGAAACTTCTCTCAGCCGAAGCACTGCTTACCGGTTAAGTATAAAATAGATTTGATACAAGGTGGACAAATTTTGATAAACTTTGCATGAGTGCTAATACTGTGTCAACATTAAGAGCTTTTCACTTTTTGCAGAAAGATTTCAGTATGAGCACGGAATGATAAATATTCGTCACCAATAAGTGAATGAGAAATGTAATTTTGGTTTTAAAAAAAGTGCCAAATCTTTGAGAGCTAGAAGATTTCTTTTATCGAAAAAATTGGTGGTTCTAAAAAGGAAAATTTTTAAGCAATGTTATCAAAATCTTCAAAGCGATCTTTCAGCTGCGTGGTGAAAATATCAATAACTTTGAAGAAAACCTGACTCCTGAATGGTCTTTTGCAGATGCAGTGGGAGAATCTTCGGCAGCTCATCATGAAAATCGTTTCTTTTTACACACCGTATTTTGTACAAAACATTTTGTCGATTCACACGAGTCTCATGCAAACCCCTCTGCTTTTTTATTAATATAAAGAAACGCTTCATCAGAGCGCATTGCTGATAATTCCGCTTTGCTTGACTTTATTAATCTACTTGCCATTACAAGATTTATTTTTGAATTCTGAAGGTAGTTTGACAGAGCAAATACTTTGCAGTTTGCATTGCACAGTACTTTGTGCCAAAAACAGAGCAGAACTCTCCAACTTGTCTACCTGTAGCAAATGGCAATAGACCTTGAGCATCTGAAACTGCGGTTGCTGAGGAATTGTTGACCTAGTTATTGCTTATAAAATACAACGTACTTATTGCCTTCAAACTACGAATGTAAAAGGATGTATGTATTAACTTATATCACAGGTATTTGGGACTTAACTAAGGCTTAGGGGGGGGGGCATTCGCCCCCTTCCCCCCTCCCACTGGCTACGTCACTGATATTCACGCTTCACCACTGCAGCAATCAAATCCAGTTTTGATGGATTTATTTTTGATACATTTTGGTAGATATGAACGTGTGTCGTCGGCTGGGCATTAAGTTAAGGCCACGGTCTTTACGAAGTGACTGTTGCTAAGGTCAGACATGACTTGCCTACAACTGAGCGTGTTTAGCATCTTGAAAAGAAATTAAAAGTCTATACAAACCAATTTTGCCAATGTGGGGTTTCCTTCAAATTGCATTTTGTATGGGTCTCATTAAAATTATTTGAAATAGTGTGTATATTACAATGCAGACCATGACAACTATGGCATGATAGGGATAACATAACATAACACTTCTTAAGGTTACTAATGGGCCCTTCCGCCCGGTGGCAACCTCTCACTCCCCCCAGACCAAATTTCTGCCCCCCCCCCCCCTAAAAACGATCTAAATTCCCTCAAAGACCCACTACAGCATCCCCAGACAAGTCATTCCACTCCATAACAGTCCTTTCCATGAAACCATACCGACCCAGATCCGTTCTTACTATACTTGACGCTGGAACTTCCATGAATGATCCCCCCTACCCCTGTAATGAGGAACGATGGGAAACAGCATGGAGGAGACCCACAATACGGATATATTAATTTATTAAATGTGGTGAAAAGGGAAAATTGATTGCATTATAGAAGACGAAGATGTCTTGTTGGCTCAAGCAGTAAGTGCGAAACACCAATTCGGGAGGTTCTGGGTCCGAATCCCGCCGTGACCGGAAATCCTGACTAAAGTTTTTTTTACGAGGTTTTTCCCAGTTGTAAATGTGAATGGAAGGGTTCGAGTCCTCTTTAACAGCCCTCCGACATCCCATCACAAATTATTGTCCTATCCGCAACATACCTCGAAACACGTGAAGAGGAACAGGTTTGTTAATTATTGGTATTACCATAGCAACTCTGCAGAGATTAACTAATTTTTTAAAAAAAATTGTCAGCATGACGAATAAATCTTACCTGATCTTATCTTAAAAGTGATTACTGATTAGCCTAGGCCTACTCAGCGATGTTTTTATTCGTTTAAAAAAAACAAAAAAAACAAGAACCATAACAGCAATTTTAAATTTTTAAACAGGCGCACACAAGTGTTTACACTATGAAGCTACGCAAACGCTTTTTAAGGCGCGTTGCTGGATGAGCGTTTTTTTTTAAAAAGCGTAAAATTGCGATTTTTATGAGAAATAATTTTTCGATTGCGCTCAAATTTCACACGAATATAATATTCATTCATATAATTAAGGTTCTGTGAAGAAATCATAACAATCGAACAAATCATAAAGGTGTTATAAAGTCGAGTTTTTTTTTCAAAAAAAGCGCAAAATGACTTTCGATGGAAATAATGTTTTTTGATTGCGCTCAAATTTCACACGAATATCTTAATTCATAAAATTAAGGATCTGTGAAAAAATCATTATTTTCGGATAAAGCATGTAGGTATTATAAGTCGAAGAAATTTTTTTTAAATCGGAAAAAATCGTAAAATTGCGATTTTCATGAGAAATTATTTTTTGATTGCGCTCAGAAACGTGGTAGTTCTAAGTTCAGAGATTTTGAATGCCTGCAGAAAATTTCATCGCAATTGGAGTATCGGTTTAGCCGGAATCGTGCTAACAAACACACAAAAATACAAACAGAAAAAAGAAAGAAAAAAAACATTCCAGATTTTTTTCCCAGTGTAGTGAAATCGAATCTTCGCTTCGCTCGCTACGCTCATCCAATTACCACCGCGTTGTTGGATGAGCGTAATTGGTGCATTGAGCTGCCATGTGTTATGCGGATTTTCTGTTGTTCTGTAAAAAATCATTACTAAGTTGAATTGTTTTTTAAATTAAATTAAATTAAATAAAAAATTAACTTATTTTGTAAATGTTGATTAATCGTAATTTTAAAAAAAGAAAAAGATCGTAAAATTGCAATTTTCATAAGAAATAATTATTCGATTGCGCTCAAATTTAACACGAATATATTTATTCATAAAATTAAGGTTCTGTGAAAAATCATTAAAATCGGATAAAGCATGGAGGTGTTATAAGTCGAAGAAATTTTTTAAAAATCGAAAAAAAATCGTAAAATTGCGATTTTTATGAGAAATAATTTTCCGATTGCGCTCAAAAACGTGGCAGTTCTAAATTTAGAGATTTCGAAGGCCTCCAGAAAATTTCATCGCAATTGGAGTATCGGTTTAGCCGGAATCGTGCTGACAAACACAAAAATACAGAAAAAAAACATTCCGGATTTTTTTCTCCAGTGTAGTGAAATGGAATCTTCGCTTCGCTCGCTACGCTCATCCAATTACTAAGTTGAAGATTTTTAAAAAAAATTAAATTAAATTAAATAAAAAAAAACTTTTTTTTTTTTTAATTAATCGTAATTTTAAAAAAGGAAAAATCGTTATATTGAAATTTTCATAAGAAAAAAATATTCGATTGCGCACAAATTTTACACGATTATAAAATTAAGGTTCTGTGAAAAAATCATTACAATAGGATAAAGCATGTAGGTGTTATAAGTCAAAGAATTGTTTTAAACGCCGCGTTGTTGGATGAGCGTAATTGGTACATTAAGCTGCCATGTGTTATGCGAATTTTCGGTTGTTCTGTGGCAAAATCATTACTAAGTTGAAATTTTTTTTATTAAATTAAATTAAATTAAAAATTAACTTAATTTTTTTAAATTGTTTTTAATTAATCGTAATTGTTAAAAAAAATCGTAAAATTGCGATTTTTATAAGAAATAAATTCTCGATTGCGCTCAAATTTAACACTAATATATTAATTCATAAAATTAAGGTTCTGCGAAAAAATCATTACAATCGGATAAAGCATGTAGGTGTTATAAGCCAAAGAATTGTTTTAAAAAAAGAAAAAACCTGTAAAATTTCGA
Source organism: Sweltsa coloradensis (assembly GCA_024449915.1). Taxonomy (NCBI): domain Eukaryota; kingdom Metazoa; phylum Arthropoda; class Insecta; order Plecoptera; family Chloroperlidae; genus Sweltsa; species Sweltsa coloradensis. The sequence continues at coordinate 76,213 of JAMZAV010001029.1, forward strand.
TTTTTATGATAAATATTTTTTCAATTGCGCTCAAATTTCACAAGAATATCTTAATTCATAAAATAAAAGGTTCTGTGCAAAAATCATTAAAATCGGATAAAGCATGTAGGTGTTATAAGTCGAAGAAATTTTTTAAAAATCGAAAAAAATCGTAAAATTGCGATTTTCATGAGAAAAAATTTTCCGATTGCGCTCAAAAACGTGGCAGTTTTAAGTTCAGAGATTTCGAAGGCCTCCATAAAATTTCATCGCAATCGGAGTATCGGTTTAGCCGGAATCGTGTGGACAAACAGACAAAAATACAAAAATAAAAAAAAAAAAAAAAAAACATTCCGGATTTTTTTCTCCAGTGTAGTAGAATGGAATCTTCGCTTCGCTCGCTACGCTCGCTGCGCTCATCCAAAAAGAAAACAAAACGTAAAATTTCGATTTTCATGAGAAATAGTTTTTCGATTGCGCTCAAATTATGTACGACTAGGAAAACGCTTAAGTCCCGCCGCGTTGTTGGATGAGCGTAATTGGTGCATTGAGCTGCCAATTGTGTTATGCGGATTTTCTGTTGTTCTGAGAAAAAATCATTACTCAGTTGAAGATTTTTTTTAAATTAATTTAAATTAAATAAAAAATAAACTTTAATTTTTAATTTTTTTAATTAATCGGAATTTAAAAAAAGAAAAAAGTCGTAAAATTGCGATTTTCATAAGAAATAATTATTCGATTGCGCTCAAATTTAACACGAATATATTAATTCATAAAATTATGGTTCTGTTAAAAAAATTATTACAATCGGTTAAAGCATGTAGGTGTTATAAGTCAACGAATTGTTTAAAAAAAGAAAAAAAACATTAAATTTCGATTTTCATGAGAAATAATTTTTCGATTGCGCTCAAATTTCACACGAATATCTTAATTCATAAAATTATGGTTCTGTGAAAAACTCATTAAAATCGGATAAAGCATGTAGGTGTTATAAGGCGAAGAAATTAAAAAAAATCGAAAAAAATCGTAAAATTGCGATTTTCATGAGAAATAATTTTTTGATTGCGCTCAAAAACGTGGCAGTTCTAAGTTCAGAGATTTCGAAGGTCTCCATAAAATTTCATTGCAATCGGAGTATTGTTTTATCCGGAATCGTGTTGACAAACACACAAAAATACAAACAGAAAAAAAGAAAAAAAATCCGTATTTTTTTCTCCAGTGTAGAAGAATGGATCTTCGCTTCGCTCGCTACGCTCATCCAAAAAGACTAAGAAATCATTGGACAGAAATAGTCAATCAAAAAAGCTTATCCACCAACGCGAAGTTTATTTATTCCTTCTATTCTATTCTATACACAGTGGAACGGTTGGCATACCTGCATTTGCGCAAGCAGCAGTTGGCAACTCTGTACTTCACATATTGGGATCTCATTCCCGCTCGCTTCTTGTGTTGTTATTTTATATTCGTTGTTATATTCGTTTAGATAAAGTAAGTGGGCCCTATTGCAATTAATAATTATTTAAAACTACTGCTTTTAAATTATTTATCACAATTATTTGTGCTTACATGCATGCCATTTTGCGATGTTTCTTATATTTACCGATATATTTGCATTGTATTGTAGGGCTACTTGGCCTGTAGGGTCCTGACCTAGGTTAGGGGCTAGGGCTAAAGGCGTTGAATAACACATCCCTAGCTTAGCCCATAAGCCTAAGTAGTCTAGGCCTAGGTCTAGCCTAGCGCCTAGCCCTAGCCTAGGCCTACCTTATCCATAAGTGCGCGGAACCTAACTTTAAGGAGAATCACAAAGGTTATAGGCCTAGGCTTAGCCTAGGCCTAGGGCCCTAGGTAGGCCTTGGCATATTACCAAAATGGTGAAGACATTTTGAAAACCTAAAAAGCCTGCCTAGCCTAGGTAGGCCTATTAAACTTATTTATTTATAACAAAATTGGTTGGCTAGGCCTAGCCTAGGCCTAGGCCTGGCCCCACCCTGAAACCAAAGTACAAATAGGCCTAGGCCTAGCCCTATACAAAGGTGTGAACCCTTTCATGCGAAGGCTTGTGACGGGGTCCTAGGCCTAGGGCTAGGCCTACTAGTTCCTAGGGTTAGGCCTAGGGCCTACTAGGCGAAGGCCTAGGCCTGTGCACTCTTGCAGTGCATTACCCTACAGATAGGATTAGGCCTAGGCTAGGGACCTATCCAAATACTGGTTTGGTCACATTACTTGGTCTTATTACTTGATTTAGGTCTCGTTAAAAGTTACCTCTCTCATTCTTATTCTTAAATTACTAAAACATGACGCCTCGGGAGATGATCAAAATAAAACACTTCCAAATCACGTTGAGTAGCCTAGGGTCAGCTGTGCAGTTCTCGACCACCTTTCGTCCTTAGCCAATAATTTGTTCTATGTTTTACTGTATTTCAGACATTGTATCTCCGACATAGTTGGGGAAGGTCTCGAAACATTCCGGCGATTGAGGCTGTTCAGGGTAGTGTACCAAAACGTAGGCATATCCAAATGTTTATACTTCTGGTCGAATCAACTAACAATCAAAGGCTGCATTGAATCAACGCTGTGGCTATTTAACCGTAGCTACGGAAAAATTATGTTATACAATTTAACCGTAGACTGTACTACGGTAACAAAATAATCTTCCAAGACCTTTAACGTTGCTATTTTAAACGAAAGTCCTTTTTCGGTTGTTGTCGTCCTTTTTTGCTGTTTTATTAACAACAAAAAACCTTCCAAGACCTTTAACGTTTCTATTTTAAACAAAAGTCCTTTTTAGGCTGCCTTCCTACACGTCGAGGTGTAGAGATAAGGCTTTTCCTTAAAGGCCTAGGCTTTTTAAACGCTTTTATCATCTAGAATTGTGTTTGCGACGGGGCCGAATGTAGTGAAATCATTTGCAGAAAAAACATGGACCCAAATAGAATGGTAAAAAAAAAACGACCAAACGAAAATTTTAACCGCCAACCTTTGGCATAGAATTCGGACGCGCTACCACTCTGCCACAATGCACTGTGATATTTGAAGCTATTGGCCTAGTTAGGTGGTATCGTACGGCCTTCGGTTATTTCCGCAGATCTTCGTTTTTGCTACGGACGATTTGTTATTGTTAATTTGTCCGTAGCCTACGGTTAAATAGCCACTTCGTTGAATCAATTCTCGACCTAGGCTTTTATTTCGTAACCTATTCTCGACCGCCCATGTAACCAATTCTCGACCGCGGCAAATCCCATGTTAAACTTCGCTGAATATTATCAAAATCAGAAATCGACCCAGAGTTTAATAGCATTATAAAAACAGTATAAATATCCATCAAAATACATATTTCGGTGCAAAACAAAACTATCAATAATGAGCAAAATACCATTTCTGACCACGTACGCCACGGCCCCATTTACCATTTCCTTGCGGTCGAGATCTGATTAGGTTCCGTCATGACAGTTGTCCCGTCACTGCCGTGGGTCTTCATGAAAACATTGATCCCGATCTAATAAAAGCAATCCCAGAGCTGTCACATCAACACAACATGGTTTTATTTGATAAATAGGTGGCGTGCGCGTTAGGGTGGTCGAGAATAGGCGATGGTCGAGAACTGCATACCTGACCCTACCTAATCAACCAAATCACGTTGGGTAGCCTACCTAATCAAATAGGACCCTAAGTTAATTAATGATTGGAGAAGGGTTGACAGGTTGGGAAAGCAAAGAGAACATAAATCCCATCCTGAAGGGCTGGGGGCGACAAAACTTGTCACCTGCTGCTCAAAAAAAAAAGGTAACAACTTTAAATTAGCTGCAGTTGTCATCAGCAGCTCAAAACTTTTCACCTGCTGCTAAAAAAAAATGGTAACAAGTAACAACTTTAAATTAGCTGCAGTTGTCATCAGCAGGTCAAAACTTTTCACCTGCTGCTCAAAAAAAAGGTAACAACTTTAAATTAGCTGCAGTTGTCATCAGCAGGTGAACAGTTTTGTCACCCCCAGCCCTTCAGGCTGGGATTTATGGGTACTTGTTCATTAACGGGACCCCCTCAATGTTTTGTTAATTGGTCCCCCATCTTTGTTATTTTACTTATAGCCTACCTATTTACATATAATAATTACAACTTGCAAGGAGTTGAATATGACTCTGACAGTGAACTTGACTTGCACGTTCAACGTGACTCAGGCGAGTACAGTCCATTGGAACGCGTAGGCCTACATAAGAGCAGTCGTCGCCGTGCAGCTGACATTGACGTTCACGGACACCAAATGAACCTTCAAAACCTTTAACGTCGCTATTTTAAACGAAAGTACTTTTCCATTCACAGTCTTTATATTTAAAATAGCGACGTTAAAGGTTTTGTAGGTGGAGTATGTTGGTGTAGGCCGTGTCACTCCTGGCGCAAAGTATGTAGCCGGAAAGGATGTTTCCGAGGCTTTGTTCGAAATAATTGTGTTTTCCTGACCTCCTGAAACTCAGATGGAGTAGATGTAGTAGTTATGATTGTCTAATGAAATGTTTTTTTTAACTGAATTTTTACATTTTTTGGAGGGGGTCCCGTTAATGAACAAGTACCGATTTATGTTCTCTTTGCTTTTCCAACCTGTCACGCTTTTCCAATCTAACTAGCCGATAGGCATTTTCATTTTCATCATTTTTTATTTTTTTTCACTGAAGTTAATAAATGTAATTAGGCCTACTTAATAATTATAATAAATTGAACAGAATCAAATTTGGTATGGAAACGGTATGTAACACGTCAATAACGTCTGGTATGATCTAGACCTGAACTTTTTCGAATCTTATTCTTATTACCTAGGTAGGCCTAGTACTAGATTTCGGTTGTGCGTTCGACTATTCGGTTGCTACTAGTTAAGGCCTATAATGATGCGTAGGCCTGCCTACCATAACGGTGACATAAAACAAGGCCAGGGAATGAACGGGTTTTACTTTTGTCAATAGCCTTGTTTACATGGAGGACTGAGTAGGTACGGAGTTGAGTACGGTTTTTGGTCTCAGTACCACATGTAAACACATGAAATCAGGTACTGAACCGGTTGGGTTCGGTCCGAAGAAATGGTGCGACCGAACCGAAATACCGTACTGAGTACTCACATGTAAACAGCTTCCTGAGAGGGAACCGAACTGAAAAACTTGCAGCCTAATTGCAAATGCCAATAAATAAGTTTTAAATGTTCTATCTATTTTTAACTTCTGTTCGTTGGGCTCCAACTTCAAATGTAGATCATCCACGCCTAGGCCTTCAATCCTACCCGTATCTACCAAAATGACATGAAAGTAAGGTTATGTAACAGTGATGTTTTGAGCAATCGCCGTAAGATGGCGTCGATGCTGCACCGAATGTCAGTTCAGTTCTAGTTGGATACTTGACATGTAAACGCTTCAAGGACATTGGAACTGTACTTAAATTTCAGTACAGTACTGGACCCAGTCCTCCATGTAAACAAGGCTACTATTCGGATAGGTCCTAAGGCTAGGTAGGTCTAGGGTTACCATAAGTGTCTCAGCAAAAAAGAGGACATTTCGTTCACAGACATTCGCGGACTACAAGGGGTCTGGGGCGGAGCCCTAGCCGCCGTAGACGAATTTTTTTTTTGGACATTTTTACCGTCAGGATAGCGTTTAGAGCGATCTGAACAAGGGTCAAGGAAGGACAGTGGTGCCGACGCCTTTTAAATTGAGGGGTTATTTTTTAAATGAACACTACATTTTATGACAAAACTAAGACAAGTGGCCTAGGCCTACAACACTTTGTTACGTACGCCGCACGACGTGGACAAAAGGCACGAAACGTACGGAAATGGTAACTAAATCACAAGATAGTACACTGCTTGCTGCACAGCCGGCGTGTTGTGTGACACGCTCGGACCGGCTCGGACATGATCGGCTGCTCGTATTCGGCGATTTACGGACGGTGGATGGTAAGTGAGGGGGCGGAAGGGTGCGCATGCGCCTCTGCATGGAATTGGATGAAATAACCGGACATTTGCATTATTTTGAAAAAACCGCCCGGACAGACATCAAAAAAGAGGACATCTCCGGCTTTAACCGGACGTATGGTAACCCTACCTAGGACGCGGATGTAATAAGGGGTTGACCTTAAGGCTGCCAATTGCTCGAACAAGTGCATTCCAGAAATCCATTTATTTACTACAGGGAGTCAACGCTCTGGAATGCACCACCTTCTGAAGGTTCGCCATCCCCCCATGAACAACATTATGTAATCTATGTCAATACCAAAAGCGCCCAATGCTTTTATTTTCTGAGTAAGGCAGAAATTTGTTGGTCGAAAATTTATTTTTTACTTTTTAGTACCGTAGCCTACATTTAAATATGAGCGTTGTTTTAAAAAAATATTTTTTTCATGTAATATTATTTTTTTAGTAACACTAGCTGGCTGATGTATATCTACCAATGTGCCTCCAAGACTGTACCAATGTGCCCATCTGTGAATGATTGTGAATTAATTCAAAATAATTTGGGGCTAGGTGTCTACAGTCATAGCAATGTGCTCACAATTTAATAAGATAAATTGCAGTCAACACATATAAAATGGTTTGAATTACCTACAATAACAAAAAAAACTTACAAAGTTTATCACAACTATTTACTTTCTTTCTACATCAGTATCACTAAATACAATTTATACCTCATAACTATGCCATTTTATGATTTTTATCAATGGAAATGGCTCAGATTTTCACAGCTGGTAGAATTCCTCACTGCCATCTAGATCACACATAATGCACTGCTGAAAATTAAACATGGGTGGCAAAATTCAAACTGTAAGTTAATGTGCGTGCCCCCTGTACCAATGTCCCCTCTCTCCCCTACCTAGCCTACTCTAATTGAATTTGAAAAAATATGGCTGATCTGCTACCCAGTATTAATATTTTTTTCGAGTTCTTATGATTCTCATAATTAAACGACGGAGCGGAGCGACCGAGTGTCTCCATTCAACTCAAACGGCTCTCATTCTGTGATTCTGTCTGTCTGTCTGTCTGTACGTCGAAAATCAGCCGAACCGCTGAACAGATTGGGCTGAAATTTTAAACAGACATCCGGTACGAGTTTACTGAGAACTGCTAACAAAATCAGCTAGATCCATTGCGATTTAATCCTACAATAAATAAAAATGTGATTTTTAAAATATCGGTAGCATTTGTTTAGTAGCAGCTAGTGGGACTATAGCTACGTGCATGCATTGCCTATTGGCAAGCATTTAGACTACCGCACGGAGGTTTGGGGTTCGATACCCGTTAGCTCGAAATTTTTATATTTTTACACCCACATATTATTTTTGAGGGGTGTTAAATGGGAAATAAAAATTAGGTGATTTTGTTTTATCTTGGAAATTTGTTTATGTTTCACGCTAATACGTTTTGAACATGATTCACATTTTAAATGTTCAATTTAAATAACAAGGGAAAACGCCAAAGTCGTTGTTATACGAGTGAGTGAGCCATGTGTTGAGTACCCGGTATCATTTCCCATACTGGCTAGATCCAGCCTTAGGTATAGAGGAGGAAAGGGGATGTTCCCGGGTACTCAACACTTGGCTTACTCACTCGTTTAACAACGACTTTGGCGTTTCCCTAGTATATAGGGCCTACACAGTTTCAAAACCAAATTTTAACCCTCTTACTAAGACTTAGGACGTGTCTGAACTAAATTCTCATTCTTATTCTCAGTCTCAGTCTCATTCTCATTCCCAGTGTCGGTCTCATTACTAGAAGTGTAACTTTCGGTCGTTTCTTGATGGGAGTATCAACAATGCTATCAACATCAAAACAAACAGACGAACAGCGGCCCGTGGAGTTGACACATGCAGGTGGCCGACTGATTGCGATCTTAACAGTACCGGTACTTTAAAGTGTTTACATAACGTTTCCATATCAAATTTGACTGTACTATTAATTACTATTATTTATTACATTTAATAACTTATTTGGTTACTCAACGCGATTTGGAAGTGTTTTAGTTTGATTGTCTCCCGAGGCCACCATTTTTTTAGTAATAAGAATGAAAACGAGTGTGGTTATTTCGTTACTTGGTTTCATTCCCGTTCTCAGTCTCGATCTGGACCCTTCGTACATTGCTTCTGACGTCACCGATTATTGATGAAGTAAAACTGAGAATGAGACTGAGCCACGTTTTTCAAGCAATCAGACACGTCCTAAGCCTAATGTATTTTATGAAAAATAATTAAAAATCTCTTTTCAAAAACGATTAAGGCTATTCCACTGCGTTTTTCTATTTTCCAAAATATGCTACCAAGTCAAAATATAGTTAATTTAACCCAAGAGTAGTAGCGTGTGGTCTTTTAGACCGACTTTTTTTTCAACAGTTGTTATTTGTACAGCGCGCATGCGTGGCTTGTCTAGTTCCGCCTACCTTCCCAAAATAGATTTGTGAAGCCAGTGTGCAATATGCGATTCAGTGTTCTGCAGAACTTCATCTAAGATAAGAGGTCCTGTTCGGTTGCTCGGTCTTTTCGACCGCTGCGCGACTACTAAGGGAGGCAAAAATATGCATACTCTATCACTATTATGAGACATGTATTTTGTTACTGTAGGTTGATTATTCTTCAACATACAGTGTTGGCATAATATATTAGCCTACTGTCTAGGTATACTAATAATTCGAACTACAGGGTGTTTCAAAACATATTTTTATACCTTTTTGTAGGTTTGCAACATCCTGTGTTTGATTGATTATTGATTGAATCTTTATTGATTATTGATTGAAAATTGATTAATATAACCATGTATGCTGTCACATATATGATAAATTACCTTATATTCGTAATCAAAACGTCATCCTAACGTTATTAGCCCATAATAAATAATGCGGTCTAAAGGACCGCGCGCGACTACTAACGTTACAAACAGGGGCGCGACTACTATCGGGTTAAGTTTCACATCAATCTAAAACTCATACAAATAGCCTATTGTCACTTCCTGGATACGCTACTACTTGCAATGTTTGTTTTACATAGCCCTTGTGTATTGCTAGTGCTAACATTATTACAAAATTTAAATATCGCCACCCCTACACTAGGCCTACTGTATTTTGCTTTGGACAAAGAATGCAGTCTTTTTTTACAAATGGCTCGTACCACCCCTGCACTGTTCTAAAACAATAAATAATAATAATAATAATAATTATTGATTGATAGCAGTTGTCGAAAAAGTTTGCCCCGACCAGTCGGGGCAAACTTTTTCGACAACTGCTATCAATCAATAACTATGTCCTTAAAGCGGGCTTATGCTTAAAAACCATATATTCATACTACCCAACTCATGGGAGATGAGATGTGATTGAATTTATCCATGCAATCTTTCAGATTTGACAGCTACATTGCCGTCTTCTGTTGGATTTATGTCATGTAAGTCAACAGTCACAACAAATAGCAGTTTCCTAAAGGTTTGTTCTGTGGTCCCGGTAGCTTAATTGGTAGAGCTATGGCACGTTAAGCCGGAGGTTCTGGGTTCGAACCCCAGTCGGGGCAAACTTTTTCGACAACTGCTATCAATCAATAACTATGTCCTTAAAGCGGGCTTATGCTTAAAAACCATATATTAATAATAATAATAATAATAAAAAATAAGTCTTTATTTTATATCTTGGCAAAGCTTAAGGTCATGAGACCTTTTGTTCTGCTGAACCAAGCACAATACATTAGAATTTAAAATTATTAATTATACAAGTAAAAAATAACCACAGTAGTGAACAATACAAAGATATAAAAATGATAAAAAAAAACACCAAACTAGTAGACCTACAAGTAAATTAGCAGGTTAATATCACTTATGTGTTTGAAGTACAAAAACAGTTCATGTAATAAACTTAAAGTAGGGCCTATGTAATTATTTCATTAATACTTTAAACCATCAATTACAGCAATAAAAGAATACAAAATATAATCAATTAATCATCATATTTAATAATAGTCTTAACTTAATCAGTTTATTGATATAGGCCTATGTTCGTTTTATATTTCAGATGGACCCCGAGAGGAAGATGACGATATCATTGATCAAGTCCATTATTGTTTCGATGAAAGGAGGTTTACCATTTCACCAGCTTGAACGTAAGACTGCTAGCACTTTTAAACCTACTCATGTCAGCTGTTGGCTCCTAGCCTCTTACCAATCTTTCCCCACCCAACACTAAACCTACTCATGTCAGTTAGGTTGGGCTTTAGCAATATAGATTTCTTTTTAGTTCTGTTCTCCCTCCTGCCTTTGATCATTGTTTTAGTGGAAGGCTTTGTATTGTCTCATTTTCCTAATCTTTCTCTCTGTAGTTTTTCTTCTCATCATTAAGGCCAGAATCCCCTGTAGACAAGAACTCCATTTTTAATGCAAGCTCTCCTTTCACCACCATCTCCTTGGTAAGTTCATTCTGTTGTACCCAACCATTAAGGTCTGGAGCGAGACACTAGAAGCAAATACTGTAGGCCTAATAGCTTCGCTAGTAGTAATTACGATCTTCTCCCAGAATTTAACACAGGCGGCGGTGGCGGAAAAAAACAATGGTCTAGGAATGGAACAATTGGATCAAACTTCTTTGTCGATTAGAAGTAGGCCTATGTTAATGTTAGTAGCGCTAGTGGCGCGGCAGTAAGTTCGGATGGGTCTTTATTGATATTTTCATTTGTTTTTACTGTCCCTTGAGTAGACCGTATTAATTGGATGAGCGAAGCGAAGAATGAATGTTTTTTTTCTTTTTTTCCCTGTATTATTGTTTGTTTGTCAGCACGATTCCGGCTAAACCGATACTCCAATTGCAATGAAATTTTCTGGAGACCTTCGAAATCTCTGAACTTAGAACTGCCACGTTTTTGAGCGCAATCGAAAAATTATTTCTCATGAAAATCGCAATTTTACGATTTTTTTCGATTTTTTTTTAAATTTCTTACTTATAACACCTACATGCTTTATCCGATTTTAATGAGTTTTTCACAGAACCATAATTTTATGAATTAAGATATTCGTGTGAAATTTGAGCGCAATCGAAAAATTATTTCTCATGAAAATCAAAATTTTACGTTTTTTTTTCTTTTTTGAAACAATTCTTTGACTTATAACACCTACATGCTTTAACCGATTGTAATAATTTTTTCACAGAACCTTAATTTTATGAATTAATATAATCGTGTGAAATTTGAGCGCAATCGAATAATTATTTCTTCTGAAAATCGCAATTTTACGATTTTTTTATTTTTTTAAAATTACGATTAATTAAAAAAATTAAAAATTAAAGTTTATTTTTTATTCAATTTAAATTAATTTAAAAAAATCTTCAACTTAGTAATGATTTTTTCACAGAACAACAGAAAATCCGCATAACACATGGCAGCTCAATGCACCAATTACGCTCATCCAACAACGCGGCGGGACTTGAGCGTTTTCCTAGTAGTAATAGTAATAGCTTTGCTATAGGCCTAAATGGTCTACTCAAGGCCACATTACAGGATTTGCTTTAAGGCTCTAGACCAGGGTTACCGTTTTTACGGATTTAATCCGTTTTTACGGATTTTGAGGGTGCAAAACAGATCAACGGATATTATGGTCAATTCACGGATATTTTGTTAATCTTATTTTCCAAGCTTATTTTCTTAGGTTAAATTTGAATCTGCGCATGCCAATTTACATTGAAAATATTGAAGGTGGTGTGTTATGTGCACAGTGCAGTACAGCAACAACGGCTGACTGGCTGGTTGCTGGATATGAACTCCCATTGGCCGAGGCAACCCGCCAATCAAAGATGTGTCCCAGTCATTGTAGATGGTAGGGCCTACTGGGGGTGTAGCAAGAAGTGACAAAGAAGGGAAAACGGTGGCTATGAATTTATTTTGCTTTGTATTTGTTATTTAAGTTTGGATTAATGATATTGTTAGGCCTACTTGTGAACGTGATACTGATTGAACATTGAGAAAATTCAAATTTATAGGCCTATGATAAAAAGTTAATAGGAAGTTCTACAATGTTCTCTATGGGTGGGCCTGGGTCAAAATCTTAGTGCATCATTCATCAGGCCATGCCTTCCTAGGCTAGTCTTAGGCCTTGGCCTCTTCTAACTAGGGCCTAGAACAGAAATGATGATTTCATGTTTAAAAAATGAATTTTTCTGTGGAAGATATACAATTGTAGGCAATGCATTCTAGTCACATGTGAAGCTGTCGCAGGTGTTTTTGGTCCATATATTCAAGTGTGCAAAGTAGGCTATTGTTATGATGGTAAAAATGGAAATCACCATTTTAGCCGTGTGTCCAAGAAATTAACGGTTTTTGTTCTTTTCACAGATATTTGCAGATACGTATTTCACGTCCTCTTAAAGGATTTGAAAACAAAAGTCATTGGTAACCCTGCTCTAGACCTTGTGTAGGCCTATGCACAGATAGTTGGACACCCTTGCCAGATAAGGTCAGGACCTGATGACTACCCAAGGGTGCTCTTTTAATAAGTTTTAATTTTTTTGCCAATACAGGTGACTATCGAGAACAGAATGGCGAACGGATACCGTTCAACAAATATGGCTTTTCATCTCTAGAAGAGTTTCTTAGCTCCATTCCGGAAGTACGTGTGTCGAAAGGTGGTGGGCCAGTGACACTGACTGTCGTTGACCCTAAAATGGACCATATAACGAGCCTTCTAAACCGTCAAAAGCCATCCAAAAAACGTAGTGCGGGCTTCAGCAGGCCAAAAAAAGTTGGATATGGCAAATCAAGTTTTGGAAGACCACTAGGAAGGCCGCTATCCAGGGTAAACTTCACTATCAAATACATCCATTAATTTTGCTTGTGTGGGTAGGCCTTCCTTATTCGTCATCAATTCATGGAGCTGGATGGGGAGGAGGTCTAGCTCAAATGGAACAGCATGTCCACGATTGTGTACTTCCGGTTTGTGCCTGTTAGGCTATTTTGATTGTTATGATCAAGCTAGGCCACTAACATCAGGTTAATCTTTGCTACCATGAACTGTGGTAGGCGCTACCATGCATCAGTTGAAAGTAAACAATCAAAATGTGTGCCGATCTGAAGTGCTAGCTTGTGCTAAACCGCCGACCACAGAGCTACTCCTCCAGTACCAACGGTAGGCCTACTATTTATGACTCCATGATCAATTCATCATAAATCAATGTTAATAAATTCTGAGCTTGTTAGAACAGTAGGCCTATGGTCAGGCTTAATTAAATACAATTTTTTGACGTTTTTTTGTTGTTTTAATAATGAAACAAACTATAGGCCTAATGACATAATTTTTCAAGTACTTTTGAACACCCTTCCAATTGTAACAATAAAAATAAATCTCTTATCTCCTAACCAAGGTTAATATATATCAAACTGCCACCACTGCCATCTTGGTTGTTAAAAATATACATTTCATAAAATAAATCGAAAGTTCTACTCAATCTACTAGATTAGTTTAGTTCTATGGCTTCGATGCCAGGTTAGTAGCCGGGAAATTAATGAGCATAGAGTGCTAGCTAGCTACTAGGGATTTTGATTTTATGCTATTTTTATCCGGTGTGCGACCAGCCGAATTTTGTTTTCTCATGAACCAATTTGCAATAATTCATTGTTCATTCATACGCGTGAGTAACCTCCCAACTTCAACACTCTTCCAGGCTTGCCGTCTTTACCTCAGCAGCGTTAAGTCATCGCAAACTCGTAGACTTACAGTCAGATGTCAACAACAACGAGGCAGAATATTCGCCTCGCTCATTTTTTGTAGTGTTTTTGCGCTCTCGATGTACAGTCAGGGTCATATAAATCAAGAGGTCTGAAAGATACCTCTTTCACCGACATCTCGTGGTCAACTCTTGGTGTCATTATTTATATTGCCCTGTGAACTACATTATCGATCGATGGAAGTTCCCTAGACTATTTGATGTTATTAATATTATTTAGGAGGCTTTGAAAGACTCTTGGTCAACAAAATAGTCAATATCTAGAAGGCAGTCAGAAGAAAAATACAATTTTCTCAAAACAAAAGCATAAAACAAACTTTGGTGGTTTGCAAATAAGACTTGACAGCTAAGATAGAATTATTTGAAATTAACTAGAAACTAAGGCAAATATAAGAACTAAGGAATAGTCTTAATGCTATGCCTAGGCCAAGGTATCGATATATAATGCTCTCTTTACGTTCCATGTTATATTTCTTCTAGGCTTGATAGTTTCTCTGATGAATAGAGAATTTTCCTTTGACATTATCAGCCATGTTTCTTATTTATGTCGACAATGCAGTTCACAGGGCGATATAAATAATGACACCAAGAGTTGACCACGAGATGTCGGTGAAAGAGGTATCTTTCAGACCTCTTGATTTATATATGACCCTGACTGTACACGTTTGAGATGGGAGCAACATCACCGATTAATATTATGAATTTTGGCGCATCTGTTTTGTCTCCTGTGCAACCGGTATTGTATAGGTTACTCAAGGTCAAGCCTCGCTTGCCAGTTGCCACTATTTCTATGTCCTCCCTCCTTAACCCGCGCTGAATTCCGTACCAGTTCATTTAATAATGTCATGCTCATTAAATATCCGTCACTTGAAAAACGCTGCAAATGAACAAAAAATCAGTACAACTATCAAAACATCTGCTGAGCTCAAACTTCACAGTGCCAAGACTTCTGCAGTGACCTTCACAAAGACACTGCCAAAGACAAGGGGGTGCCATATGGAGGGGAGGGGTTTTATGATGCTGTGTATTGTTTGTAGTGAAATAGATTGCGATTGAAAAAAAACACACATTTTGAGTGGCTGGGAATTCCATCAAATCCACGATTCGGGAGAAATTTTTCGTTGTCGATAACCCATGTAAATTGTTTACACGTTTTTTGGACTGTTTAGTGAAATACACACTTTTTGACATCCCTACTAGTTACATAATCATTATTTACATAGGCCCCAACATCAAAGTGGCCTCCTTCAACCTCTGTTTATGTGAATTTGCTTCATGTAGAATGATTGAAGAGTCATCCCAGCTCCCAGTGATTTCCTGGTTATTTGGAAGGAGTTTGTCCCTAACCTGTCATCAAAGCCATGAAACTATTGTGGTGCGTAGAACTTTTGAATGTTTAATAGTAGTAGTATTTTTTACATGACCAAGATGGCAGTGATTATTTTTAATTTTGATGTATATTTTTATTTTTATTGTTCCTTTTGGAAGGGTGTTAAAATTACCCGATATATTGTGTTATTTTATTTTCTATTTAAAGAACATGTAAAATCCAACAACGGAATTCACATTGTGCTTGTGCATGGAATTTAGTAAAGGAACTGAGCACACACGATGTAAGAATAAGATTAAGAATGTATGATGTCAATCGGCTGTTTAGATAAGCTGGGTACTCCCCACGGAATGATAGCTGGCTGTGACGAGTGTGTATGTGTTGGCTGTCATCATTGGCTGTATTATATTATTGTTTACACTTAGTTGACACTAATTTGATAGGTACCGGGTATTGAATTTAGCTGGTGGCTTATTGCCTTGGCTTTAAATATTAATATAGGCCTACAAATTACAATTTTTTATTAGATGAATAAACATATCATTTTAAATTGAGCTTATGCTTAAAAGTTAAAACCTTTGTATTCATACCTATATTATTGGATGAGCGAAGCGAAGACTTCAATTTCACCGACCCCCCAAAAAATTTAGCTCGGGTGTTTTTTTTTTTTTTTTTTTTTTTCCCCCGTCTGTTTGTTCGCTCTCTACCGGGCAAACGGCATATGCGATCTTGATGAAAATTTGACACGACCTTCGTTTTCTCTGAACTTAGACTTGCCACGTTTTTGGGTACAATCGAAGAAATATTTCTCATGAATATCGTACTTTTACGATTTTTAGTGCGATATTTTCGTGCCATTTGGGCCAATTCTGACCAAACGGGTGGGGCTACAACGTTCATATTTCACATGGACATTAAGGTAATGGTGATGTATTGCTTTCTGAAAGAAAAAGTTGAAAAAAGTTAGCCAGAATCGAGAGAAATAAAGCTTTTAATATACGTTTTTTGACTTTTTGTGCGATATTTTCGTGCCATTTGGGCCAATTCTGACCAAACGGGTGGGGCTACAACGTTCATATTATACATGGACATTAAGGTTATGGTTATGTAGTACCTTTTGAAAGAAAAAGTGGAAAAATTTAGCCAGAATCCATAGAAATAAAGCTTTTAATACAAGTTTTTTAAGGTAAATAATACCAATTGACAAGAAACAAAAGAAACTTGACAACATTCACCTTCAATGCGTAGGCAGCAAAACAAAGCACTTGCAAAAGTAAAGATATCCCACGCAAACTAAAACCTTTAAAAAGCTCATCCATCAACGCGGCGGGACTTTAGCGTTTTCCTAGTTTAAATATTAGGGGTTGTGCGAACCTGGATTTTTAAATTTCGAACCGAACCTCAAACCTGCATTAACAAGGTTCGCAAACCTTGAACCCTGTACCGAACCTTTTTTTTAACGGGGGAGGGATTCACATGGGCATTGAAGAAAAACTGATCATTGTTCCAAATCTAGGCCTCCAGGTTCCCTGGCTTATCTTGCACAATAATAATAATATTAGAAATAAAATAATTAGAAGTATCAAATACAGCGCATTCTTGTCATAAATGTCCAGGGATTCTTCTGATGTAGGGGAACGGAACTAGTTCTGGATCGGGGTTGACTATGTTTTGGTATAATTTATTTTTTTCAAAATTTTGAATGCGATCTAAATTTGTGCATAGAATTTTTGGCCCAGTTGTTAGCTTTTGTCTTGTCTTTATATATTGTATTGAAAAAAAAATTGTGGTTAGCCTTATGGCTGCAAATAATTCATAATATAATTTTGATCCACAACTAATCCGGGGACTGGTAGTGAATCAATGCTGATACCGGGCGTCCAGAATCAAATTTGTCAGGTGCGGCTGCATCACTACTTATGAAACATATAAATGAACCCCTGATATCAATTTGAAAAGTTTTAGGTTGATGACCCACAACTGATACCCGGATATCAGTTCTGGATCAAAGCACTACCTACTTTTTTAATTGGCTCATTTTAGTACCTTCGTAAACTTTTTTACATTTTTTCTTTTGCAAACATTGTCGGAAAGTTAATCAATAAGAATATAGTATGTGGGAGAAAAACAAAACAAAAATTCCTGATACTCAAAATTGTAATATTGCTTAACCCGATCCAGAACTAGTTCCCTTACCCTACTTTTAATCATGCGGGGAAAACGTTTTTATTTAGAGGTAGGCCCCTAGGGCCTTAGCTCTAGGCTAGCCTAACCAACGAACAATTAACATAACTTTCAGACGAAACATCAAAATAAGATCAATCAAATTAAGCGGCAATGCAACTTTCATAGCCAAGTCTGAAGACAACACATCAAAATCAACATTAATAATGGTTTCTTATGATCTTAAATTAAGAGAGTATAGGACATGCGTTTTAGGCAAATTGCTGTTCGCTCGGCCAACTGACACCACAGGTGTCTAAAATTTTGAACATATGTCAAAAATGTGGAATTATAGGGCTCTACAACTTAACACATTTTTAAATTTTGTTTTAAAATAATTTTTATAAATTAAATTAGTTTTCGCGAATTTTGATTTTGTTAAAAACTCCAAAATTGACCATATTCGTGATTTTTTTCTGACTGATTAAGTCAAAATTTGGAAAATCTATGACCACAGGGCTGTCTATGTATGCTTTATTGACAACTTTGCAAAGTTTCATATACGTCGGATGCATCTTGGCCAAGCGAATAGCTATTTGCTAACAGCCAAATGTGTCCCATTCCCTCTTAAACTATTAAAAATTACCTGCCTTGGTTAGCGGCAATGTCACTTCCATAGCCAAACCTGAAGACAATACATCAAAATCGACATTTAGTACCGAAGCCTAGGCTTTGGACTAGGCCTAGGCCCTAGCCTAGCTTGGACTGCTTACGGGATACATTTGGACCCGATGAAAATTGAAAACTCATTAGTAGATCAATAAAATTACGCGTCGATGTCATTATAATCTTTTTCATTTGAAGAAAATCCACCAGCATCAAATATAAAAAACTATTCCTCGCTATCTCAAGTGTCCAGAATAAACGCGTCAACAAAAATCCGCCATTTTAAGATTTTGCGAGTTGCCTAATGCACTGCTCACAGCGCTGATTCGACTTTCGATTATCAAGCGGCGACCGCGGTAGAAAGGTATCGATCGATCGCTGCAGTAGGCGTCGCTCCGGAAGGTGTGGCTTTCCATAAGCGGGAATTTCAAAGATTCGGTTCGAAGTTCGACTTTCAAAATAATTTTTGAACCAAACCGGATTTAAGGTTTTGTTCGGTTCGTCTTTTCGAACGGTTCGCACAACCCTAATTTATATTGATGGTAAAAAATTAAGCTGAAAATCAAGGATGTTGTGAGTACAAGTTTTAAAAACAGTTTGAGGAATTGTGTAGGCCCCCTGTCTTCTACTCCCCAGATACACTACTCTTCTACTTGAATAGTAGGTGGTGGTGCTCATACATTGCATGTCTTCATTGTCTTTGCTTCTAATGAAATTGTAAAGTTTTGTTTTGGCTATTTAAAAACATACGTATACTTCAAATTGTGTACCTAGTATGTTCTTTTACAACATTAATTCATTTTGGTTTTCAATAGGTCTATAGATAGTTTTTATTAGGGATGACATCGGGTACTCGGGTACCCTGTCGGAGTCGACTCCATTTTCAAGGAGTCGGGGAATTTTTTTAAAATTTTTTTTTTATGATAAATTGGATGAGATTGTACTTGTTGTCTCATTAGTCGTTATCTAACTCAAAACGTAAACATAACAAATCAGCGAGAGTCTTGGCCGGGCCAAGAGACAAGCAAGCTAATGATACGTAGCGGGTGGGGCGGGGGGGGGGGGGATGACCGGACAGCGTTGTGCAACCCCACTGAAATTCAGTTATATAACTGAGTGTATAGACACTCATACAATTTATTTATTTATTATTTATTTTAACTAGGAGTAGTGGGCTAAAAATAACTTTTGCATAAAAAAATTCAATTTTTTTTCCCCCTTTAGTTGCGGATCGGGGAGTCGACTCCTTCCCGGTTCCCAAGGCTCCGGAGTCAACTCCAATATTTACTACCCGATGTCATCACTAGTTTTTATATCAATTTTGTTGTTTTGTAGGCCTACTTATTTTAATCATTTTGTAATTTCTAGATCTGAGACCCATATGGGCCATTGCCCATTGACAACAATAAATAAGGCTAAATTGATTTATTTTAATTTCAGGGAGGCTATGCTACGAGACCAAGCAGTAGACCCACGATGAATGCGTCGCGCCGACTGATCCCGACAACCAGCGACAACACTCGCCGGCCTCCCCTAATCCAGACCATACCTAATGGATACAGGGCCCCTCAGCCTCCTACTAAGTACACTGCAAACAGTCGTGAAATGGGCCACGGTGATTATCCCCGAGTACAGCCAAACCGTCCAGTCACAGTGTACAAGCCGGAACCCAAAAGAGAAATACAAGACGCACAGGCTTCTTCCTATTATTCCCGAATTGAGCCTAGCCGTCCAGTCTCATTGTACAAGTCGGAACCCAATAGTAGAGAAATAAAAGACATACAGTCCTCTTCCTATTCTAATACTCACTCGATTCGCCAGGGACGAGGATTTGTAGAGTACGTACCATTAGACGACTCGCCCAAAATTGTTCCTGAAGAGAAGAACCTCGCCAAAATTCCTCTACAAGAAGTCAATAGTAATTCACTGAATAACAGCAGGTTGCAAGAGACGGCTAAATCTCTTAATGCAGAGTTGAAGAATGGCATTAGTACGGTCAGGGTCGGGACGGCTGGCCGGGGCCGGGGATTTCGTAGGACGGTCGGCTCTGTCGACGAGATGGTAAATCGACTAAGCCACGTATCGGTTAGCCAAAACGCTGTGCCAGGACCTCCATCACCCATCTACTACGACTCACCGAGCCCACATCATCAGTCCAACGGTAAAGTGGCCAACTGCAATCAGTTCTTGGACGATTTGGAGGATGACGATGATTGTGAATTCGGCAATAGGATTGTTGGTAAGTAGTTCTTAGAAACTATTTAGAAATGTAGAATTTTTTGTTTGTTACAAAATTAAATTAGCCTAGTGACCCAAGTGGTAATTTTTTAAATTTCCAACTAGGGGTGGTACGTGTAAACGCCGCGCGGCGTGTACACGTTTATTAATTATCCTTGATCGGTAAACAATTTTTTAATGCTGTTTTTATCCTGTGTGCGACCAGCTGAACTGCGTTTTTCTCATGAACCAATTTTACAGTCATTGTTTCATTCATACGCGCGAGTAGTCTCCAATTTCAACACTCTTCTCGTCTTCACATCGACAGCTTTGAGTCATCGCAAACTTGTAGACCCACAGTCAAACGTCATTACGACCGGGCTCATTTTCTTAGTGTTTCTTCGCTCCGATTACGAAGTTTAGCGCGTCTCAAGTGCAACCGATATCGTATAGTTCGCTCAAAGTCAAGCGTTGTTTGCCGCTATCTCTATGCCCCCTCCCCCCCCCCCCCCCACCTTATCCGCGCCAAATTCTGTACCAGATCATTCAACAATCTCACGTTCATTTCACTTAATAAATATCGGACACTAGAATAATGCTAAAAATGATCAGGAAAAAACAGTTAAAAGTTAAAACTATCAAAACATCGGCTGACATCAAACATCACAAAGACAATGCTGAAGACGAGAGGGTACCACAGCATTTTTACGCGACACTACAATCACAGCTTCCGCCATGCGGGGGGGAGGGAGGGGTTTTATGACACAGTGTATTGGCTGTACTCTGTCATAGCTCGCGATCGGAAAAACCCGTTTTGAGCAGTTAGGAATTCCATCAAATCTACGATTCGTGGGAAATTTGTTGTTGTAACATTGTTGGTTAGTAATTTAAACGTGTAGGCCTACATGTTTTTGTGACCAGGGTGTAAACATTTAGTAAAATAAAAATACACGCTTTCGGACATCCCTATTTCCAACCATTATAATATGACTTTGAATTGGAGAAGGGTTGACAGGTTGGGAAAGCAAAGAGAACATAAATCCCAGCCTGAAGGGCTGGGAGCGACAAAACCTTTCACCTGCTGATGACAACTGCAGCCAATTCAAAGTTGTTACCCCAATCCACGGCGCCTTTTGGGACTCGTCAGGCAGATGGTGGCCACCAAAAATCAGCCAACTACCTACATGCAATCAAAACTCACAACACACAACCAAACCTGCGGTAGGGCTACGCAAGAAGCAAATTCTGCATGCATGTTGTCATCATCAGCAAGGTTACTTCAAACACCATTCATACTGAGCCACACCGTCAGCACAACCAGTAAGGGGGCTTCCCTCCCAACTCTAGTGCTCGGGAGACAAAACATCCATGACTATAAATAAATAATAAATAAATTTTATTTAGAGTCTGCCCACTCAGTTATATAACTGATTGTCAGTGGGGGACTTTAAATCAAAGCGACCAAGCCAACCCTGCAGGCCCCGACGCAATCGACGAGTGAACGATAACCAACCAAAGATCGATATTTTTAATAGGAAATACTATAGCAATCAGTGGTATGGACAGTGCGAACACCCGCGAATCAACGCCAGAATCAACAAGGCCGATTCAGAACAACTCTGAAATTTATTATGTGCTTCGTTGCTAGGACGGCTCCAAAGTCACCGTTTACAAACTCCTAAGACAAGAACTGATGGACTTAAGTCCAAATCAGAAGTTAAAAAACTTCTGACTTTAGCGGGAATCGAACCCTGGACCTTCTGCATTGGAAGCAGATACGCTAACAACAAGACCAACAAGCCACACAAAGACCAACGAGCCACACAAGACCAACGAGCCACAACTCGCCCTGGATTCGAACCAGGACCCTTGGCAACAAGAGAAAAGCTGCCCCTTCTGTTGTTGCTCGGCCAGGGTGCCTCTTCGAGAAAGGGTTAGAGTCAGGAAGGGTGGAAAGTCACATAACAGCACAACCAGTGAGGGGGCTTCCCTCCTAGACTCTGGTGCTTGGGCGACAAAACAACCATGTCTTAACCTGGATTTGAACCAAGACCCGTGGCAAAGAGAGGCTGCCCTACTAATAGGGAATACTCCTAAAATTTATTTTTAGTATATTCGTAAAGTTGTTAATAAAAAAAAACGATTTCCAAAAAAAGTCCGTCGAAAAATGTTTTTTACTTGGTTTTATGAGGGTGTGAATATTCGTGTTCAAATTCCGCGCGTAAACATGCCTGGCTGGCTGCGAAGTACAACTATCTTTCGTTTCGTCCGTCTGCTGGTAGGTAGCAGCAGCAGTGCTGCAGCTCGCCAACTGAGGTAGCCATCTTGAGCAAATGTTTATATTGCTGTCAGTCTGTCCTGTCCACCGCCGTCTGGATGTATGTAAGATACAAAATAGCTGCTTGTCATGGCTCAACAAAATTCGGTCATGACTTTCAGTGAACTTTCAGTCGGTAAAGAAGTTCATGCCCCCCTTAACTAACACCATCTATGGTTCAAAGCTGGAACTAGATCTGTGAAACTTCCTTTACATACCTCAGTTCGTTATCATAATTCATGGAAAATAAATAATTCCTTAGTATAAAACGTTACAACTAAATAAAAATATAATTATCACCTTTATTATTCATTAATTAAAAGCCCGGCCATAAGTCCCAATCCTAAACCTGAAATAAATCTACTTCCGCCCCCCTTAACTAGCCCTATCTAGCGGCAGACCGACAAAGCTCTATTACTTTTGCATGTCAATCATTTAACATGGGGAAATCCGAGCCATGACAAGCAGTTATTTTGTATCTTACATACATCCAGACGGCGGTGGTCCTGTCACACGAATTTCTAAGACAGGTTAAAAGGATGTCTAATCGGCCTCGTTATTGTTTGGTCCCGATGTGCCCAAATACCTCAATAATAACACCAAATAAAATATTCATTTATGTGCCGAAAGAGCGACGAAATAAGTGGTTCAGGGCATCGAGAATGGACATAAAAAGTTGGCCTGGTGTCGACACATCAATGTATGTGGTGCTGTGAAGATCACTTCAATTAGTCCTCTAGGTCCTAGGTCTAGCCCTAATTTTTTTCGATGGATAAATATATTATCTACGGCCAAGGCCGACAAGAATAGGCCTAGGGTAGGCTATGTTAGGTCAAGGCTAGTTAATACAAGCTCGCTAGGGCTAGCCCTAGCCCTAGCCTAGGCCTACTTCACTGTTAAGCCTGCTAGGCTTATAAGAATGTTAGCTAGGGCCTACCAATGTAGGCCTAGGCTCTATGCCTAGCAAACCAAAAAATTGAAATTCAGGTTTCCGACTAGTAGGCGTAGGCTTTGCGTAGGCTTGATCTTTGGGCCTGATCCACTGAATTTCTTGGAGGCGAGCAGTCGATAACGAAGTTTCCCCGTTAAACTTCCTTATCGACTGTGCTAGCGTCGAGCGTTTATTGCAGCGCGCACGCGGAGATATATTCAACTATTACAACGTTTTGGAATCCAGAGTGTTTTCGTCCCGCTTCGCCACTAGCCAATTTCAAACCTTCATAAGTACGCCAAAAATCGTTAGTTTTTAAAATAAACTTATATTTGTGAATATTTCTTATTACATTTTGTGTTAGTTAGAATAAAGTCGCATTATAGCGTTGAGGAGCATTCCCTATTGTGACTGGGATCAGAAAACAAAAGGAAAAGACACTACAAGTTGCAAGCTCTTGGCTATAGCACGGGCACATGTGCTATACTAGCTCTTGGCTGCAGGTGAAGAGGTTGAAGGAAAAGAAGAGAAGGGTCTAACAGGTTCATCACCTGCTAGAGTCCCCCAGCAGGACAAGGAAACACGGACCCACCAGAGGGTGTAGTAGGCTCGCCCATCTCAACCCCAAAGGTGAAGACAGATAGAAAGTGAAAGTGATAGGGTATCAATCGACTGGTTGGTTCTAGTGTGAAAAATGCCTATCGGCTAGTTAGATTGGAGAAGGGTTGACAGGTTGGGAAAGCAAAGAGAACATAAATCCCAGCCTGAAGGGCTGGGTGCAACAAAACCTTTCACCTGCTGATGACAACTGCAGCCAATTCAAAGTTGTTACCCCAATCCACAACGCGTCTCGTCCTTCTGGGACTCATCAGGCAGATGGTGGCCACCAAAAATCAGCCAACTACATGCAAACAAAAGTCCCAGAAGGACAAGACGCGTCGTGGATTGGGGTAACAACTTTGAATTGGCTGCAGTTGTCACGGTTTTGTTAAATACACTAATCTTAGATACGCAATGCGCACAATGCATTGTTTGAATTTGGCGCCATTTTATTTAACCAGTTCAGTGGCTATGACGAGTTGTCTCGTCACGACAGGTTTGTCCCCGCAGCGCTCTGTATGTAATATTCGGTCACTTGCATTTTGAAACGCTCCGACAGTGGCCGTGATGAGCTGCATTTGAGTTTGAATATTCCCGCTGACTTAGAAATGTTATTCTCCTTGTTAGTTTAACCTAGTGACTCACAGATAGCACAACATGTGAATAGATTTTTTCATTGGTTGGCCAAAGAAACTCCACCTTTTTAGGGCAGAGTTTTGGGAGAGGTGTGTTACTTGATGCTGACAACATCTCGTAAGCGTGTTTATTGATATTGATGGTATTATTGATAGTAGTTAGTAGAGAATTATTTCAGTGATATAGAAAGTGAAGGTGAATTTGATAGTAATACTGTTGTAGAAATGTCTCAGACAGCGAAGGCGAGTATGGTTATCTGGAAATCAGAGTAGTGTAATGTTGAGTTCCCAGTATCATTCCTCATACTGGGCTAGATCCAGCCTTAGGTATAGGGGAGGAAAGGGGATGTTCCCGGGTACTCAACACTTGGCTCACTCACTCGTTTAACAACGACTTTGGCATTTCCCTAGTCATAGAGTCCTAATAGCCTAGGCCATGTGTTCAGTCCTAAAGCCTAGCACTTCAATCTACTCTTTCAGTAGGCCCATCAGTCCATGATCAGACCTTGCCCTAGCCTGCGCTAGCCTCTGCCTTGGGCCTACGCGTAAGCCTAGTGCATTGCCTACACCTTATGTTAGGCCTAATTTTGTATTCTAAAAATAAATTTATATGGTTTTATTATTAATTTAATTGCTTACCTTGTTCTTCGATATCAGTCACCGCAATATTTTAATCTCACTTAATAGAAGTAAAAACAACAATGCGTGAACATGAATGACGAGTTTGACGAAATTGGACGGAAACCGGAAATACCGTAGCGTGATCACAGCCCCCTATTAAGTAACGTAGGCCCTAGATGCTTTTGACAAAATATTTCAATCCATGATTAGACCTTGGATTTAAAAACGGTCAAGTTTACCCATTTCATTGGAGTACTTTGACGAGTCATGCTCGACCATTTTTCGGGTGAACTTTTAAGGGGTGCAAAAAATACTAAATATTGTGTTCCATGTGAGCCTGCTAAATTAAAGATTTTAAAATTGAAATGAAGTCGACTCGAATTCAAAATATTCAAAATATGCTACTCGCACACCCCTATAATAAATATTATATTGGTAAAATACGGTATGTACGGGGTTATTGTAGTTCGAGGTTTAATAATTGTAAAATTATACGTATAATAACTGTAGACCTATAAGATATTGTTACAAAGTGTGGAAAAGGCCAACCGGCTAGCTTAGTTTAGATTGGAGAATGGTTGACAGGCTGGAAAAAGCATTACCCAGCTATGCTTTTCCAACCTGTCAGCCCTTCTCCAATCTAAATTGTATAAGATATTTTGCAGTACAGGGATCAAAATTAACGCTCGCCCGAGGCTAGTGAAACTTTGCTTGGGCTAGTAAAAATCTTATTTCACTAGCCCGACAAGCGAGTACTTTTTCCAGAGTTCCCAATTGCCGTTCAAAAATCATAATATTTCCCGCCGATAACCAATAATGAGTTTCCAGCAGTTGTGCGCTAGTACGGAAAATCGTTCCCAAGTATGTACAGGTACACAAAATTAAAAAATCTTAATTTAGGCTAATCTTATTATTATTATGGTGAAAAGTCTTCTCCGGTCACTCCCTAGTCCCCACATGCACACGTCAAACGAAGCGAATATTGTGACTTAAAACATTCCTGTATTATGCTTCCTTTCCTGTGCAAGGAGCACTTGTGGCAGAAGCTAGTTTTGTGATTCAGCAAGGCTCTTCGCAGCACGAGATTTCTTCATAGATTTCAAGTGTTTTAGCAAAATATTTGCTAGCGTCAACGCCGTTTCTTGTTGTTGTTGAATGTTAGGACAAGGATAAACAATAAATAATAAATAAATTGACTTGACGCTGGCTCCCGTGCTGCAATTTGTAGATACTTACTACTACTTTGCAGTGCACTTGTTTTACAGTTGTAAACAGTTTTGAATTTGCTATATTGTACCTTTCTGCAAAGGAGTGAAATCTTATCGAAACGTCGGTCTAATGAAAATATACGTGGCATTATAACCGAAAACCTGAGTACATTAATTCCTATCGGCCACTAAAATCTCAAAAAATATATGTAGGCCTACATATCGATGTTGAAGAACCAATACCTTCTATCTGCCATTTTCTGCCAAAATGAGATGTTGGTGTCTATGGATACAGAAAATTATTTCAAATTTTTTGGTGCTAATAGCTCCTATCTAACAATGCTTAAACATCTCCAAAAGAGACATATAAGTACTACCTTACATCAATATCTCCTATCTGCCACCGCCAACTAGTTACTTTTTTAAATCAGTTTTAATGCTCTCCTGAACAATTTGCTTTTTGGCAGATAGAAGGTAGGTATTGGTTCTTCACCATCGATATAATAATATATATTACTAGGAAACGCTCAGTTGGACGCGTTGATAAGCGAGCACGTGCTATAGCTAGACCCAAATTGCACATTTTTTAATTTTAAAATTTGCGACGTTCGCTGTGCACAGGGCCATGTTTCCAATATTATTCATTATTGCCAAGGTATTTGGGTAAACCCGTGTGTAAGCCTTACTTTGAGAATAAAATCCACCGCCATCTAGAGGACCTTGGCTCCTTCGGAAAAATATTTTAAACTCTTTGTTGACAAATAATAGACTGCTTCCTCGAAAGTATTTTGATTACTTCTAGGTGGCAGTGCATTAGAAACTTCGCGCGTCTTTTCGTTGCCATGGCAACGTTTCTTTTGTTATAATGTAATTTCCATCTACACTACTTATCGGATCAAACTAAAATTAACATATTCGTGACCGGACGGACATTCTAAATGATTTGGCTATCTCAGATTTTGTCGCCGGTTAGTTTGAAAAAAAAAAACTTTCGATTAACTTTAATGTAACTTTTTAACTTTTTGAACGATTTTGCCACAAAACTAATGGCATTCAATCGAGAACAAAGCTTGCGGATGGTCAAAATTTCAACTCGATCCGAGCCTCCGTTCGAACGTTATGGCGAGACATACAAAAAAAAAACAAAACAAGTGACAAATTTTTCCGGCAGAGTCAAATGGAAACGCTCGCTTCGCTCGCTTAAATATAACTCGGAAACTCGAAAGTCATTGTCATATATTATATATATTAATATAACTCGGAAACTCGAAAGTCATTGTCATATATTATATATTTACTACAATTCAGAAATTAAAAAAGTCCGCCCCAACCGGAAATCGAACCACGGATCTCCCGCATTCCAGACAGGCGTCTTAACCACTAGACCATGCGGGAGATCCGTGGTTCGATTCCCGGTTGGGGCGGACTTTTTTAATTTCTGAATTGTAGTAAATAATAACAAATACACCTACGGGAGTGTTTCTCGAGAAATATTATATATAATTGAGTGAATTCAGAAGTAAATAAAACAAAGTGAACAATGCAGTGGCTTATCCAAGGGGGAGGGGGGGGGGGACAACCCCTCCTTCTTGCCAAAAAAAGAGTGATAGTAATTACACAACTTGGAATGACCTTTTGAAACTTGTCGGCGGCCATTTCTCATGTGAACCACTAGAAAAAAATTGCGAGGTCTATTTGAAAATGTACCTTTAAAAAAAATTAATGAATTATACACAGTGCATTATTAAATCAAAATACAAAATTATTGTTTACAAGGTTAATTTAAAGTAATCTGGACGACGACGGCTAGGCCTAGTTTATTAAAAGTTTTAATTTAAAGCTGCCCCCAAATTGAACACATCACAAGAATTTCCCTGTTTTATCAATGTAGGCCTAGATCTAGCTAGCCTAGGCTGCATATTGAAGCTAGGCCTAGGCTTTTTCACCCCAAAGAGAAATTGCATAGACTAGGCTAGCCCCTAGGCCCTAGTTCAATTTTTATACAAATAGAATTGTGTTGATTAAAATAAAATTACAATAATATAAGACAAAGAATTTTAATATCCAAGACAACTCACAGTGACAAAACATAACACGCAATGACATTATTCTAATGAAACATAACCTCCAACGTTTCGAGTGTTGTCTGTTGACATAGGTACACCTAGTTCGTCACCTCGCCACACGCAGCGCATGGAGTAGAATAAAGATGCTAGCAATTTTATTTTTCCTGTGTTGGTTATGCTGATGCCAAACAAAAGCTGATGATGATGAAACAAATGCTACTTTGAAGGTCGTTCAAACCTCACTGACGAGTACTCTACTGCACTTTCTACGTTTCAATGGAGAATATAGTAAGGCAAATTACCATGTGACCAAAAATTGGATATAGATCCACATCTGAGATCTTGCTATTAATCTTACGGCCGCAGGATCAATATGGGCTGGCCACCCCACAACCTAGGCACTATTTCTCTCATCATAGTAACTCGCGTTAACCGTAGGCTATATATATGTATATAATATACTGTATCAATATCATCTAGGTAAGATTCGTCAACTTTTGTTCTTACCGCGTCCGTTTTGAACTTGACATTTCTGGTGAAATATCATTAAGCCCTATGCCTATGATTTAGTTTTACTTATGCGTGTCATAATACTTGAATGCAAAAGTAATTGAGAAAATTTGGAATAATATTGTATTTAGCCATTCATATATTCAATATTGTGATTAGTGGAACTGTTAGTGGAATTTTATGTTAGTTAATATTTAGGATTAAGATCAATAAGAGGATTTTAGTAAATAAAAAGTTCAAGTTCAAATTCATTGGTTAAACCTCACCCCCTTTATGAATTCCTGGATATGCCACTACCAATGTCTAACGATAACTTCAATATTTCATGTGGTTTCATCTGATGGATCAAAGTGAGGACAACCAACTACAAGACCATACGTCCATTCTTCAGCAAACAATTATAACTACCCAATCAGACATTCCTAAGACTTCTCCCGTCTTTTACGAGCACTTTGGTCTGACCTAGATCGAACTGAGGACTACAAACCACAAGACTATATACCCATTCTTCAGTCAACAGTAACTAGGGATGTTTTGATATTCTTGCTTAAATTCCTCACAAAAATGAAAATAAAAAAGTATGAATTTAAAAAAAAAACATTCGTCAAAGGGTCAAAGCACTATTTGCATTATTTATTTCCTTGGGTACAAATTAACTGATAGTCTACCAGATCAATATTGCACCAGATACAAACAAATTTACCGTGAAGCGGACCTTTCAACGACTGTTCATGCAATTTCAGATAAATTATCAGTAATAAAATCATAAATAATAATATGTACAAAATATAATGTTAATAATAATAAAATAAATAAAACATTGTACATTTTGTCTTTATTTCAATTTTTTTTAGCTATCTGTAAAAAACAAAGGCCTCTAATTCTAACTAACCAATTAACTAACCATTTCTGAATTGTAGTAAATAATAACAATTACACCTACGGTAGTGTTTCCCGACTAACCTAATCGAGAAATAAACCCTCGCTCATACCTGCGTAAAGGTAATGACATTATAATTAATGTTTGGTGGTCAGTTCAAAGGCAGCAGATATTCGTTGCAGTGCTGTTCCATCCATTCAGATGTATAATGCAACTACAATTCAGAGATTAAAATGTACCCGTCCTGATGGTCTAGTGGTTAAGACGTCCACCTGGAATGTGGGAGATCCGTGGTTCGATTCCCGGTTAAGGCGGACTTTTTTAATTTCTGAATTGTAAATAAAAACAACACACAGGTATTCCTAAAGCCTGATTTAGACGGTTCAATGTTTCGTTCCAGCAATTGAATTCAGTGGCGTAGGAACTATTTTTTTAGTGGGGGGGGTCACACTCGACTTGACCACAAGGTTGGGTGGGCAAACCGGGGTCTGGGGCAAAGCCCCAGCTTCTGGGGGGTTTTTCGCCGTAGGCGAGATTTTTTTCAAAAGGTGCCCTTGATAGGTGGCCTAAAACACGTTTTCAGGCGAATTCTAATTATGAATAAGGGTTACATTTTGAAGCTAATATTGCATTGAAGATTGATTACCTGACTAAAATCGGTCGACAGTCTGCTTTGGGAGTGAAAACATTGCACACAAAATATAATAAATATTAGTCTAAAATTAGATGGCTAGTCTAGTCTCGCAAATCACGTCTCTTACTGAATCTTTCTAAAAAAAAATGTTTACATAAACCTTCCTTTTTGTTTGCAAGCCCGACTGTAATAAAAATCCTAAGAATCACCCAACAAGCTATAAGTTAGAAAATGACACCCATACCTGGCTTGACCCCCCCACTGGGGGGGTCAAGCCAACAAGTGGGGGGGAGTGTTCCCCCCATCCCCTCCCGTTCCTACGCCCCTGATTGAATTCAAGGGTTTCATTCAATGATTTTTCCTCCAATGGTACCGTTTAGACGGTTGAATTAATTTGTCCAAGACCTTGATTAAAAGGTTTGATTCATCAAAATTCGTGTGGCTTGTTGGTCATGTGGTTAGCGTCTCTGCTTCAAATGCGGAATGTCCAGGGTTTGATTCCCGCTGTAGGCAAAAGTTTTTAAACTTCTGATTTGGACTTAAGTCCATCAGTCTTGGCTTAGGAATTCGTAAACGGTGACTTTGGAGCCGTCCTAGCAACGAGGCACATATTAAATACAAAGTTAATATTTAATACAATCCAGAAATTAAAAAATCTATCCCGATCGGGGTTTTACATATTAATTATTCCACCTACGGGAGTGTTTCCCGACTATCCAAATCGAGAAATACAAAGTTGTTTTGAATCGGCCTTGTTGATCCGCGAGTGTTCACACTGTCCATACCACTGATTGCTATATTTCCTATTATAAAATATTGATCTTTGGTTGGTTATCGCTCACTCGTCGATTGCGTCTGGGCCTACAGGGTAGGGTTGGCTTGGCTTGGTTGCTTTAGTTTAATGTCCCCCACTGAAAATCAGTTATGACTGAGTGGGTAGACTCTAAATACAAATTGATTGCATTTATTTACTTATTTATTTATTTAACCCATTTAGTTTAGAGCACTGTTCTATTTTTCGTCAAAGGTTTGATGAAACTGGCCAATCAGGAATCACTTCGTAATGACTAATGACGTCACTGGCCCAATCATGGTCAGTACTGCATCAAAGAAGATAAGGCTAAGAATTGTTTACACTTCACAGCTGTTTTTGGGTTAGGTTATGTTTAGTTGTTGTGTTTTCCACTTTTCAGAAGCAAAGCTTATCATAGAAGACGGAAGTAAAGGATATTGACTGCTTCTTCGAACTCACTTCTCCCATAGTGGAAAGTAAAGCAAGTCAAGACTTATTTGTGTAATTGATTGACGCATGGATTGACATTGGTGTTTCAAATGTTTCTTTAAGCATAACCTGCATAACCTTATATTTATATGGCACAGGTGGCTATGACATATTTAAACAGCTGTGACTACCTTTCAATACATTGAACCTTGTAAATAGCTGTTCAATGTTTCCTTCAATGGGTCTTGAATTCAACCCATGAAATCAAGTGATTGAAGGAAACATTGAACTGGCTACATTGTGCCATGCACTGGCTGGGCTGATGGTGTCATACTCGAGATTTATGTTTGGAAATGACCTATTAGTCGATAATGGAAGCCAAGCACATGACATCGAAGACAGCCAGGCAGCAAACGGAACGCGATTGCATTGTTTTGACTTACACTTGCCACACTTGAGATTCCACTTATAGGTCGGAAAAGGCTTTGTTGGGAAAATCGATAATATCGATAAAATAGATTCGATAATGACATTACCATTTTGATAATCGATAATGATAAAAGTTTCTATGTGCATCCCTAACCGGGTACTTAACACATGACTCACTCACTCGTCTAACAATACTGTCTTTTTTCCTAGTCTAGAAGGTTAAGGCGCCTTTATAACCTGAATGTTGGAGACCTGGGTCAAACAACGGTAGGGATAGATTTTATTTCTGGATTGTATTAAAACATTATAGAACATGTTTTGAAATGCATCTACAGTACTATGGAAAACATAGCCAGTACAAAATATGTGTAAAGATTGTAAGGTTTACTCAATCTCCCTGCGGAATGTTAGGGAACCTTGAGCATGTGGGATTCGGTACACCTTGGTCACTGAATGACCTCACCGCCTGACAAACATGATTCGATAAAAATTATTTCTTCAATAACAAAAGCATTGACGTTAAATTAAATCCTACATATTTTAAGCCTATTTTTCAATTTATTATTTCTTGTAGTTTTAAATTGCAACGGATTTTGCACATTTTGTTACCAGTGCTCTGTTATCTCCTACTGTATGTCTGTTAAAAATTTCAGCTCAATCTGTTCGGACGTTCAGCTGATTTTTGAAGTACACACACACCACACAGAATGACAGAATAAGTGCCGTTTATCTTGAATTGTAAGACTCAATTGCTGCGCTCCCTCGTCTTAATAGGGAGTATGCACAAAGTTCAAATATTGACGTGGGTATAAGAAATGGATAGAAAACCACCACCAATAAATATATTAAATTCTATTGAGGCTCAAAGTTTGTAGTATTTTATTTCCTGCCCAAACAGCACGTGACCAAAGATTAGTGACATGACGTCAAGACCTAGGTCTAGAGGATTGTTGACCAATGGGCATAGTTGTTTAATGTCTTTGGATCAATGAATTAACTTCCACCTCTAGATTACACAGTTAATATCACTGTTGGGCATTACCTCATAGGCCTATCCGCAACAATACCATATAGTGACGTAGTGGCTCGTTTTTCCCGACATTATTATTGGTGCAACTTTCAGTTACTTTTATAAATGAAAATCTTATCTAAAAAAAAAACTAAAAAAACAAACATGATTAACGTATTCAGAATGAAGTCCTTAATGTAGTGGAGTGATAAAAAAAGTTAAGGTATATTCCCTATTATGTAATTGTGCATTCATGTAGTTTTCATTTTCATTTTTATGGTAAACGTTTATAATATTAACTTTTTGTAACTCAAATGCGCTCGCTCAGATGTTGACGATTGCAGAGTTCCTTTATATTGATATCCACACTTGGTTGCCAAGAATTAGCCATAAAAAATCAATGCGAGAGGCAAGTCCAAAACGTGAAAAAATGGAAAACATGGATTTCAATTCAGGAAATTACCACCATACCGTTATCTTATGATAAAATCAAATTAACCTGCGCGTTCACATTGATTTAACCGTTGATATCCAATATGAAAATTTGCGTTAAAAAGATCTGTAGGTATATACTTTGAATAAATTTTCCAAGTTCATCAATATCGAGTAAATTATGGAGATTTAATTTTTTTATTGAAAACCGATGAATTAATCTAAAAATATGCGACTGAATCTCATAGATTGATACTTTTATTAACGCTGTGAAATATGATATCAATGTTGCTAACTGTTAACCCGGAAAAAAAAACTGAAAGCTGAGCGTTTAAACTCGTCTCCGCGCCAGCCTCAGCGACCCTTCATAAGTGCCTTATGTAGATGCTTAATAGTCAAAATATTGTGTTTAATATTATATCAACTTAAAAGAATTGTCTTGTTTTGAACAACAGGCTTCTCAAAAGATACCTTAGGTACATAGCAAAGAAACATGAAACAAATCAGGAGTGGTAAGTCTACGAGACCAAATAGAAATAAAAAGACTCCGGTGGTATGGACACGTAAGAAGAACGAAGCAAGATAAAATCCCAAGAAGGGAATTGGAACTTACATGGGGGGGGGGGGGGGGGGGGGGCTCACAAAGAGTCTGTCTCAAGAGATATATATATATATTTTTTTAAAGAGAGAGCTTATAGAAATGCTCGTTATAGAAGACAGCGATGAAGCCAAGTATGTGCTGAGCCTGGCTAGTAAGCACAGTCCGTTAGCCTAGAGAATGCGGATGAAGCCAAGACTGTATGTGGAGCCTGGTATATTGAAGCTAAAACAGTCCGGCCTGAGAAATTGTGATGCATCACACACACCATGGTTATGATGGAGCGTGTATGATAAATATTGAAGTGCAGAAAAGCCAAGCACAAGGTGTCTGCCAGCCTCTACACAACACATTGAGAGAATAAACATGTACCTATAAAATATAAAAGAACACTAACAAGTAACAAGTTAACAACATAAGTGAAAGAAATATCAAATTATACAATCAAAATGAAGCATTGATGATAGCTCTCTTGAATGCAGGCATGGAAAGACCTTGAATTTCCTCATATAGGTTGTATATATGCCTAGGTTGTAGTTAATTCTGGCTAATCGGAAATAGAACCTACTTATGTAGGCACTGGTTCTAGCAAATGGTGGCATGATGGACTTAGCGACGTCTTGAATCCCGAAGGTTCAAGACACCTGGCAGAATGGCAGGTCACAAGCCGACATTTAAACTAAATCATTTAACTTAGGAAACACTTAATCCCGCGTTGTGGATAGCGTATTGTCTCGCGAGTATCGTTTGTGGGTTTTCTGATGTTCGTGGAATATTTACTGTGAAAATTTTAATTCGAAATTAAAAGTTCTTTTTTTTTTTTAATTGTTTAATTAATTAAAAAAGATTAAACAATCGTAATTGCGATTTCTAAGATAATTATGTCGATTGCACTCAATTTACACGAATTATTAACCCTTGCGCAGACATACGAGTCCAAAGCCTAACGCAGTGAAATAACGTGCAAACCGTACTATAAAAGGCTGGGCTGTACCACCGAAATAGGCGCGCCGCCTCGTCCGCGAACTGTTGTAATTCCCGAAGTTTTGCTGCCAAAGTTGCGACTGGTTAGCATAATCACTTGAATCAAACGTAAATAATAAGAAGTTAATATGGAGTTCCATAGGACGAGTACAACAAAACAGATACACTAACAGGGCCACTAGGGCAATTATACTGATAATGTCATTGACACAAATTAAGACATCTAAACAGGTTATAGTGTAATGAAATCTACTTCATTTCAAGGATGATTAAAGGTTTTGATAAGTAAAAATACTATCAATTCAAGTGAGAAGAAATTGACTTTTTGCTCAAAATAACCAGCATGGGTGTTGGGTGCTCCGTTCAAAACCCAGCATTGAAAAGGTTAAGTCCCGCCGCGTTGTTGGATGAGCGTAATTGGTGCATTCAGCTGCCATAATTGTGTTATGAGGATTTTCTGTTGTTCTGTGACAAAATTATTACGAAGTCGAATAATTTTTTAAAATTAATTAAAAAAATACAAAATTAACATTATTTTTTAATTTTTTTAATTTTAAAAAAAGAAAAAAATCGTAAAATTGCGATTTTCATAAGAAATAATTATTCGATTGCGCTCAAATTTTACAAAAATATATGAATTCATAAAATTAAGGTTCTGGGAAAAATTCATTACAATAGGATAAAGCATGTAGGTGTTATAAGTCAAAGACTTGTTTAAAAAGAAAAAACCTGTAAAATTTCGATTTTCATGAGAAATAATTTTTCGATTGCGCTCAAAAACGTGGCAGTTCTAAGTTCAGAGATTTCGAAGGCCTCCATAAAATTTCATCGCAATCGGAGTATCGGTTTAGCCGGAATCGTGTTAACAGACAGACAAAAATACAGAAAAAAAGAAAAAAAAACATTCCGGATTTTTTTTCTCCAGTGTAGTGAAATGGAATCTTCGCTTCGCTCGCTACGCTCATCCAAAAACATTTAAAACCATATTTGTGGTATCTTACAAAATTATGAAATGGTCTCTGAAGACTAGTGAGGTAGCCCTAGGGCCTATATTTGCTTGAGCCTGACTAGAAAGCTTCTTGACTCATGCCTTTTGTATCAGATTGAACTTAAGCCTATATTGTTAGTTATTTGTTCCAGATTATCAACAAGGGGGGCATAGAAAGGGTACAACTATGTCAATAACGATAGAAAATGACTGTGCAGCTGTACCATTTAATGACGACTTGGATTCATTAAAAAATGATGAAGACATTGATGATGATGAAGATTCAACCTACGTTGCGCATATGCACCAAACGGTAAGCAGAAATCTAACAAACTTTTCTATATTGTATAGCCTATGTCCTACGTGGAATCTGAGTGAAGTATTATTAGAGTTCACTGCTTTCAACTTTTTGCTTGTATTTATTTTTCAACTGGTGGCTAGATTTAAACTAAATTCATTGTGCCTTTTTGGTCTGTTAAAGTTTGGTTGAGCTTTGTCCACAAAACCATGCAATATGTCCCACATACATCTCATTCATTAAACTTAAGAACCAACCAGGATTCATGTACTGAAATACTTTTATTTTCAGCTTGTTCTTCGACCCAAGATCTTTAACCATCAGCTAATAGGAGATGACTTCTTACTTCATTTTGCCAATTTCATAGATGAACCTTGCATACAAAAAGGTCCGTATATTTTGGTTTTATACAGTACATAATAAATAGGCCTATTAGGGAGGCAGTGTTCTCTGCAGAAACAGAATTTAATTTTCACGAACACATAACGAGTACTGGTAGTGTGGTTTATGTTGTTTTCTTTTGCCTGCATTCAGTCTTACTAATTTGCTAACTCTACTTGCCTGAAAAAGTAGCTTCACTAAGTTACAAAGTCAGTCAAAAGTGAGCCTCCTAGAGGCCTAGGCCTACCTAGTGTTGCACTATGGTTATGGCGTAGGCCTAGGCCATTGATATTAAACCCCTATAGTAGGCTAGATTAGCAGTGTCCAATACTTCCGCGCACAGGCGCGAGCGTAGCAAATTGAAGCGTCGAAAATCCAGTTCAAGATAGCGATTTGGTGTTTTAATTTAGGTATGCTTTTTCAAAGCAATAAAGTATTTTACTGGATTGCGTGATATGGTTTTAGCTTGTGCAGCATAATATTGAATAAACAGAAACAATAAGAAGTTATTGCATAAGGGAATTTAGTAATCATTTGATGTTAAAATCTAGTATGCTCAGCTGTCAAACTGGCGGCCATCTTGAAAAATATTCGGTCTTTAAATCGCTTCCATTTGATTTTATGTAAACTGTCATTTCAAGATGGCTTCCAATTGTAACTGAAGTGGACCACCGACTGCTAATCTAGCCTAACAGTAGTTAAATATCAATGGCCTAGGCCTACCAAAACCATTTAGGACCTGTCTGAAGGCTTAAAAACCGTGGTTTATTCTCATTCTGCATTTGACGTTATCAATGATGAGGTGGTCAGAAGCAGTGTACAGATTGAGAATAAGAACAAAGTTAAAGCCTAGTAACAAAATGACACACGATTTCATTCTTATTATTAAAAAATGGCGGCCTCATAAGATGACCAAAATTAAACACTTCCATATAAGGTTGAGTAACCAAGTAGGCCTTAATTATTAAATATGATTTACAATGCTATAGGCTATAATAATAAATACTAACACAGAATCAAATTATGTACGGAAAAGTTATGTACACAAATTTATAATACCGTTAAGATTGCAATCAGTCGGCCTCCTGCAATGTGTCAACTCTATGGCTGTTTGTCTGCTGTTTTGAGATTGATACTACTATTAAGCAACGACCGAAAGCCACACTTGTATCAAGATCGAGACTGAGATGAAGACCGAGAATGGGGATAACTTTATGTTACACACTTATGCTTCAAGGCTAATAAGGAATACCACAGAGTAAATTATCTAGGTATGTGTTCTGAC
Source organism: Sweltsa coloradensis (assembly GCA_024449915.1). Taxonomy (NCBI): domain Eukaryota; kingdom Metazoa; phylum Arthropoda; class Insecta; order Plecoptera; family Chloroperlidae; genus Sweltsa; species Sweltsa coloradensis. The sequence continues at coordinate 114,308 of JAMZAV010001029.1, forward strand.
AACTTGCTAAGTAGGCTACCCTTGAAAGCCAGAGGAAATTTATGGACATTGTTCTGCTCTTTAAAGTTGCTAATAACCTGCTCGACATGCCTCTAACTGAGTCATTAAACTACCATGTGCCACCAAGGAACACTTGAATTCATAAACTGATCATCTTCCCTCCAGCCGCATTGACGTGCACAAGTATTCCTGTTTAATAAGTTTGCAGACTATGTACAACAATCTTTTATTATTGAATAAGCCTAATTTAGATTTGCACAATAGTAACATTCTTCACTTTCGGTAGCAACTAATAAAATAAATATTATCAACTTCACTAATGTCTACAGTCGCTCATGCACTCGCATACAATTCATATTTACACTTTACACACTCACACAGTCATTCACTCAAACATACATACATACTACACAACATGCATACATACATACATACATACATACATACATACATACATACATACATACATACATACATACATACATACATACATACATACATACATACATACATACATACATAGAGTCGTCCTCACCATTTTGAGTGCAGTGCCTATTTCGCCGCTCTTCATTCGAGCGGAATAAGTGGTCTTGTCAACCTGTCATCCCCTAATTTCGCTAGGCGTGGGCCTCAGACTTCGGACAGCGATGCCAATACAATGGCTCCACTCCGTTCAATATAATAGAAAAGTAATTTAAATGTGTCGCCAGACCACATTGTTAGTTTTGATTTCTATTTGGCAACGTCGAGATACATTTATCTTGGTGGTGGGTCCAAAGTTGTGACGAAGGTATAATTGGTACATGAGTCGGCCTGTTTGTAAATTTAGTTTCTTTGGGGGATTAGCACTGCCCTCAAAATGATGAGGACGACTATACATACATACATACATACATACATGTTTATATAATTTTTATAGTTAATTTAAAAAAAAAATAGTTTTACATTGTATTGTTGCGTTATATTTGTATGGTTTGGTAAATTGCACTTGTGGGACATTTGTCCCGTTGTAATGTGGCCACAAATAAAATAAAATAAGAACAAGAATATCATTCAGACAGGTCCTTAGCCTAGGGCTAGACCTAGACATGCCTAGGTTAGGCTGAGGGCCTACAAGCAGACTGGGATTATTGGTTTATTAATTAAATTATTAATTATAATTTTTGTCCTATTAGTATAAAATAAAAATGAATGTAAGGCTGCCGCCATTTTCCAATAATGTCAAATGGTGAGAGAGCCACCGATGCCAGTCTCGCATGGCAATTTCAAATGTGAGAGTGAGTGAATTCACACAAAACATCCAAAAGAGATGGAATATTTCACGCGCATCATCTTGAATTGCCAATAAAGACACCAACGCCAACTCCAACTCAATCTAAATAGTAAATTGTTTCCATAAGAAATACCTCTTTAAGTTCACCCAAAGTCAGTAGGACTACAAACTACAAAATTAACAATAAAAACAAAATAGGTTTCTCGAGGGTATAGGCCTACACTAGCTAGCGCTAGAGAGCGCTTCCATAGCATATTATTGTGAACATCTAGAGTGCATGGACAGGCAGGGAGGGAGGAGCTGGTCCAGCAGTTAGTGCCTCATAGGCAACTGAAGCTACTTGAATGTATTTATTGTAGCAGTAGCCACAGTACTGAACGTGGTATTTATTTTCTCTAGGTGGGAAACTTGTAGAGTGTGGTCTCTGCGTGTCTGGTATGACCCTCGACATATGTAGAAACCTAGTTTTTGGATCCGAGACGTCTGACCGTGTGATCCTACTAATCGGTGCAGTTGATATTGCTCAGGTAAGTGATCATAATGTTTGCGGTTGACATCCCTAGGGCAAGTGTCTGATCATACCAACAAGGTAGATATAGAAAACCATAGAGTGGCAAACCAGCATCTTGTCTTTGATATTTAGGCCTATGGAAAATGACATTGCCCTTGTCCGGCATCAGTAAAAAAGCAGTAGAATAACAAAGTATGCCTTCAAAATTCATATGTGCATTATATGTGTATTGGATCCTTTAAAAATGTTTTAGGCCTACCTTTATTGTTTGTTATCGAGATTTTCAAACCATTTTTAAATGGCAATGTGCTTGTAAATATTATATTGTCAAATGTTTAGTTATGATCTAGGCATTTACTGTTTCTCTGTAGGGTTTAGACCGAGTCTATCTCCATAGAAAACTGAACAGTGTACTCGAGTTGTTTTTGGGCAAGGAGCGTGTGTATGTCTGCACCATCCCACCCCTTGATCACCTCAAGGATGGATCCGAGTACGATCGAATAACCTACAATAAATTTATCAGGAAATTGGAAGTGGGTAAGTTTCAACCTCTTACTTCGTCTTTATAATCCACTAGGACATAATTGATATTAGGGAGACTGATTCGACCAATGGTTGTTTTGAGATTGTATTTATTTTAGGGTTGCCGTTCGATACGAATTTCGGTATCGATAATCGGACCAGTTAAATCCATTATCGGTCGCGATAATCGATTCAAAAAAATATTGAATCAAAATTAGGCCTAAACTTGCTGCATACCGACGCGGACCGTGGACCTTTTGCGAGTGCATTCTTTTGTTCTTTTTATTTGCTCAAAATAGGGTTTTTCCACGCTAGCAACGTCTTTCACGAGCTCCCCCCTCCTTCCACCACGCGTCTGGCCGGCTCTACGAGAGCGCGCTACGTGGAATGGACAGACGCTACCCGGCTTGAGTGTTGTCTTTGTGAAGGTCGTTCTTCTTGGAAATCGTGGTTCTGTGAAGTTTCATTTCAGCTTTTGTTGTGATTATCGTTCATTCATTTACGAGATATCAGTTAAACTATTCAATGCTCCGATATTTGTTACGCGACAAGATGAATAATGTTGGACATTAGTTTTGAAGACGACGTAATATTGATGTGAGAGGACTGATAAGATAATATTATCGTAGCACTACGGAATGAAGTAAAGCGATACCAAGTTGGGGTGGAGTGGGGAGGAATGCATCTCAATAAAATACTTGTTGACCTTGAACGATGTACTAATTGGCTGTAAGTGTGACGCGCCGAGGTTGAGCAATCAGCGCCTGATCGGCGTGGAAGTGCAGCCTCCCGAGCCTAGCCGGCCCGTAACACACGCGTCATGCTATTAGCCTACTGCAGCAGTGCAGGCACTTGGTACTTCACGCCTTACGCGTGTTGTAGATCTCGCAGTGGACGCATTTTTCACGGAATAAAGCGATTAATGTCTTGGCTGGTACTATTTTATGTTCTGCAGAGCGGGCGGTAAATTACAAAATTTTGAGCGGGCGAGCTATTCGATTATCGATATATCGATAATCGATTCTGGAAGACTGAATTGATTATCGATCGTTTCGGGAAATAATCGTATCGATCGATATATCGATTATCAAACGGCAACCCTAATTTATTTACTAGACCGGCATATTCAATATATTTTCAAATAATGCCTGGCAAGTGCCAACCCTGTTGTGTGTGATCATTAACTTCTACAATCGGACCATGCTCACCGGTAACTCAGTTTAGGCATCTTATGAACCTATCTTGTTCCATGCCCAACATCCATATAGCCTAAGCCTGATAGAGAACATTACAGTTTAGGGCAGGGCTGCTCAGATCCTGTTGGGGGTTTGAAAGTTAAAATACCACCAACATTCTTTGTTAGAGATTTTTTGTAACCTTTCTAAGGCTTTTCATTGTGTGGATCAAAGGTACTAATGTATCTCAGGCCCTGTCATGATAGTATTGCAATATTTTCATTCTCTCTCTGGTAGCCTATGTGTAAGCACCGTTTGGTTCGTGGCAGTGTGGTATGCGCAGTTGGTGGCAGCTGTTCAAAATAGCATCACTTGCATTACTTCCACTTGTTTTGTATGGCGGTATTACTTTCAGTTTTAAATGGGTTTGTTTCTATTTTTCATTAGCACTACGTATGTGTGCACTCAATTAGTTTTGGATTGCTGTGTTAGGTGTTTTGGGGGGCAAAATGTAAAATTAATAAAGTTACTAGTATGTACCCCTAAATTGTAAGCTGATTAATTCTGCAGTTTTATCCACCTTTTAATACTACCTGGATTAGTAAATAACATTAGGTAGAATAGTTGTGAAGCTGTAACCATGTTCTAAGCACTAGTGCCTATTTATGTTTTATTAAATAACTTATGATTGAAATGAATTTATTGTAGATGCAGCAACGTCAACGGTAAGAGTGATTGATTTGGACGCAGCACCGTTCGTTGTAGGTGCCGAAAAGTCAATGAATCCTGAATTCTTTGAAGAGTAAGTAGGCCTATGTGTGCGTTCTATTTATTCTGAAACTAGGAAAACGTCAAAGTCATTGTTAGACGAGTGAGCGATTCATGTGTTGAGTACCTGGTAACATTTCATTTTCCCTCCCTACCTAAGTCTGGATCCAGCATGGTTCTACCTCCCAAGCCTATCATGTAAACTATAGTGGTGCATTATGACCTTATACCAACTCAAAACCCTATCAATATCATTTATACTTAATATCAATCAACTTAAAAGCGAATGTTCCCGGGTACTCCAACACATGACTCACTCATTGTCTGACAATGACTTTGGCGTTTTCCTATGCTAGTTGGCTAAGGCGCCTTTATACCCGGAATGAAACCCGCAGGTTAGTCGGTCTGGATAGAACTTTGATTTCTTGATTATTTTATTATTTCTGGAAAATTATAGAACAAGTTTTGAAATGCACTATTGAAAACATAGCTAGTTAAAAATAGGAGTAATGATTGCAAGGTTTACTCAATTTCCAAGCGGAATTTTGGGTAACCTTGAGCATTCAATACAAGGTCACTGCATGCAAACATGATTTGATAAAAATGATTTGTTCATAAACACAAAAACATTGAGGTTAAATTAAATGTGGCATTCTCAGCCTATTTTCTATATATTTATTGCAAGTTTAAATTGGAACGGATTTTGCTCAAAATTATAACTGCACGACTTGTACCGCCCATCTGTTTAAAATTTCAGCTCAATCTGTTTAGCCATTCTGCAGCAAACTCGGTCACAAAAAACAGATCTTGTACCGTTCGACTTGCGTTGTAAGACTTTGTTCGCTGCGTTCACTCGTCTAATTATGTTCTAAAAATCAAGTGCATATTTTAGTTTTAGGATATATTCTGGTGCCTGAGGGCAGTGAAAATGTAGGATATATGTTGGCCTATCATTTTAAAAAATGCATGAAAATTTAGCACTTACATGTTGGGACCCTGAGAGATAGCAAATGAAAAGTTCTCATTTCATTATAAAAATCTTCAATTTCAATATATAAACTCAAGGTAAAGGCATCATTTTGTCATAAAAGTAGCACTGCAATCACTACCCTTCAGCAAAATGAACACGTGTTACATATAAACGAATATTTAGGCCATATAAAGTTAACTTAATCGGAATTAGCTAGGCGTGTTCGATAATATTAATAATATTTTCAACTGCTATAGTGTCAAATTAATTGTACATTTCACATTTTTAGGGGTGTGCGAGTACTCGAAATGTCGAGTTTTTTCGAGTTTGTTTTTATACTCGACATCGAGTCGAGTTTGGTTTTAGGCTCGAAATTTTCGAGTCAAGTTTTAAACACATGAAATCCTATGGAAACTGAAAAGAACCATCATCACAGTAGGGCTAGGCCTATGTACAGAGGCCTGGGCCTAGGCTTATAACAACCTAGGCCTACTACGTGTGTGCTGTGACGGCAAAAAGTAGGCCTTGGCCCTAGAGACTGCGTGCTTTCAAAATTATTATGATAAACAACAAAGGAGACTTGGATGAGGTAACTGGGAATAGGCCCTAGGCCTAGGAGTACACGGCGTCGAAACAACATCCTTATGGTTTTGCGTCTATATCACTAATATTTACGATCAACTATCGTGAGAAAGAATGCCGATAAATATTCCATTAATGCACTTTTACGTATTTAAATCGTAGTGCGTAATTTGACATGTTATATGCTTTCTTCCTCTAAGTTTGAAGGTCAAACTCGCCGAAAAGACCAGGGCGCGCTCCGTCGGCCATTGCTAGTACTAGAGTCGATAAAGAAGGTTAAAAGGGAAAATTCCTTATCGACTCTGCTGGAACCATTCAAGGGCGCGGAATAATCAAATGTGTTGAAATAGCATTGGAGATGCCTAGACCGCGAATATTATAATGCGAATGCGAATTTGGAGGATTTTTTTTCGGATAAAACATCGCAGCAGTATTGTAATGGGGCCAGGAACTATAGATAACATACTGTATAATATTTAGATTGGAGTTTCGTCGAGTCCAGAAGGACGAAACGCGCGTGATAAGTACAACTTTAATTAGTACAGTGTCATCAGCAGGTGAAAGTTTGTCGCCCCCAGCCTTCAGGCTGGGCTTTATGTTCTCTATGCTTTCCCAACCTGTCAACCTTCTCCAATCTAAACTAAACTAGCCATTGGCCTTTCAACTAATTGCATACTGTATAATTATAATTTTATTGAAATTGACCAGCACAAAGGGCAGGAAGGCCTCAATAGTCTAATACAAAGTACAATAATGCAGGGCTGCCACTGGCATTTTTTAAAAATCCTGTTGGAGGACGTTAAAAATCCGCAAAAATCCGTGAAAAGTCTAAAAACGTTAATTTCATTGATCAAACTATGAAAATGGCTAAATGTTATGTTTATATTTGTTACCATCATAACCTAAAAGTTGCCAAGGGCCTAGGCCTATGCACAGACGAGAATAAATGAGCCAGAAACGCCCGTGGTTGCTTTAATAAGATTGCATAAAAATGTAAAACGTTACTTATTTACAGAAAATCTGTTTTAAATCTGACCTGGTTAAAAATTCTTAGGCCTAGGCCTAGGCCCTAGGAATGTTGCATCACAATTTTGACCTAGGCCCATGTGTTGTGTTTATTAATAACATTGTAGTCTTGCAGAACTTGTTAATAACATTTTATTTTAATCATATTTTTCACGTTCAAGATCACATAATCCAAACTTTATAAACAAAAACGAAAGAAAACAATTTTGTAGGCTCCAATCTCCATTGTTTGTTCTTGGCTGTCCTCCCAAAAGCAAGTAGCAACTGTTCTGGCAGAAGCAGTTCCTACAATGTCTAGGACACGGCTCCGCCCTTGCTCCGCCCCCTATCGAAAGTTGAATCGATTATCGCCCTGCCTTCAATGTTTACAATCAAAATTAGCCCGCGCAGATTCAAATATACGAAAATAAGCATAGAAAATGTAATTAACGAAATATCCGTAAATAAGACTAAAAATCCGTTTATCCGTTTTGCACCCTAAATATCCGTAAAAACGGATAAAATCCGTTAAAACGGCAGCCCTGCTATAATGTATTTTTTAAATGTCTACAACAGAAAAATTGTTGTGTTCTAAGTGGGCCTACTAAATAAAAAAATAAATTTTGAAATGAAAACTCGACTCGACTCGATACTCGAGTATTTAAAGGAATACTCGACTCGAATTCAAAATGTGCTACTCGCACACCCCTGTGACATTTTGGATCTAAAATTAATTGAAAAGTTCCCGATTTCGCTCTAATACAGTAGAAAAACGTGATTATTGCCTTATTTTGCTACTTAAAAATAAAACTAATTTCATTTAGTGAAAAAAGGCATTCTCGAAATTTCAGGGTCCCTACTCCCTACTTACTTATAATATTATGTTACATTATTAAGCCGTGCTACTTTATATAGTAGGCTATATATTTTTTAGCCACTTACAATAACTTGTACATCCATCCAGCAAGTAAAGGGGGGAGGCTTACATCCATGCTTTTTGTTGGTGGAGAGGAATATAGTGCAGAAAATGCCACATTGCAAGAGTGGGTTGCAGTCTTTATATTTTTTAAATTATAGCCTTTTGGTGGGGCCTAGTAAGTGATGAACCTGTTGGACTCTACTCGCCTTCTCCTTCATCCTCTTTACCTGCAGCCAAGAGATTGCAACTTGTAGTATTATTTCTTATTGTTTTCGAATCCCAGTCACAATTGGTAGGGCAGCCTCTCTCGTTGCCACGGGTCTTGGTTCAAATCCAGGGTTAGACATGGTTCTTTTGTCTCCTAAGCACCAGAGTCTAGGAGGGAAGCCCCCTCACTGGTTGTGGTGGTTTGTGACTTTCCACCCTTCCTATATCTAACGGTCTAACCTATTCTCTTAGAATGAATGTAGAGGCACCCTGGCCCAGCAACAACAGGAGGGGCAGCTTTTCTCTTGTTGCCAATGCCAAGGGTCCTGGTTTTAATCCAGGGTAAGACATGGTTCTTTTGTCGCCCAAACACCAGAGTCTAGGAGGGAAGCCCCCTCACTGGTTGTGCTGTTGTGTGACTTTCCACCCTTCCTATCTCTAACCCTTTCTCTAAGTATGAATGAAGAGGCACCCTGGCCCAGCAACAGCAGGAGGGGCAGCTTTTCTCTTGTTGCCAAGGGTCCTAGTTTTAATCCAGGGTAAGACAAGGTTCTTTTGTCGCCCAAACACCAGAGTCTAGGAGGGAAGCCCCCTCACTGGTTGTGCTGTTGTGTGACTTTCCACCCTTCCTATCTCTAACCCTTTCTCTAAGTATGAATGAAGAGGCACCCTGGCCCAGCAACAGCAGGAGGGGCAGCTTTTCTCTTGTTGCCAAGAGTCCTAGTTTTAATCCAGGGTAAGACAAGGTTCTTTTGTCTCCCGAGCACTAGAGTTGCGAAGGAAGCTCCCTTACTGGATGTGCTGACAGTGTGGCTCAGTATGGATGAAGAAACCTTGCTGATGATGACAACATGAATGCAAAATTTACTTCTTGCGTGGTCCTACCACAGGTTTGGTTATATGTTGTGACTTGTGAGTTTTGTTTGTATGTAGTTAGCAGATTTTTAGTGGCCACCATCCATCCGCCTGTTGAGTCCCAGAAGGACAAACGTGTCTGCAGTTGTCATCAGCAGGTGAAAAGATTTCTCGTTCGCAGCCCTTCAGGCAGAGCTTTATGTTCTCTGTTCTTTCCCTATCTGTCAAACCTTCTCCAATCTATACCAGTCTGTTTCAAAAGTAACTTTTACAATTTGTCTTGAAAGTTTTTCATAAAAAAAAGTAACTTTCAACATTACAAGGCTGTTCAAGCCGAAACGTTTCATCGTAGGTAATGTGATTTGTGTGTAAACATTTATGAGACCTTCAAAACTCTACACAGCCGCCAAACTCTTTCAAGGTAAGCTGTTGGCACCCAGCCTCTATCAATCTTTCCCCAACCAACACTTTCAACGTTAAAAGTTACCGCTGTGTAAAAACAAAAAGTAACACGTTACCTTTAAAGTTACTAAGAAAGTAACGCGCTACTTTTAAAAAGTTACTGCTCAACATTGCCAATTGGCCATCACCAAAGCCAAAATGTTGAAATTCTTATCAATGTGATTGATTCCCAGGCTGAGCATCAAGACAGCTGCAGGAAAAGATTCAGACCCTGTGCAGCTGAGGATGTGGAACAAGCATGGACTTCAGACGATTAGAGACCTACTAGAAAAACGTCTTGTAAACAAAAAGTAAACTTGCCTTCCCCTACGGGAACACGGCTCGACAACGTTCTTGGCAGGGCCAGCTGCAAGTTGGTGAATACATAGTTTTAAGTTTTTGTTTGTTGATTAAAGAGTTTTTACATGGGAGTAACATTTTTGATGGAATGTTTCCAAATGCAAAGAATGCAGTTTCAGCTGACATGATTTAAAAGAGAAGCTTACTTTTATTGATTCAAGAGTGGAAAGACGGCACATTGTAGGGTACTCTACCATTCCATTACGGTACTGTAGGTAAAAAATGATCCATAGGTTAATCAACCTACTAGCCTACCTACTTCAAGATCATTGCATCCTGGAACTTCAACAACTTCTTTACTAACTAAATAATTCTTTGTTATTGACAGTTTTATGCCAGTTCCTTAAAACAAAGTGTACATTTGACAAAATACATTTCTCAACATAGAAAACCAAAGTGCCTAGGAATATATCGTACAATGCAACGAAGTAATGTTACTCTTCTTCTTGGCACATCTGTTCAATTATTGGTTGTGATGACCCATGCGCCGGGAACTCTGATTCAATGTACGAGTGATCTCGAGAGTCGTGCCTTGTGATGACCCCAAGTGTTGCATGTTTATTTCATGTATCTATCTATGTGCAGTACTAGTCAGCTTGATTGGCAGAAGCAAATGGTATTGGTTTATAGATAGTTGTGTTTTAAGAGTGAAATTGAGCCAGCTCAGCATCTGGCAGCATGACTCTTGGCCATACTCGCTGCTCGGTAATGAAATTGAGCCGGCTCAGCATCTGGCAGCATGGCTCTTGGCCATACTCGCTGCTCGGTAAAACGTGTGGCTGTTAACATCTTTATGCAAATTGGGGAACACTGAACTTGCTTGCAATTAGAACTATAGGTGAAGTGTTGAAAGCAGAAATTATAATTTGGGCCATAATTTAAGTGGTACTGTTCTGACTTCATGGTGGTTTTGATGTGGGCCCTACTACTTAACTCGGAACACACAAGTAGGTCTGCTACTCGCACCCTTCCTCAATAATTAGTCGATCATTTCAGTGAAAACAATGTAATTCACTTTTGCTCATATCAACTTTCTCTAGGTAAATCTTGACCGCTAGTTGCCGTGTTATTGACTTGGCAGTATTATGGTTAAGGCTAGAGGCTCATTTTAGTCATTCACGATCAAACTTGGCCGCTAACTTAAGGATTGTCAATAGTATGGCTGTTCATGATCAAAACTTAGCAGTTAATACTTGGTTATATGGCAACCGAAAAGTTTGCTAACTCCAAACTTAAACTTGGGAATAAACTATCCCAATGAACCAAGCTGTCCGTGGTGGCTTATACCATTAGGACCCAGGTCCGAAACATATGACACTAGGAGGACGCAGGTTCGAATCACGCTTAATTATGTATGAGGGTATGTACCCTCATCTAGGCCTATCAGTATTGACACTCATCTCTTCAATAGCAATATTGCAATAATAATAATAATAATTATTATTGATTCATAGCAGTTGTCGAAAAAGTTTGCCCCGACTTAATAATAATAATAATAATAATAATAATAATAATAATAATAATAATAATAATAATAATAATAAAAGAGATGTTAAGCAACTAAAATCAATAAAAAATGAACCAATCAGAGAGTGCCTAGAGTAGAAAATACGAAAAGATACATTCCAAGTCAAATATGTTTTCAGACAAATGTTGGTTTGTTGACCAATAGCCCAGTGAAGCACAATCTGTGTAAATAAATAAATACATATTTAAATTCATCTTAGTTTAAATAGGTACAGGCCAAAATGGTAAATACTACTACTAATTTACCATTACTAAGTCATTTACGTAGGGCCTCAGCTTTGAGTTTAGAAAACATAATTAAAAGTCAGTAATGTATGTTGAGGTTATGTACACCTTTTAGCCACGCTGTCGCAAACTTAACCGCGGAAAAAATCATGGTCAACAGTCTCTTCACCCTTATAAATTAGCTGCTAAGTTAGATTGTGAACGAGCCTTGACATTTTCATTCTCATTATGAGAGTTCTTCTTACAATTTCTACCATTTTGAACCACATTTAGCTGATAATGCAAATTAACAACTCTCTCAGTAGTAGCCGTTAGTATTCAATGATAATGGAATGAAAATGTTTTCAAAATTTTATTTCTTAGGTTAAAATGATTTAGCCTATGCCTTGCTTATGGCCAACCAATAGTCATAAAAATGTTATGTGTATGTTTTTAGTAGGCCTAAGTTACTTCTGATAGTGATACTGGGATTTTAATTTTTTAATGTTGCTGTTGGCTGGAATACTACTTGACACCTGTAGAGAGGCAGGCAATGTAGATATTATGAATGAGTTAAGACAGACCATAGAGATTAAATGTATTAATCTCTATGGACAGACAAAAGAAAATATTATGTTTTCTATATGATTTGGAATGTTACTTTTATTGTAGTTTATCTAGATGTTTAGGGGTGTGCGAGTACTCGATTTCTTGAGCTTTATTTTCGAGCTCGCGTCGAGCCGAGCCTACAAAAACACGCTTTGTGCTTCGGTTTCATCAATTGGAATCTTTGTCAACAAACTTTCTCGGAAGCGCGAGACGGAAGAATGCCGCAGTCAGTGAGCAGTAGACAATAACGAGCGTCACCAGTAGATCCCGCGCACTGAGCTCTATAAACTTACGTGGAGATCTGATTTATACCGGGCAAATGTTGAGATGAGAAGTTGGCGGAAGTTTGCCGTCCGCCATTTTCTTAGGTCCCTAATCAGCGGCAGATTCAAAAGAACTAAACATAATAGATTCGTTCACCTGTGTCACTGGCCTGTGTTTATCAGTTTATTTAGTGTAACACTGCAGTAAACACTATTCCTAGGCATCCTGAGTGACCCTGATGATAGACCACTGTAATATAAGTCTACTAGTCAACATAACCTCAAAATAAGCTAGCCACAGACCGCCATCTTGACGTTAAGATTTACATCTAGATGGCGGTGCAATCGCAATTAAAATCGCAACGTAATCGAGGGACGTCGATAATAGGCCCATCGCTTTAGGCCCATGTAGGCATCAAGGTTACAGTATAGCATGCACCCTCCACGTAAGTATATAGAGCTCAGTGATCCCGCGTGATAATTAAACCAGCTTTTATTTTGTCCGTCATAATGCAAACCAGTAAGGAAGTCCCAGCCACATTAATAGGGGACTCTATGCTAAATCGGATAATTACGAATTTCACATAGTAAATCATCCCGTGGATGGTAATAAGTATGAATGTGTGTTGGATAATACTTGGACCTAAATAATTTTAAACCCGCGCAGAAATATTAAAATAATTTTGTAAGTTCAAGAAGGGTCTCTACTCTCTAGTTTTTATCGAGTACTGAATGTACTTCGTTCTCGCCTACGTTTCTGTTAGCCAGCAATGTGGTTATCTGGGTTTTCCCAACCCTGCCTACTCGTGGAGACAGCATGCACTAATTCACCGCCGAGATTAGCCATTGAGTGTTATGTAATTGCTTTGTTATGATTCAATCTATCGGAACACATGTTCTAGTTTCTCGATTTGGTTAGTCAGGAAACACTTCTGTGGTGGAATTGTTAATATTTAATACAATTCAAATTTTTTTTTACTTCTGAATTGTATTAAATATTATGTGTTCTAGTGTTCCAATTTATTTTGAATGCTGTAGTAAAATAAAACCTCGTGTTAGCGTAGTTACACGTAAACATTGTAGGTGCTGTTCATTTTCCAACTGATTGGCCGAGAGTGTCGGCTGAGTAATGACCTTGCTTTCTTGTGAAATTTGACGACTAGGCATGATATTGATGAAATGTACTGTGCTTCATCAGTTGGCAGCCGGCCAGCTACAGCGCATCCTATCCAACTCTTGCGTAATACAGCTTAGGGAACCGCACTGTAGTCGGCACATGACCAAAAAATGACGTTGGCCAGTTTCTTTCTCCATGAACAGCATAACACAAAATGATCTTTGTAGGCCTATATAAACTCACTACTGGATTAAATAAAGGTTGTGATTGTTAGGTACCTTGGATTACTGTAGGCTATACCAGGATGTAGTGGACACTACCAAGCAGGTAGGCCTAAACCTACTGGTTCATCTACAGGTAGGGCCTTTAAAAAATATATATTAGAGACATTTTGACGTCTCGAAAATCAAGCTTTATTTAATGCTCGGCTCGACTTAAAAATTCTAGGCGCGCGCACCCCTATAGATGTTAAATTAGAACTTGATCTTGTTTGTACATACCAACTGTAAATATTACATAACCACTAGATATGTGTGTATTGCGATTTGCCTACATGGACGTATTTTTTGACAAACCAATCTGACTCGAGGATTGAGAATGCCCATCCATGTATGGCATACGTAATAGACCCGACATGTTACAACTTGTAAGACTGATATTCCACTATGCTATCTGCATTTCTTCTAATGCAATGGCAAATCCTTTGTGTGTGTATAGACACAACCTCTCCATTTAAAACTCGAGGTGAACATTCTATGCGCTGTATTTTACCGTTCTATCTTGATTCAAACATTTGCTTGTTGTAATCCCTACGTTGAAAATAACAGTCGGTGTCAGTCTTTTGTTGGCAGTCAGTACTAGGGATGCACATCGATGAAATAAAGATGGTCGATAATTGGAAAGGTTAAAAAATTTCAAATTTTATTCAAACACATTTAGGGTGTCCATTCGTCCCGTTAAAAACGGGACAGTCCCGTTTTTCAGGGACCTGTCCCGGTGTCCCGACAACTGTTCACGGGACGCTGTTTTGTCCCGTTTTTGTAAATAAACCGATTTCACGTGTAGCTCGTGGCTCGTCTGCTGTAAATTTACGGACTACGCGTATTCTGTATACACTTTTCTGCTGGCCTTGACTTTGCACGAATGAATGCGTCATCAGCAGGCGGAGTGTAGAGGGGGGGTGGGGTTGGTTGACGGCATCAGTTACACAAATTGTCCCGAGCCCCAACGAAGTTTTTGTCGTTTTGCAGCCGAGCAACATGATAAAACATAACTGTGAGTATCACAATAAATATTTAATTTGATAATTCACCCAAAACAAACCTTCCTTGGGTCCTTGCTTGCTCAGATCGTTGTAAATGCTGTCGTGAGGAAAAAATATCAACAAAATTTAAAGTGCTTGCAAGCCTACTTTGTTTGCTTATTTGTAGAACTGATTGTATTCAAACGGATAGAATATATAGTTCGCAATTCGATATTTAATTATTTTTAGCAGCAATTAAATAGTGGGGAAGCTAATTTTGATTTGAAAACATATTTTTACTTCATAACCTCACTTTTACGAGATAGTTTTTTCGTCTCGTACGCGTGAGTGTGTAAAATGCCGCCGCCTAAACGTGTGTTTTCAATGACGATGTTAAGAAGGACTTTCCAGATCTTGTTAGACACGAGACTGATAATGACAAAGTGTTTTGTACGATCTGCAAAGCAACATTTTCTATAGTAATTATTCATTAAGGTAATCCCCGAGTTTGCCATTTTTCAGTTAAAACATGACAAAATAATTGTAGTATGGTGAAAATTTTTTTCGCCTTCAAGGCCTCCGGCGGCTGGGGCTTCGCCCCAGACCCCAGCTACAGCCGCCAAAAGTTTGTCCCGTTTTTTGGTTTGAAAATCTGGACACCCTAAACACATTAGAATATAAATTATATACAGGCCTATACAGATCTACCAAGACCACTGTGGCCCGCGCCATTACGTGCGCGCACATCGGGGCCAAGTTCATTCTCTATTTTAGGTGTGCGCCGTAGATACGGTCGCCTTACGGGCTCAGTTCACGCCGGCAGCCGTAAGGAACACATCTCCCAATGCCCCGTCTGTCTACGCTGCCGCTTTGCAGAGGCAGACAGGCGGATCGCATGCTCTCTCTCTCTCTTTCTCTCTCTCTCTCTCTCTCTCTCTCTCTCTCTCTCACTCTCTACCGATCACTCGCGGTACGGTCATCACCTGCGATCGAGTCGTCTTGAACTCGTCCGTTTTGGCCAAGGCTTTTGTGGTGTTGGTAGATCTATAGTATGTATATTTTTAGTATATACAAAATAAAATTAGCTGCAGTCATCATCAGCAGATGAAAATTTTTGTGGACCCCAGCCCTTGCAAGATTATAACCGTCAGAGAAACTAATGCCTTAGTATTAAATACATAAAATATTGACAGATACATTTTTAAATCCCCCCCCCCCCCCCCCCCCTTCTGCAAAAATATATTAACAAATAGCCTACATAAAACAAATAAAAATCCCCCCTCCCCTCTAATTGGGGTGAAGTATAGTGTGTAGAAACTAGAAACACCCATGCTGGCTGTCGGCCGAAATTCAAATGAAAAGTGTTGAGTACCCTAGGTATTACATGCTTTAAGAACATTGGTATTGATTGACGGCAGTTGTCGTAAGAACTTGCCCCACCTGGGGCTTGAACACGTATGATGTAATGATAATCAAATCATTATTGAAATAATAACACCCGGCTCCAACTTGAGCCGGGTCGGGGGTTGACGCACCACCAATTTCTCAGGCTACGGACTGTTCTTAGTGCTTACTTGCTCTCAGCACATCCTATTCTTCCTCTTCTTATATAAACTGATCATATTATAAACGATGATACTGATCATCGTGTGCATCCCTAGTCAATACATAGCCTACCTAATAAAACGCCAAAGATAATTTAATGTACTAGGGCCTATGTAGGCTATTTCTGTTTTCTACTCTCAGCTGGTTGGAAGATTTGTTTCCATGTACTATTTATTTCTTCATTGTCGCCATTGTTGTTTTGAACAGCTACGACGCATAGGTTACAATTTACCTAGTTTTGCAGTGCGTAGGCCCTGTACTTCACTCATGTAATAATACTGTTGTAATTTGGAAAAGTGGTATTAGTCCCATTTAAAAAAGAAAAACAAGTTAAGTACATGAAAATTCTTGATTTTAAATCTAGAATGTTATGGAAAACAGGCATAAGTCAATATCAATCTATAACACAGTGAAATTTAGTACAAGTTCACTTGTTGACTTTTCATATGTTTCTGTTTCAGAAAATCGGTATACAACTTGACTTGTACTGTTTTACAATGCTAATGCTAGACCTATACATCTGTCTTTTTTTTTTCAATGAGTGTTTTGGAAAAGTGGTATAATTCATTTTTTAAATTTATTTTCACTTCTTCAAGCTCTCCTGAACAATTTCATAAGGACTTATACCACTTTTTTCCAAATCACCACACGTGGAAAAAAAAATTTTTTATTGAGCCTCGTTGTACGACATGCAACTCTTAACTCTACATTCATGTAATGTAGCTCACACATTTGCACACAAGAGGAAATCTTAAAAAAGTTATTTACCATTTGAAACATATAATCTTCTGTTTGGTTCAGGTCAGTTCAATGTCTGCACAAGATGATGTTTTCAGCATCCTGTTAAACTCTGAACAGATTAGAAATGTATTTCAATCAGTCTGTAGGTTGACAATAAATACACAATTGAAATGAATTTATAATTTATTTCAATCAAGATTCGGCTCAGGAAACTTTGTTGCCCTTCCAACTTTCCTGCATCTAACTTGCTATTTTCTGGTGTCAATGCAATCTCTACAAAGATGCCAAATAACTAGGTAAGCAACTAGGCCTACATAATATCTAGATTAACATTTAAAATCTCATCTGCATCGAGTATTAGGTCGAAAACAACTACTGGGGCAATTAAATACTAGGTACCTACTACAACTATTACTAAACGGTTTGTTTTGTCAGGCCAATTGTGCTGATTCTTTGTCTATAAAAGAATCATTGTTTTTTTAGTCGTATTTAACGGTTGTGCACCGGATTTCTAGGATGTGATTGTTGCGAGTTTAACAACTGCGCCAGTAATCCTAGGAATGTTGTCCTACCCTCATTCTATAACTCGATATGATAACTTTTCTGTTGAAACAAAACAAGAATTTCGTGTTCGTATTCTATAACACTGTTTTGTAAGTACATAGTCGTTTTGTTTCAACTGACAAGTTGTCTCTGAGAAAAATATTTGGGAGAACTTAACTTTTAACACTTGTCCGTAAAAGATATTTAACGTAATATACTGCGATGTTTGTTTGGTATGGAATAACATGGAATTATGAATTACCGTATTGTGCCGAATATAGGCCAAACCTGATTATAAGCCGACCCCTTAACTTTTCTTGTTGAAATATTCAACAAATGCAAATATTAGCTGATAAGGGACTTTGAGACTTAAAATAATGAAAAAAGGGTAGGCTTATATTCAGGACAATATGGTGATAGTTATTGCAATAGTTTTGGTTCACTTACGTCCTTATTTCATAGTTTCAAATTAAAATAGGTTATGCTTGACTTTCACTTTGACATAACATGCTAAATAATACCAACAAAGAATCAACAGTGCCTTTCAGCAACAAGCTCAAACCACCGCTAGCTGTTTCTGGATTATTTTTTAATGAGGTTTTGATTGGTTGAAACTCGTTAAAAGCCACGACAGCCCAGTCCCATTGTTCACGAAACCACTAGTTCTCATTAAATGGTGTAGGCTTAGAATCACTATTTTCCGCACAGCGCTCCCAAAACAACAACTACTACTACTACTACTACTACTACTACTACTACTACCACTACCACTACTACTACCACTACTACATAGTTCTAGAATAAGGGTTCTGTTTTTTGTCTTTAATACAAAAATATGTTGTAACCACTGTTTACAGAATCTTAACCATTGTCCATTGATTTTAAATACTAGTGAATCAACTGATAGAAAGACCGAATCTTTATAGCCTAGGTGTCCTGATTGACTATATAAATGTATTGCCAATCTGCTTAACTCACAATTCTCTGAAACCTCTAGTGGATCTGGATAGTGTGTTCTATCTAGTCGAATTAAAGGAATGTCTTGTTATAAGTATAACCTTAATGAAATGTATTTGTGGCATTTTGTGCATTACAATAGTAGAGGATTTGTAAGACACAATACATATTTGTTGAAGTGAAATCATGGAAGAGTGGATATACATATCCTAATTCCTAAGTTTCCATACCATTATTATGCTCAAGTAGTATTTAACTGATTTCAATATCTTATAAGATGCTACTCCACTTGCAAGTTCAGTTGTATACAGGACTAACTACTTGATTAGCATCAAAATAATATACTGAGTATTGTTACTTGAGATCAAAAGACTATGGTGCCATTAGAGATAAATGCTGCTAATATGGCACACTTGCTGATATTATGAACAGTTTGTACACTCGATGTGTGTTCTCCCCAGCATACCGGTAGTGCATTATGTGCGGTATCCGAGTGTGGATTGTTGACAACGTGAGTGTTCGCTGTTCAGAGAAAACAAAACCAGAGTACCTCAGAAACATTCATTCCCAACTGTGATCGATATAAAGTTAAAGTTGTCTGTTTGTAAAGGTTATATATTCTTTAGCCGACACATGAAGTACAAATTATTTTTAAAATTAATTACACTTATTAGTCTGTCTTTCCCTTTCTGGTGCCTTACTTTCCAAACATTGTTGATATTGAGGCAACCGGTCCTATGTTTCTGTCAAATGGTAGTTTTGCCATATTCTCGGCATATTTAGAGCACAACTGGTTAATTAACCCTCTAGTTTAAATAAGGTACTCTCTTGATGAACACAATACAATCTCAGGCTCTGGAGAGAACATTAATTGAGTATTTTATAATTATAACTTTGTATGATTTCTTCTTGTCACTTGATTATCTTTACATAATGTTATGTGTATCGAAGAGAAGAATAAAATTTGTAAAATAATTGGTGTTTTCTTAATTTTCCTAGTTTTGTATCCATTTCATAAACTTAAATATAAAAGCTGCCCGCGGTGCCACATACGATAAGGGCTCTGGTCCGAAGCGTATAGCTCTACGAGGACGTGGTTTCGAGTCCTGCATAACTTATAAGGCATTTTTTTGTAATCCTTCATTGTCTCGAATAAACTTAGTCACTAGTGCATTAATAGAGACGTTATTAAATATTAGGATACAGTGAAACCTCACTCCCAACGATTTTTATGGGATTCACATTAAAACTTAAAGTTTACAAAAGCTAAAATTTTGGTATATGCATTAATGCCTTGTTTGTTGTTGTGAAATGAACATCTGGTGCAAGTGGTGTCACTTGACAAATTGACCGGAGTAACGTTTTATGAATGAAGTCTGTATAAGGCCCGAATTCATAGCCGTCCTCTAGCCCAAAGGGTTTCTATCGTGGTGTTTTCCATTTGCAAGTGCCTGCTGTGGGAGAGCAGCACTGGCGCTGGTGTTATCATTTGTTTTGGGACAATTATTGCTGAGAACCTAGATGTAAACTCGGATGTTTATCGTCATTAAAAGGGACATTTTGAACACATTTTAGCAAAATTACTGCAACCATTGTAACAATAAAATCAAATAGGCCTACTTATTTTTAACTTTGTACACGGCTCGAATGTCACGACTTTCTACGGAACAGTTTAATGGATAGATGACAGAAAGTTACGCCTTGCTTGATAGCCGTCACTTGCTTTTGTTTTTCCGAAATAATTTGATGTTTGTCCAAAATTTTATTGTTGTAACGCAACAATCGATAGCCAAAAATAGAATCGGGTTCTATGCTACAGACAGGGTCCACTAGATACTTATGCTAAGCTGCTGTAAGCTGGGTCTTCTCACCTGATGTAAATAAACCGCCATTTTATATCTTAGCGTATGTTTTAAAAATAATCTGGAGTGCTCCGAACACTGATAATAACGCTCTGTAATATTATCCGTAGCAGAATGTGCTATGTTTTTGTTTTGTTTTGACAGATCATGGACAGCAAGGATTTGGCATTGTGGATTATTACCAAAATTACTTCAGTATTTAGCTACATTGTAGCCTTCTTCTCAATGATTGTAGTTACAACTCCACGATTAAAGATTGAGTGTGCATAAGCCTAGGCTAGCTAGACTTTGTGTGGGATTTTTCATAGACCAAGGCCTAGACCTTACCCATTAGGCCCCAGGCATAAGTCGACGTAGAGCTTAGGTCAGAACTACGTTCTTAGGCCTAGGCCCTAGGCTTAGATCAGATTCAAGTTCAAGTTTGATTGAAATGAATCATTAGGTTTTGGTATATACATGGTGCAAGTATGGCTTGGGCTCATCTTTATCTCAATAACTACATCAATGTTGTTTGCCTCGGGCCCCAATATCCATTATGCAAATGAAAATTGAGACATGAAGTTGAAAGATATTAAAATTATTTACATCATAATGTTACCTGCAAATATAATAATCAAAGAATATATAAGTGGTAGCCTATTTATGTATTTATTGCATTCAAATGTGCAACCGACTACTCAAATTGATGTCCAGCTGCAGTTTGCTGTTTGTTTACAAAATCTCTGTAAGGTCCGTTGGATAATGTGTGCGCGCGCTCAGTAGACACATTTTCAAGTGGGCCTTGACTTCAAGATATAAAATGGCGCTTATACATTGTGGAAGTACAAGCGAAGACCCACCTTACAGCAGCTGTTGGGTATCTAGTGGACCCTGGCTATAGACGGTTCAATGGTTCGTTCAAGTTTCCTTGAATTCAAGGACAAAACATAATCCATCTGAAGGATGTATTGTACTATTTTATTATCTTTATACAAATTTAGATTATGTTTAATCCTTGAATTCAAGGAAACTTGGAACGAACCATTGAACCGTCTAATGCAGGCTTAAGACCTTGTTTAATTAATAAGTTGTGAAATTCACCAACTTTAAACAATAATCGAGTACAATAGAGAATGTAAGTACTAATAAGTAAAAACAAATATCTTTATTTCTCGATTTGTTTAGTCGGGAAACACTCCCGTAGGTGTAATTGATATTATTTTCATACATATTATTTATTTATTTATTTTATTTTTTTTTAAATTTCTGAATTGTAGTAAATAATATCAATTACACCTACGGGAGTGTTTCCCGACTAAACAAATCGAGAAATAAACCCTCGCTCATACCTGCGTAAAGGTAATGACATTATAATTAATGTTTGGTGTTCAGTTCAAAGGCAGCAGATATTTGTTGCAGTACTGTTCCATCCATTCAGATGTATAATGCAACTACAATTCAGAGCTTAAAATGTACCCGTCCTGATGGTCTAGCGGTTAAGACGCCTGTCTGGAATGCGGGAGATCCGTGGTTCGATTCCCGGTTGAGGCGGACTTTTTTAATTTCTGAATTGTAGTAAATAATAATATCTTTATAACGAATAAGTATAGCTCTGAGTGTGCAATACCAATAGGGAATGTTCACTAAGTTTAAATATTGACGTGGGTGTAAAATATGGATAGAAAACCACTTATAAACACCATTACTGCAAATAAAACCAATATCAAGTAAATATTTTAAATTCTATTGTGGCACAAAGTTTGTAGTATTTTATTTCCCGCGCAAACGGCACGTGACGTCAAATTTTTTTACTTATGCGCAAAGCTGTTTAATGTCTTTGGATCAATGATCAAACTACCGCCTTCTAGATTACACAGTTACTGTTAATATTACTGTTTGGCATTACCTTATCGGCCGATTCTCAACAATAGCTAATAGTGACGTAACGGCTCGTTTTTCCCGTCATTATTATTAGTGCAACTTTCAGCTTCTTTTTATAAATGAAAATCTTATCTAAATAATAAAAAAAAATGATTTAACTTATTCAAAATGAAGTCCTTAAGCGGCCGCCTAACGATCAACATAGTTGCCCAGCAATGTTGCTGTGAGTTGGTGTGCATTTGATAACAGTAGTAGTAGTAGTAGTAGTAGAAATCTTTATTTAGCATTTTGCTATTTTTACATACACATACACAAGCATATAATTTTACAATTTACTTTTACATATTCATTAAATTCAGTCCTCAATGGACCAGACTGTGCGTCCGGCAACAATTTACATTATAAACTTTTCGACTAACTAGGCCTACACTAATATTAAAATAATAAGCAAGTCACTTTCTTAAGCTATCCTACAATACTACGTTCTACGGATGTTAGACTTAGAATAGAACACTATAATGAACAATTTCTGTCTCATATTAGGTAATTGAGATGACCACTATAGATAGGTTACCTGTGGCCACCTCACATTTTCATTTTATCACATTAACTTGGTTTAGTCCAGAAATCTTCAGTACCAGTAACATCTCTATTCCATCCGCATCCTTTAACTATCTTACAGCAATTTACTCTAAATCTGTTTATCTCTTGCACGTTTCTAACTTCTAACGGTAACCTATTAAATATTCTCATCCCTTTTGCAAAAATAGTGTTATTTCCAAATTTAGTGCTATTTCTTTGAATGATCATATTTTTTCCATTTCTAGTGTTATAATGATTTTCTTTTATGTTTATTAACTTTCTACACAAGTATCCTGGCCCTATTTCTTTCGAGATTTTAAACAAGAAAAAAAAAACATGCATACTGCCGACTGCCCGCCAAACGGTCAAGTCGAGTTGCTCAACACCCGGCTACACCCCAAGAAAGTTCAACAATCTGAACAACTTAGCAATAAAAGTTAGCAACTTCCAATCAGATTTCTTCAAAGTATCACGTGATCGTTGTTAACCAATCACAACAGTCTCCACTGTTTCTTTATTTTGTTGCTCGTGTAGCAGGGCTAGCAATAAAGTTGGGCAATGGGAGTTGGGCAACTATGTTGATTGTTTGGCAGCCACTTTAATGGAGTAGAGTGATAAGAAAAAGTTAAAAAATGTGTGGCTCGTTGGTCTTGTGGTTGGCGTATCTGCTTCCAATGCAGAAGGTCCAGGGTTCAATTCCCGCCAAAGTCAGAAATTTTTTAACTTCTGAGTTGGAATTAAGTCTATCAGTTCTTGTCTTAGGAGTTTGTAAATGGTGACCTTTGAGCCGTCCTAGCAACGAAGCACATAATAAATTCAGAGTTGTTCGGAATCGGCCTTGTTGATTCTGGCGTTGATCCGCGGGTGTTCGTACTGTCCATGGCCTACCACTGATTGCTATATTTCCTATTAAAAATATCGATCTTTGGCTGGTTATTGCTCACTCTTCGATTGCGTCGGGGCTTACAGGGTTGGCTTGGTCGCTTTGATTTACTGTCCCCCCACTGAAAATCAGTTATATAACTGAGTGGGTAGACTCTAAATACAATTTATTTATTTTATTTTATTTATTTATTTATTTATTTATTTATTTATGGAACACTCCCTATTGTCACACCTTGCACACTAAAAACTACCACTGACCCCGCCCAAACATCGATTGTTCTGCATTCTGGTGGGAAATTAGTTTGACCATTGCCCAGTAGCATATCCAGGAATTCATAAAGGTGGGGTGGGGGTTTCAACTAATTATTTCTTAGATGTACCAAACTGTGGGTGTGGGTCTGCAAGCCCCCCGGAAAAAAATTCTCCGAGGTCATTTTGGTGAAGAAAAGACGAGAACACAAGTCTTAGCTAGATGATTCAGCCTACCACGGTAAACCATGTTGAAATAATAATGTGGAGAATTAGTAGATTAATAAATAAATAAGTTGTATTTAGAGTCTCTCCACTCAGTTATATAACTTATTTTCAGTGGGGGACAGTAAATCAAAGCAACCAAGCCAACCCTGTAGGCCCCGACGCAATCGACGAGTGAGCGATAACCAACCAAAGATCAATATTTTTAATAGGAAATATAGCAATCAGTGGTATGGACAGTGCGAACACCCGCGGATCAACGCCAGAATCAACAAGGCCGATTCAGAACAACTCTGAATTTATTATGTGCTTCGTTGCTAGGACGGCTCCAAAGTCACCGTTTACAAACTCCTAAGACAGTGTGTTGATAGAAAGTTATGGCAAGATCTCAAATGTGGTGTTGATAGATCTGCATCTGATTTTTAGTCAGCTGGTAATTTTACTCAGTAGTATTGCAATAAAACAGTTTCACTAGATTCACCATTGAACAAAGTTCATCTCCACTCTTTTTTTTGCAAAAGGTGGGGTTGTCTCCCCTGTCATCTCTCAACCCCATAGACATCCCATATCTATGCTCAACCCCTTGCCTTGGATATGCCACTACTATTGCCCTATACGATAATAGACGTTAAACAAATTAAAATAACTCGATCCTTTAATTTCAAAAATGTTTTTTTCTTTTTAGTTGAGGTCTAAAAGATGGAATTAAAAAAGTAAAGAAAAAGTGAATTTAAATTTCGTTCAATTCTGGTTTATGTTTTTGTTCGTTGGTAACGCCATGGACAATCGGTCGGCGGTGTATTTTTTCAAGCGGCGGTGTGTGCGTATTATACTTTCTACTGTTGGCATCATTGCCTATGCAGTGTTGAAATTATATTGTTTTGATGTCAAGTGTCACAAAATTTAGTTAACTTGGGTTATTTGCAACTTTTGCACTGATTGTGTGTTATTAGAAAAATTTATTTCGTCTATAAATTAGTTAAGTTTGCTTCATAGTACTCCCACGTTCGATCTGTATTAGGTTTAGGGTACGGGCCTAGTAGGACTCTGGTAAGCTACTAGCCTAGGCCCTAGGCCTCGGCTGGACAATTGAAGAATCATGGCTGATGCTATGAGTGCGGAACAGATAGAAAAGGTCCTTCAATTTCAGGTGAGCAATCTGAACTCTCGTTGACATTTTAATTTACTGAGAAAAAGCTATTTCCCCCGTTGGGCTCTTACATTTTAATGGCAATGTGTCTAGCCTGGCTATAGGTGGCCTACCCTAGGCCAGACTGGAAGGCAATCACACCTCGGAGCTTATTCCTAGGCTAGGGCTAGGCCTAGGCCCCAGGTCGAGGAATTGTGAAGGCCTAGGCCTAGGCTAAACCTATGTAAAGAATAATAAATAGGCCTGCACATATCCTGGGCTTTGTTCAGGGGCCTAGGTCTTGGTGCTAAGCATGGAGGTGGGAGGATTCAAGAACAAAAGCCATATGCCTAGGGCTAGCTACTAAATTAAAGCTAAGCCTAGCCCTAGTCTAGCCCCTAGGCCTGCACATTTATGGTAAAGACTATTTTCAATTTATTTCTTGTAGGCCTAGGCCTAGTCTATAATTGAATCGCAGTACGGTAGGGATGGTACGTGTACACGCCGCGAGGCGTGTACACGTGTACCGTTTTTCCGTGATCGGTAAACGTTTTTATGTAGGCCTACCTAATTACTATTTATCCTGTGTGCGACCCGCCGAATGATGTTTTCTCGTGAGTCAATTTAAGCGCGAGCGGCGAAATAGTCTCCTATTTCAAACCCTTCTCCTATTCACCTCGAGGCTCGATTGCGTTGAGTCATCGAAAATCGTAGTCGGCAATGAATGAACAAAGCAAGTGGCTCTAGTCGACAGTTCGACACCGGCAGTTGATCCCAAGATGTAGGCCTACAAAATGTTGCCAAACTACTGTGTTGTAATGATCGCACGCACGGTCGCTCATAGTCATTTGTCAAAATAAATCTTACTAATTACTTTATCTTCAATTACTTGTTTGTTAATCTTCAATACTCTGTAGTTGATCACGTCATTTCAATCGCTCTGTGCAGTGTGCGTCCGGCCGCTGGCCAGCAAGCGGCATGCGGGCAGTGCACAGAGCAGCAAGCGCCACGTCAGCCGCCTGACTATTCTCCCCACCCCCCTTCCCATCCATCCGGCAACTCGTAAATTATTTGTGTGGCTCGTTGGTCTTATGTGTGGCTCGTTGGTCTTGTTGTTAGCGTATCTGCTTCCAATGCAGAAGGTCCAGGGTTCGATTCCCGTCAAAGTCAGAAGTTTTTTAACTTCTGATTTGGACTTAAGTCCATCAGTTCGTGTCTTAGGAGTTTGTAAACGGTGACTTTGGAGCCGTCCTTGCAACGAAGCACATAATAAATTCAAAGTTGTTCTGAATCGGAATTGTTGATTCTGGCGTTGATTCGCGGGTGTTCGCACTGTCCATTGCTATATTTCCTATTAAAAATATCGATCTTTGGTTGGTTATCGCTCACTCGTCGATTGCGTCGGGGCCTACAGGGTAGGCTCAGTCGCTTTGATTTACTGTCCCCCACTGAAAATCAGTTATATAACTGAGTGGGTAGACTCTAAATCCAATTTATTTATTTATTTATTATTTATACGTCTTCTCGACTCATAGGGTTGTCTTCCGTAGGCCTACTCAATAAATTTCGAATCAATAGGGACTCCGGAAGGGCTCTTTATTATTGATGCTTGTGGGGGTCAATTATTATGCAGAAAACAAGTAATGTTCGTAGAATATATGTCCATCAAAAACTAAAAGTAAACACAGATATAGCGCCTGTAGACGTAAACGTGTACACGTGTACATGCTTTTTTGAGTAGGGTGTAAACGTTTAGTGAAATACACGCTTTTTGACATCCCTACAGTACGGTAACATATTTTGCTGAAAATGTCAACAGAACCTACAAATTTGGGAACTTCTTCGGTTGGGGGGTCCAACTTTTCAACACTTGTATTTATCAATGAAAACATACGCACCTGAAATCCTTTCCGTTTCAAAACTACTTACGTTAGCTTAGCCGACCTTTCCGCCTAGTTACCTGCCGTGCTAGTTCTAGGATATTTTTTATATAGGTGGAACCAGATATGGTGGCGGTCGCCGAGGGATCGCAGCACTGTCGCCCACGCACTATAGCCACAGGATCGGCAGAAAGTAAATAAAATAACGGTCTCTAAAATTGCTTTCGAAGAAAAACACGTCTATTTTAAAGCCAAGCCGTGCCCAATATATATCCTAAAAATAAAGTATTTATGAAGTGTACAAATAAAATCTGACATTTTGATGCTCCTAAACATTGGCATCACATCTGGCAAGGTTGGCATTATAAACAGCTGGAACTTAGGACACATGATTACCAACAAGGCAAAAAAAAAACACTTGTAATCGTGATTACTTAAAATCATTATTTCATTAAAATACAGACTGAGGGACGAACTACTTTATTCACAGCTTTTAAGGCTATTCCACCGTGTTTTTCTATTTTCCAAAATATGCTACTAAGTTAAAATATAGTGAATGGCTTTGAAACATGGCTATTTTAGAAAATCAAAATATTTTTTCCAAATTCTTCTGATCCGGTACACGGCCAATATAGCCACCTCAAAATAATTTCAAACTTCAATTCGCCAGGGCACACCATTCAACGTACGGTGTTGTGCTTTTGTGACATTAATTTTTAACTGTTTTTCTATGGACTGACTGAGAGAAAACAGATTTATTTTAACAATTGTCTTTCCAGCGAATTTTTTCGTTTGGCGGTATTTTTTACCGATTTGTACCGCCAAACGAAAAAATTCGCAGGAAAGACAATTGTTAAAATAAATTTGTTTTCTCTCAGTCAGTCCAAAGAAAAACAGTTGAAAATTAATGTCACAAAAGCACAACACCCTACGTTGAATGGTGTGCCCTGGCGAATTGAAGTTTGAAATTATTTTGAGGTGGCTATATTGGCCGTGTACCGGATCAGAAAAATTTGGAAAAATATTTTTGATTTTCTAAAATAGCCATGTTTCAAAGCCATTCACTATATTTTGACTAGTAGCATATTTTGGAAAATAGAAAAACGCGGTGGAATAGCCTTAAAATGTTAATATATGTGATAATGTATCACGATAACATGACCAAATACGGCAGGCCCTACCTAATGTCAGTTGTGTGTAAATTGTCAACGTTGGCGTGCGTGCTCTCGCTTGACCTTGACGTCCGCCAGCTAATCTGGTTCCACCTATAAGAGCACACTCGAAATCCTTTCCGTTACAGTGTATAAAAGTTGGACCCCCCTAGCCAAAGAAGTAGGCCTACTCAAATTTGTTCCCAAATGTTAATAATCTTATGTTCCAACGTAAAATTTACTGCAAATTAATCTTACGTTCAGTGATGTGATGGTCGTTTTCATCACGTGATCTAATCAAACTTAAGAATTGTGTTGTTGTTTCATTCAGTATTCTGATTGGTCCCCCGCCACAAGATAGGCCTAGCTGACCTGACCGTAAAAATAGCAAACACCTTGTTCTTACGTTCAACCATTGACTAAAGAACACAATTGTGTAGGGGAGAGGGAGGCACATGTAAACACTTTTTTTAGTCAGTCAAAA
Source organism: Sweltsa coloradensis (assembly GCA_024449915.1). Lineage (NCBI taxonomy): Eukaryota > Metazoa > Arthropoda > Insecta > Plecoptera > Chloroperlidae > Sweltsa > Sweltsa coloradensis. Next base: position 143,012 of record JAMZAV010001029.1, read on the forward strand.
CTTCAGTCAAAAACACATTTTTAAAATCAAATTGTGAAAATCAGTTTACTTACACATTTCTCTCTCTTACTAAATGTATCCCCAAAAGAATTTAAGAAGTTATAAGCCTACTTAGAGGTAAGTGGGGTAAATAGGAACACTTTTAGAACTTTTCATCTTTGACTTTCTGCAAAAAGTTGTACAATTGACTTTTTTATGATTTTTTTGTTGTACATTATTCTTTGCACTGTTGTTAGTGTAAGGAATAACTTGTGTGTCATTTTCCTAAAATCATGTAGGGCCTACTAGGAAAAAAATCAAATGTAAAAAGTGGTATTGTTCCTATTTACCCCGTCATTTTGGGGTAAATGGGAACAGACAACACTGTAGCTTATTGGTGTGAGGTAAAACAAAATGGGGTAAATAGGAACAGACATATCTGATGTATGATTTCAATAAAAAAAAAATTAAGTCAAAATGTTAAAAACTGTGGATGCTATGTAAAAAAACAATATCAGATTATATATTAAAACCGGAGCGGAGCAAAGCGCCACATTTGTGTCAAAAAATATTCTTAGATGTTTTTGTGACAATAGGATTAGTTTAGTGTTTATTATCAACCTTGCAAATAAGTAAGTGGAAAAATTGGGAAGGGGGGATGAATTTAACTTTTCTAATCAAATTTTATCAACGGTGGGAATATGGGGTAATTAGGAACGCACATGAATCTTATGGGAATCTTGTGAATATAATGCACTGAGGTGATATTTTCCCAAGTGTCAGAAGAAATTGAGGAAAAAGCAGAAAAATGGCCTAAATGGCAATTTTCACAACACTTGGTCAACCACAATGGTCAAATAGAGATGGCTGTGAAGATCGAGAAATGTTCCCATTTACCCCATAAATATAACTCATAGGTTAACTGTGTTGTTCCTTTTTACCCCACTTGTTCCTAATTACCCCGAACCAGTGTTCCTAATTACCCCCAAATGGAGGTGGTATGGGGTAAATGGGAACAGGGGCTTAACAGCCATGATGGACTAAGATAAGCAAATGCAAACAAATTGTAAAATCATGTTCATAGTTAGGGGGAACTTTTTATAAGTCAAAATATTTTTTTAGGGTACTCTTCGGACATAATTTTTTTTTCTAAAGTTTTTTTGACTGAAACTTACATCAACTTTTAAGTGTAGGGTAGTTTTAAAAAAATCAGAAAACTATTAAATTAACATCAGAATGAGCTGATTTTTTGATATGTTGTTGAGAAAATAAAAAGGTCACATGGAATATTTTTTGTATTTTTTTAAATAGGTCATATGGGGTAGATTTTAGGGCTGTTCCTATTTACCCCATGTTCCCATTTACCCCACTTACCCCTACGGTACCTATTAAGTTTTACAATAAAATAAAATAAATCGTTTTTGTTTACAAGTGCCCCAGGGTGGGGCACATGTAAACCGCACATGGGGCACCGCCACCCGCATGTAAACAAGCTGTGCTGATGTCAATGGTATACGGGTCATTCCCAAAAAAGTTGCCACTTTCATGATTTGACATTTTTATTAAAAAAATATTTTAAATTTTACTTTCGAGTGCAGGGATCAATTACCACATCCTTTGTGAATAGGCCTATAGCATTGTAAGGGTTTGCCTATTAATTAATAACATTAGCTATGTTTACATGGAGGATTCAATATGTGGTATTGAATACGATCCTACCTCTAAAACATCCATGTGTAACCACTTAGAAGTAGGATCGGATCGGTTGGATCCAATCCACCAAGAGCTGGGATTGGATTGAAATATTGTATCGAAAACAAGCATGTAAACAGTTTTGAGTATTGGATCGAGTGCACAGCATACACACAGCACAGCAGTTCTCAAAGATACCGCTAGATCGCATTAGTTTGGTATTGAAAACGGATTGAGTCCCTTGTTTAATTCATGACATGTAAATGCTCACCTCAGAATCCAATCCAATACCAATGCAGAATTGAATCCTGCATGTAAACATAGCAAATGGCGGGAATGTGAGAATGTCACACTTTATTACAAATTGCGTTACAAAAAAAAGTCACGAGTGTTACTAGGAATTGGTATTTAATTTACAAGTCAAATTGATTTTTTAAGTGGGAATTGGTTTTATTTATTTGACATTATCAATGTTCTTTAAGCCTACATATTAAAATACCAAAAAAGAGAAGTTCAGGATAATTTAATTAAGTTTTGACTTACTTTTGTCATGAGTGCTACCCATTTTAACAGAAGTTTGAACAAACTAAACTTATTCTGGAAATATAAGATATAATAGGGCTATTGATGTAAATGTTAATTAAACTAAAAAGAAAACCCATACGAACAAACGATAATGGATAATTATTATATTATCGCATTTATACATCCAAGTTAGCGGGAAAAAAGCATGGTAACACTCGTGACATTTGAGTAACACTGTAAATATAAGATCTAATTTTGATGTAAATGTTAATTCAACTAAAAAGAATAAAGGCTCATTCATAACCAACTTAGGCCTCTAACTTAGCAGCTAACTTAGCCTCTAACTTTAGGTTGCTGTTCATGATAGATATTTAGGCCGCTAACTTAACAGCCACTGCCTCCTAGATGTTGCTCGTGGCAGAGTGCTTTACAGCCATACCGTCGCCTCTAACTTTAGGTGGCTGTGCATGATAGATGTTTTTAAACCAATCACAACACAGATTTGCAGTATTTACTTTTATCGCGCCAATGCTTGACATACAATAACTTTCAGCATTCAGTAAGTAGGCCTAGCCTAGCTCTACTTAGGTAGCATTATAGAATTGATTGACTATAGACTGTACAGTTTATTAAACAATAATTGATGGTAAAAATAATAAACGTATTTATTTAAGACAACGTAAAGTAAGCCTTACATAACCTCACATGGCCTAGCCCTAGCTGGGGGCTAGGCCTAGTACCGCAATAAACGTTAATAATACTGACGGTCAGTTGACATTTCTGCCCCAATCGATAGCCAAATGTTTTCTTTTATATTCTTATCTTTGTATAAAGACGAAGATTTTACATATAGCAGTGGCCTTTTCATGAATTCGTTCAATAGCTTTTCATCGAACAATAGCTGATGTTCCTTGGGATCCATTTTTGCTGTTTGTTTACGTTTTCAATCGGATATGACCGGAAATTGTCGGCTCGAGTCTCTCTCTGATTGGTTAAAAGCTTAATGTTAAGTTAGCTGCTAAGTAAAACCTTGGAGTTTGCAAACATTCGGTTGCTGATAAATGTAAGTTAAAGGCTAAGTTTGGTCATGAACAGACGTGTTGTTTTCCATAAGACAAACCTTTAAGTTAGAGGCTAAGTTAGCTACTAAGTTGGTTGTGAATGGACCTTAAACCATCCATACAAATGATAATTGATAATGAACGCATTGTTGCATGTATAAGCCTACATAGTGATGGAACGTTGAAAATTTTCAATTCACTGAATTTCAATATGCTTTTATTTTTATTTTATTTTATAGTTTTTTTTTATTGTGTTTGCTGAGTACATTTTATATTGTTATGTACAATGATATTTAATAAAACAAATATCATCAGTAGCCCATGTTTTATACCTATCCCTGGCAACTTTGTATCCCTGAGTAGGCCTAAAATGTACTAGGAGGAACTAGGAGGAAAGGAACTATTTTATTAGGTCTGTAAAATGTGTTTGTAATTTTGTATATATCTAATTTTGTGATATAGGCCCTAAAATCAACTTGTATCTAATAAAAGAAGAAATTGTAAAAAAAAAAAAAATTGAAAATTTTCATGAAAATTCCCATCACTAGGCTACATCCAAGTTAGCCCTAGTGGGAAAAGTGTACGGTAACACTCGTGACATTTGAGTAACACTTGGGACACTTTAGAGTCACACTCATGACATTACTAATAGGCCTAGGCCTACTCATGGCACATTTGACCAATTTTCAATACATGCCTACACTTGGAATGATTACATTAGGGCCTATTATCAATTTTACTATTTCTTTTTCAAAAACATTACGTATCTTTGACGGAAATGAAAAGAGTGTTACTATAATACAGTAACACTCATGACACGTAACACTCGTGACATTTTAACAGTCAAAATTCAGTATGGAAGCATGGGTACTCATTGTTCCTCAAAAGGAACTTACCGGTAGTTCCTTTCATGTTCCTTGTACCATCACAGATTTAAATAATAATAAATGTGATTGGAGTTAATTTAGGCATATCATTAATTTTATTAATTAAAGTGAGTCCCAGGCCATCTGATGAGGGTGGCACCATTTTCGAAAACACAAGATGTCACAAGGTATTTTTCATACTGCAGTTTACGATATCAGGTAACTTGGAATTCGACGGGATTATGACTGTGAAAGGACCTTATAAAGGAAAGTTAAATTCGTTCCAAGTTCCCATGAAATAGTAACTTTGACGCCACAAGTTCCTGATCCAAGAAAAGGAACGCGTTCCCACAAAAGTTCCTAACGCGTTCCTCCCCAAGACTTGTTACCGGTATATCTGTACTTGTATCTTTAGTTGCCCTGGGACCCCGGTGTCTGGGTCTGGGGTAGAATTTGGTCCAGAGCATGCGATTTTTCTCCCAATATATTTGTCTAGTGTGGTGTGGTGCATTATGACCTAACGGTTGACGCGCCCTTAATCCAAAATATTTACTAAAACTAAAAAAATGTTTCCCAGAGCAACTCGGGTAGCCTACCTAGGAAATTTCGAGTCCTGTTACCTAGGCAGAGTCTATAAAATTGTTTAAGTGAACAAAAGTCGAGATCAAAATAAAGGAAGATTTTATTTTGAATATCTACAGGGTTCGTGGGTAGCCCCTAGCTTTCTCAAATCATGTTGTCCATTACAGGATCTAACGGGAATTGAAGACATGGGGATTTGTCGAGAAGTGCTGGAAAGGCATTCATGGGATTTGGAGGTGTCCGTGCAAGAACAACTAAACATTCGCGAGGGACGTCCGTCGCTGTTTGCGTCGACCGAGCTACGCGCTCCCACTGTAGTGAGCAACGCTGCGGCTCAACACGTCTTCTTCACGCCGCCCACCGACAACAACCCTGGGGGGTTGCGTGGCTTCATTAGATATCTAGTTTCTCTAGTATTCCGGATGTGTTACAACGCGGTTGCTAATGTCTTTCATTATACGTTGAGGATCATGCGTCCTGATCCCAGACGAAGTAAGTAGGCCTACCTAACTTTTTAGAAGATATATTCTGAAAACGGGTGTATTATAGGTAGGCTAATAGTGACATCTAGAGCTAGGGCCTACATTCTAGTGAAATACTAAACTCGGTTTGTGTATATTATGCAAGTTCATTGCGAGGCATAATATAATATATTTATTTATTTTAACTTTTAAGATCCAGTAGTCCTAGGTAGCCTCCTTTCGTGGCTAATTTTTTGTGCAATGTTTTTAGGCTTATCTTCATTGGAAATAAATTAATGTTATAATTATTAGGGCTAATCATTGTTTAACGAATTTGTTTATCACCCTGAAATACCTAAAAATATAGGTGACAAAATAGAGAAACTGATTAGCTTTACAGTTTACTGCATTAAGAAATGAAAAACAATGTAGGGCCTACCTTAACTATAATTCCTTTAGATTTAGTGTTAGGCCTATATGGCCTTTTATTTTCTCAGTGGTTTTTTTTATTCAATGTAAACAAGAGTGCGGGTAAGGGATGGGAAAAAGCGTTTAGTTTCCTAAACTTTTAACCCCTTGAAATTTTTTAACCTCTTTTTTTGCCCTGATTTCAAGAAAAGAAAAAAAATATTAAATTTTAAGTAGCAGGGCTTCCACTGAGGCGACTATTTTGCGACTATTTTTAGCAAGGTCCAATTTTGGCGACTATTTTTGGCAATATTAGCAAAAATGCGACTATTAGGTGTAATCCTGTCAAATAAGATCGTATATTGACGTTTGGAGGAAAAAATTGCGATGTCGCTGAATTTTTGCAGAGACCTTCCTTATATAATACTTATCAACATATTAAAACTCCCCTACAATCGGACTGGAGCTTCGGCCGCCATATTGGAAAATGGCGGCCAAAAAGTGTTGGTTAACGAATATCTCCAAATTGGTTGGAGATAGACAAAATGTTGAAATGGCAAAAATATTCCCCATTCAATTCCCTACAAAAAAGGTGATTCTATAGTTTTGGTAAGGGCAAAGGTTACGTCACAAAATCGTGGTTTATGTGTTGCTCATTGGAGTACCAGCTAATCGTTGCAAATACTCACGACCAACATCAAACAATGCCCGGTAAATCCGTAAGAAATCGATTTAAATACAAAAGGACTTTTGTACGGGGTTCATGAAAGCTTCCATTAGTATTTTAAAAAATCAGTTCTGCGAAATCGGATTTTGCATTTACCTGGAATTTGGTTTTACCATTGTTGGCATTTCCTAAAAAATGCCATATTTGACTGTCCATTATTAAGCACTAAATAGCATTGGAGGAAAAATTCTTCCTAAGCACATTGAAATGACTCAAATAATGATCCGATTACAACCAAAGTTTAGATCCAATATGGCTGCTAATTCCTAATATCCGCAACATCAAAGTGAATTATGTAACAAAAAGAGAGTAAAAACAGCACGAAAATAGTATTCATATTGTGAATATTAGGAATTAGCAGCCATAATGGATTTAAACTTTGGATGTAATCGGATCATTATTTAAGTCATTTCAATGTGCGTAGAAAGAATTTTTCCTCCAATGCTATTTAGTGCTTAATAATGGAGAGTCAAATATGGCATTTTTTTTTAGGAAATGCCAACAATGGAAAAACCCAAATTCCGGGTAAATGCAAAATCCGATATCGCAGACCTGATTTTTTAAAATACTAATGAAAGCTTTCATGAACCCCGTACAAAAGTCCTTTTGTATTTAAATCGATTTCTTACGGATTTACCGGGCATTGTTTGATGCTGGGCGTGAAAATTTGGAAATTAGCTGGTGCTCCAATAAGCAACATAGAAACCACGATTTTGTGACGTAACCTTTGCCTCTACCAAAACTATAGAAGACACCTGTTTTGTAGGGAATTAAATGGGGAATATTTTTTCCATTGAGATATTTTGTCTATCTCAAACCAATTTGGAGATATTCGATAACAAACACTTTTTAGCCGCCATTTTCCAATATGGCGGCCGAAGCTCCAGTCCGATTGTAGGGGAGTTTTAGTATGTTGATAAGTATCATTTAAGGAAGGTCTCTGCAAAAATTCAGCGACATCGCAATTTTTTCCTCCAAAAATTCTTATTTGACAGGATTAGTGACTTTTTTCGTCAAATTGAGTAAAAATGCGACTAATTTTACTTTTAACAGTGTTGTTGCATAGAGGTAGAGAAAATGGTGATATCGAATTTTACGATTTTTTTAATCCATTGAATTGCCTAAAATGTAATATTATCGACGAATTACATCATTTAGAGATGGAAAAAAAACACATTTTGAAAATGCAAATTTCTCGTGTATAGCGCGAAATAACGAACGAAATTGTATCAAACTGGTCCAAACGCGAATTAACTCACGAAATTGAACCTTTTAGTGTGCAAAATTAAGGGCATTTTGGAGGTGCCGGACAAGTTTTGGTGGAGGTGCCGGTCCAGACCGAATATTACACGTGCAGTAGGCGGTACAGTAAACAGACGACAGCGTACTGTGGCGTCTCGGGCTTCACGGAAATAGACCGCCAAAATAACGGTGCGTATCACAAACTCCGCGGAAATAGCCCACAAAAATAACGGTGCGTACAAATATTTTTTTTTGTTGTGAATCGATTCTGAATAGATTCTTGGGTCACAATTATCGATTCTATCTTTTTGGAATCGGTGTCATCCCTAACTTAAGGTGACGTTTTTGAGAATTTTTTGGAAATTGCAAAAAAAGCGAAATTTGGGTTTTTATATCACCATTTTTCATTACCTCTGTACATTGAACATATATCAGGCCTATTTCATATGAAAGTGCCAACATTTCCCGTTTTGGAGTTGAATCTATTTTCGGAGAATTGACGCGCGGATTTTAGACTTCCTTTCAATTGTTTATTCTTTATAATAAATTAATTGTAAAGGTTATTCTTATTCATGATGTGAAGTAATTGTAGTACCTACAAAAGATTAATTTGTCTTGTTATATTTAGCGCCTATTTTTTATTTTCAATGTTATACTTTTTAAACTATATTAAACCAAGAGCTAATGTATATGGGAAAGATAGTTCAGTGCGTTATTTTCCCATTAGACATTAGAGAGAATAATATAGTAATAATGAGAATTTCAATTTGTAACTTTCAGCACATTTCAGGCGAGTTATTTTTTAAGAGACTACTATTTGCAACTGTTTTGTGGACTAAATGCGACTTTTTTGTGGATTTAAGGCAACTATTTGGAGACTATTTTGAAGATTTTAGGAGACTAATGCAACTATATTTAGGTAAGACATGCAGTGGAAGCCCTGAAGTAGGTTTTACAACAAAAATTGTAATTTTGTGCTTATGACCTTCCAAAGAATAATTAACAACGGTTTTATTCTCACACTCGCATATTTTAATGACCCGGCACTTCCACCAAAATTAAGACCTGTTAGAAAATTATCGGACTAATTTGTCAGCCTGTGTTGTGTAGGCTCCAAAAGTGATAACAAAATAACATTTAATTTATTATTATTATTATTATTATTATTATTATTATTATTATTATTATTATTAATAGGTTTTTAAGCATAAGCCCGCTTTAAGGACATAGTTATTGATTCATAGCAGTTCTCGAAAAAGTTTGCCCCGACTGGGGTTCGAACCCAGAACCTCCGGCTTAACGTGCAATAGCTTTACCAAGCTACCGGGACCACAGAACAAACCTTTACGAAACTGCTATTTGTTGTGACTGTTGACTTTCATGACATAAATCCAACAGAAGACTGCAATGTAGCTGTCAAATCTGAAAGATCGCATGGATAAATTCAATCACGTCTCATCTCCCATGAGTTGGGTAGTATGAATATTAGGTTTTTAAGCATAAGCCCGCTTTAGGACATAGTTATTGATTCATAGCAGTTGTCGAAAAAGTTTGCCCCGACTGGGGTTCGAACCCAGAACCTCCGGCTTAACGTGCCATAGCTTTACCAATTAAGCTACCGGGACCACAGAACAAACCTTTACGAAACTGCTATTTGTTGTGACTGTTGACTTTCATGACATAAATCCAACAGAAGACTGCAATGTAGCTGTCAAATCTGAAAGATCGCATGGATAAATTCAATCACGTCTCATCTCCCATGAGTTGGGTAGTATGAATATTAGGTTTTTAAGCATAAGCCCACTTTAAGGACATAGTTATTAATTCATAGCAGTTGTAAAAGTTTGCCCCGACTGGGGTTCGAACCCAGAACCTCCGGCTTAACCTGCCATAGCTTTACCAATTAAGCTACCGGGACCACAGACAAACCTTTACGAAACTGCTATTTGTTGTGACTGTTGACTTTCATGACATAAAAAGCCAAGTGTTCTGCGGATTTTCTGTTGTTCTGCGAAAAAATCATTGCTAAATTGAAGATTTTCTTAAAATTTATTTAAATTAAATTAAAAATAAACTTTATTTTTAATTTTTTTAATTAATCGTAATTAAAAAAAAAAAAAAGTCACAACAAATAGCAGTTTCGTAAAGGTTTGTTCTGTGGTCCCGGTAGCTTAATTGGTAAAGCTATGGCACGTTAAGCCGGAGGTTCTGGGTTCGACCCCAGTCGGGGCAAACTTTTTCGACAACTGCTATGAATCAATAACTATGTCCTTAAAGCGGGCTTATGCTTAAAAACCTAATATTCACACTACCCAACTCATGGGAGATGAGACGTGATTGAATTTATCCATGCGATCTTTCAGATTTGACAGCTACATTGCAGTCTTCTGTTGGATTTATGTCATGAAAGTCAACAGTCACAACAAATAGCAGTTTTGTAAAGGTTTGTTCTGTGGTCCCGGTAGCTTAAATAAATAAATAAATAAATAAATTGTATTTAGAGTCTACCCACTCAGTTATATAACTGATTTTCAGTGGGGGACTTTAAATCAAAGCGACTAAGCCAACCCTGCCAACTTAATTGGTAAAGCTATGGCACGTTAAGCCGGAGGTTCTGGGTTCGAACCCCAGTCGGGGCAAACTTTTTCGACAACTGCTATGAATCAATAATTATTATTATTATTTTTTTATTACTAGGAAAACGCTTAAGTCCCGCCGCGTTGTTCGATGAGCGTAATTGGTGCATTGAGTAGCCAAGTGTTATGCGGATTTTCTGTTGTTCTGCGAAAAAATCGTTGTTAAGTTGAAGATTTTTTTAAAATTTATTTAAATTAAATTAAAAATAAACTTTAATTTTTAATTTTTTTAATTAATCGTAATTTAAAAAAAAATCGTAAAATTTCGATTTTCATAAGAAATAATTATTCGATTGTACTTAAATTTCAAACAAATATATTAATTCAAAAAATTAAGGTTCTGTAAAAAAATCATTACAATCGGATAAAGCATGTTGGTATTATAAGGCAAAGAATTGATTTAAAAAAGAAAAAACCCATAAAATTTCGATTTTCATGAGAAATAATTTTTCGATTGCGCTCAAATTTCACACGAATACCTAAATTCATAAAATTAAGGTTCTGTGAAAAAATCATTAAAATCGGATAAAGCATGTAGGTGTTATAAATCGAAGAAATTTGTAAAAAATCAAAAAAATCGTAAAATTGCGATTTTCATGAGAAATAATTTTTCGATTGCGCTCAAAAACGTGGCAGTTCTAAGTTAAGAGATTTCGAAGGCCTCCATAAAATTTCATCGCAATCGGAGTATCGGTTTAGCCGGAATCGTGTGGAAAAACAGACAAAAATAAAAAAAGAAAGAAAAAAAACATTCCGGAATTTTTTCTCCAGTGTAATAGAATGGAATCTTCGTTTGCTCGCTACGCTCCTCCAATTATTATTATTATTATTACTAGGAAACGCTCAGTTGGACGCGTTGATAAGCGAGCACGTGCTATAGCTAGACCCACAATGCACATTTTTTTAAATTTTAAAATTTGCGACGTTCGCTGTCCACAGGGCCATGTTTCCGATATTATTTATTATTGCCAAGTTATTTGGGTAAACCCGTATGTAAATCTTTACTTTGTGGATAAATCCACCGCCATCTAGAGGACCTTGACTCATTGGGAAAAATATTTAAACTCTTTGGTGACAAATAATAGACTGCTTCCTCGAAAGTATTTTGATTACTTCTAGGTGGCAGTGCATTAGAAACTTCGCGCGTCTTTTCGTTGCCATGGCAACGTTACTTTTGGTATAAATGTAATTTCCGGCTACACTACTTATCAGATCAAACTAAAAGGAACATATTCGTGACCGGACGGACATTCTAAATGATTTGGCTATCTCAGATTTTGTCGCCGGTTTAGTTTGAAAAAAAAACTTTCGATTAACTTTAATGTAACTTTTTAACTTTTTGAACGATTTTGCCACAAAACTAATGGCATTCAATCGAGAACAAAGCTTGCGGATGGTGAAAATTTCAACTCGATCCGAGCCTCCGTTCGAACGTTATCGCGAGACATACAAACAAAAAAACAAAAAAAAAACAAACAAAAAACAAAAAAACAAAAACAAAACCAGTGACTAATTTTTCCGGCAGAGTCAAATGGAAACGCTCGCTTCGCTCGCTTAATTATTATTATTATTACATATTATTATTAGGTACCGTATTATTTTATTTTCACGTTTACATAAAACTATCTAGGCCTATTATAACAGTGAAAAAGTCCAATGATTTATATTTATACCTAACGTTACTACCTGTTATATAGTTTCATTTTTTATAATATCTAGGCCTAAATGTTTAAACTCTACATGCACATTTAAAACGACTCATCCCTAGTGCGGGTTGTAAATCTTGTCAATGGAACTCGTCAACAAACTCTGAAAGCTCATGCTCAGACAATAATTGCCAGGCTTAGTGGTTACTCGTCAACAAACTCTGAAAGCTCATGCTCAGACAATAATTGCCAGGCTTAGTGGTTACTCGTCAACAAACTCTGAAAGCTCATGCTCAGACAATAATTGCCAGGCTCAGTGGTTTTTGCATAGCTTAGCCTCTGGCCCTGAATTCTCACTGAACGATTCTGTACTAGATTTATTTATTTATTATTGATTCAGCTACTGCAGCCTTTCTGTTTTAACACAAATTTTACTTTTTACTTCATTTACTGTATTCAAGGTGTGTGGTTGCATCTATGTATTTGTGATCTAAATGACTGCCTATGTTATTCTTAATATTATTTATTACTAGGTAGGCCCATGTTAATTTGTAAGGATGTTGTTATAGTTATGGTTATGTAAGTTTATGCCTTTAAATTGACATGTAATATACTCTGAACACACTGTGGAAGGGGTCTACATTATAAAATAAAATACAACACATAAAAATACAATACTACACGTATTATCAAATCAACACAATGTCACAAAGGCGTTGATTGGACCTTCAAGATTTTACGAGATCTTTAGCTAGAAGCGGGCATTGGCCTGCGCCCTGGTTAGTCTCTAGCTGGCAGTGCATTGAATCCAAAGAACTTGACTCCATAATTATGCCTGTATCAAGCATGCCTTAAGCGGCTGCCAAACGATCAACATAACCCAACATAACCAGCTTTGTTGCCCAACAATGTTGCTGTGAGTTGGTGTGCATTTGATAACATGCATATTGCCGACTGCTCGCCAAACGGTCAAGTCGAGTTAACACCCGGTAACACCTAAAAAATGTTCAACATTCTGAACTATACTTGGCATTCAAAGTTAGCAACTTCCAATCAGATATCTTCAAAGTATCACGTGACGTGATCATTGATAAGTGACTACAATTTCGGCCAATTTGGGGGGGAAAAAAATCAATTTTATTTCACTTTTTTTTAAATTCCATGCTCCCTCGGAATAGGCTAAGAAGAAATAATCACAAAGTTCTCAATTTAGAGAAATTTATTGGTGTATTTATTGGTTATCAGATAACAAATCACAACAGTAGGTGTCACCATTGTTAATTTCTGTACCTCTTGATGTTTGGAGTCTTGTCTCATATCTCCTAATTTGTATTGGTCTGCAAACTCACTTCATGCCATTTAATTAGTAACTAGTAGCCTATAAAACCTACTTGTACACTTTCTTTAGAGCTTATTAGTTGTTATTAGTAATTGTGTTTAGGAATTTTTTAAATGAGTTTTACTACCGTATCTGCCAACCCAGTTAAAATGGGGCAAATGACACCGTGTGGTAAGTTGTGAAGTGATACAGACTTGCTACAGTTGTTTGCGGCCGCCATGATAAACCTCTTACCATGATCTCCTTTTTTCCAGTACCGTCAGATCCAGTGGCCGATGTTATAAGTTTTATCAGCTCCTTCGAAGTGACTTACGGAAACCGGCACCCTGTGTTCTATCAAGGCACATATAGTCAAGCATTGAATGATGCTAAGCAAGAATTGCGTTTCCTTTTGGTGTACTTGCACTGTGATAACCACCAGGACACGGCCATTTTTTGTAGGTAAGTAGGGCCTTTGGCGACACAAGTTAAATGTAGTAAATGATATTGATAAGTTTACTGCTTGCCTTGGTAGCCGTTTGTGAAGTTTTCATTACGTACCGTGCGCTGATTATTAAGACTTTCCTAAAACGATCGATAATCGAGTAATCGACCAGTCTTCCCGGAACAATTCCTTATCATATGGCTAGCTTAAGAATTTGTATTTAGGCCTACCGGTACCGCTTATTTATGCTTGTAGCTAAATAAAATCTATTTCTCCCAAAGATTTAGAATTTACTGATTGAAATTATTGTTACAGGTCCACATTGTCCAATGAAGAAGTCATTAGGTACATCAATTCTAATATGCTGTTTTGGGCATGTTCAGTCACTTCTTCGGAGGGCTACAGAGTGTCCCAAGCTCTCCGTGAAAATGGATACCCATTCCTAGCAGTGATAGTACTTCGAGATAACAGAATGACAGTCGTCGGAAGGTACGGTAATACATCTTTTTCCCTTGAATGAAGACTGCAATTTACTGACACTGATGTAATATACACGTGTGTTTCAGACTTGAGGGTCCTGTGCATCCGGATGAGTTGATTCTACGGCTACGAACTATTGTAAATGACAACGAGATGGCACTGGTTGCAGCGAGAGCAGACAGGTAAAGCTCCTCCATTCCATGAACCTGGATTGTTGCGTAGATAGATAAGATAAGATTATAAGATAGATACGGCAGTCTAAGTTTTCAGAGATTTCGAAGGTCTCCATAAAATTTCATCGCAATCGGAGTATCGGTTTAGCCGGAATCGTGTGGACAAACAGACAAAAATACAGAAAAAAAAAAACATTCCGGATTTTTTTCTCCAGTGTAGTGAAATGGAATCTTCGCTTCGCTCGCTACGCTCATCCAATTATTAGGGTTGTGTTTATTAGTCTACTACTAGGAAAACGCTTAAGTCCCGCCGCGTTGTTGGATGAGCGTAATTGGTGCATTGAGCTGCCATGTGTTATGCGACTTTTCTGTTGTTCTGTGGTAAAATCATTATTAAAATGAAATTTTTTAAATTAAATTAAATAAAATAAAAAATAAACTTTTTTCATTTAATTTTTTTTTATTAATTAATCGTAATTGTTTAAAAAAATCGTAAAATTGAAATTTTTATTAGAAATAATTTCTCGATTGCGATCAAATTTAACAGTAATATATTAATTCATAAAATTAAGGTTCTGCGAAAAAATCATTTCAATCGGATAAAGCATGTAGGTGTTATAAGTCAAAGAATTGTTTAAAAAAAGAAAAAACCCGTAAAATTTCGATTTTTATGATAAATATTTTTTCAATTGCGCTCAAATTTCACAAGAATATCTTAATTCATAAAATAAAGGTTCTGTGCGAAAATCATTAAAATCGGATAAAGCATGTAGGTGTTATAAGTCAATTTTTTTTTTAAAATCGAAAAAAATCGTGAAATTGCGATTTTCATGAGAAAAAATTTTCCGATTGCGCTCAAAAACGTGGCAGTTCTAAGTTCAGAGATTTCGAATGCCTCCATAAAATTTCATCGTAATCGGAGTATCGGTTTAGCCGGAATCGTGTGGACAAACAGACAAAAATACAAAAAAAAAAAAAAAAGAATAGAAAAAAAAAAAACATTCCGGATTTTTTTCTCCAGTGTAGTAGAATGGAATCTTCGCTTCGCTCATCCAAAAAAGTTTGGTTATCCTGGGCAAAGTGTAGTGTAATTTTGATTTAATGGCCTACACTTACACTACATGAGTCTACACTACACTAGGTAAACCAAACAAACCTTATGATATGAATGTTCTTTGCAGGTTGTTGTAGGGAATTCAAATCTACTGTAATGGATCTCGCTACAAAAAATTTTGACTACTGTATCCATATGTAATTGGAATTGCATAGGCCGCCGTCGAGTAATGGCCACACCCCTATTTTGAACCTTGAGTTGTTGACCATTCATATTTTATAATATAAGTAGGTAGTTAGGATTCAGGAATCATTTATTTAGTTAGTAAGTTTTTTTTACACCAGAGTCTAGGAGGGAAGCCCCCTCACTGGTTGTGCTGTTGTGTGACTTTCCACCCTTCCTATCTATAACCCTTTCTCTAAGTATGAATGAAGAGGCACCCTGGCCGAGCAACAACAAAAGGGGCAGCTTTTCTCTTGTTGCCAAGGGTCCTGGTTCGAATCCAGGGTGAGTCATGGAAGTTTTGTCTCCCGAGCACTAGAGTTGGGAGGGATGCCCCCTTACTGGTTGTGCTGACGGTGTGGCTCAGTATGAATGGTGTTTGAAGTAACCTTGCTGATGATGACAACATGCATGCAGAATTTGCTTCTTACGTGGCCCTATCACAGGTTTGGTTAAGTGTTGTGAGTTTTGTTTGCATGTAGTTAGCTGATTTTTAGTGGCCACCATCTGCCTGATGAGTCTCTGAAGGACGAAACGCATCATGGAGGCTGAGAGACATTACTTCACTACGCTTTAGTACGCTATGTGAGGGAGAGAGTTAACCCTCTCCCTCATATATTGCTGCTGGGGCTGAGAGACATTACTTCACTACGCTTTAGTACGCTATATGAGGGAGAGAGTTAAGGTAACAACTTTAAATTAGCTACAGTTGTCATCAGCAGGTGAAAAGTTTTGTCGCCCCCAGCCCTTCAGGCTGGGATTTATGTTCTCTTTGCTTTCCCAACCTGTCAACCCTTCTCCAATCTATTTAATTAGTAAACTGCTTTATTGTTTTACATTTTTAATTTTAATTTTACTTGCTTGTTATTCAGTGTCCCAACTCGCAAGGCAACAGTTATGACTATAGAGACCGAATAAAGGTTTATTATTATTACCATCATAAATAAATAAGTTACAACATATTGACAATGTAATGGCTTTGCACATATTGGCCACTTCCCACTTTTTGGAACTGGTATTTATTGAAAATATGTGTAGGCTGCTGCCTATATATTTGCATAAATAGAAATACAGTATAATCACAATGTAAAATGTTACAATTCAATGATAAGTAGCTTTGCCCAGACCTATTCCTTTGACGTTGACGTTTTTACTTTTTAGATTGGAGAAGGGTTGACAGGTTGGGAAAGCAAAGAGAACATAAATCCCAGCCTGAAGGGCTGGGGACGACAAAACTTTTCACCTGCTGATGACAACTGCAGCTAATTTAAAGTTGTTACCTTAATCCACGACGCGTTTCGTCCGTCTGGGACTCATCAGGCAGATTATGGCCTCTAAAAATCAGCTAACTATACATGCAAAGAAAACTTGCAACACATAACCAAACCTGTGGTAGGGCCACGCAAGAAGTAAATTCTGCATGCATGTTGTCATCATCAGCAAGGTTACTTCACACACCATTCATACTAAGCCACACCGTCAGCACAACCAGTAAGGGGGCTTCCCTCCCAACTCTAGTTTTTTGGTAGGTTATTTTATGATTTCCTGATTGATTCTCCCATTTGATTTAGATACCGGGGTAATTTAGCATTGTGCAAATGGCTATGACGACCTTGTTTTGAGTTTCACCAAATTCTGTATGCCTATTTGGAGATTTATAGACTTGTTTGTGTCATCTAGGAGGAAGCAACTTGAGTTTTTAACCAAGTACGGCTCCTGATTACCTACAGTAAGAAACGTGAATGATGTTCGACCCTGCGTTTAAGAGGGTACGCTGAGCTTGGCCCAACTCAAATCCGCGCAAACAGGTGTTGATGATTTCTGCTGAACGGTTGGTAATATCATTACCAAATTTTGAATTGATGTTAGTAAAGCACTTTTTGGGTGAGCGTAGCGAGCGAAGCGAAGATTCCATTTCACTATACTGGAGAAAAAAATCCGGAATGTTTTTTTTTTTTTTTTCTTTTTTTTTCTGTATTATTGTGTGTTTGTCAGCACGATTCCGGCTAAACCGATACTCCAATTGCGATGAAATTTTATGGAGGCCTTCGAAATCTCTGAACTTAGAACTGCCACGTTTTTGAGCGCAATCGGAAAATTATTTCTCATTAAAATCGCAATTTTACGATTTTTTTCGATTTTTAAAAAAATTCTTCGACTTATAACACCTACATGCTTTATCCGATTTTTATGATTTTTGCACAGAACCTTAAGTCCATCAATTAAGATATTCGTGTGAAATTTGAACGCAATCAAAAAATTATTTCTCATGAAAATCGAAATTTTACGTGATTTTTCTTTTTTAAAACAATTCTTTGACTTATAACACCTACATGCTTTATCCTATTGAAATGATTTTTTCACAGAACCTCAATTTTATAAATTAATATATTCGTGTGAAATTTTAGCGCAATCGAATAATTATTTCTTATGAAAATCGCAATTTTACGATTTTTTCTTTTTTTTAATTTACGATTAAAAAAATTAAAAACTTAAGTTCATTTTTAATTTAATTTAATTTAATTTTTTAAAAATCTTCAAATTAGTAATGATTTTTCCACAGAACAACAGAAAATCCGCATAACACATGGTAGCTCAATGCACCAATTACGCTCATCCAACAACGCGGCGGGACTTAAGCGTTTTCCTAGTATATTGATATCCGTAATTGGTTGCACAAAATAAGCCTTAAAGATCCATTGCAAGACATCCAAAACGTGAAAAAATGGGGAATCCAAAACATGGATTACAATTCTGGAAATTCCCACCAAACCGTTTATCTTACGATAAAACCACATTAACCTGCGTGTTCACATTGATTTAAACGTTGATATCCATTATGCAAATTTGAGTTTAAAAAATCTATACACTTGGAATAAATTCCCAAAGTTGACCTTCACTAAATTTTAATTCAAAATCAATGAATTAATTAAGGAATACGCAAAATGGATAACATAGATTTATTGTTTCTCAACGTTAGTGTGAAATTTGATAATGGTGCTATAAACCGTTTACCCGAAAAATCCAGAAAGCTGAGCGCTTAAACTCGCCTCCGTTCTAGCCTCGGCATACCCTCTTAAGGCTGTATTTTATGTTTTATTTTCTACTCGTATCTATTTTCTTGTTTTCTATACCTGACTTATGCTGGAACCGGGTGATTGATTATTATTATTATTATTATTATTATTATCTATTTTCACAACCTGCGAACTCTTATCCAACTGAGTGAATTGGATAAGTAATTAATTGTGCTTCCTTTGCGCTTTTGTAGAGTTGAACGGAACTTTAACCAGACGTTGCGCCAGCAGCAAGATGTGGCTTACCTAGAGTCCCTCCGGGCGGACGAGGAGAAGGAGAGGCACCGTCGCGAGGAGAGGGAGAGGCGAGAAGGAGAAGAAATGCTAGTTCGGCAAATAGAGCAGGAAGAACAGAACCGTAAACAGGTGGGTTACATTACATTTATGCATGACATACCGTACGTATGTTCATTGTTACATTTATTTCACATCTAATAAAGTGCAGAGTAAATTTAACAACTTAAGACTGAACGTAGATGTTCTAGTTAAAGCATCCTGAAGAGGAGGGCAGGGCCATGTTACGTGTACGACATACAGGTTTACTGATTTTCTTTTTTCAGTTAACAATTTTATGTCATATTATTTTTTTGCTGTGTGCAACCTGCCAAACTAGTTTTCTCATGACATGATTTAATTTGTAGTCATTCAGTGTCATTGATTTGCGCGAGCGACGATGTAGTCTCCAATTTCAACGCCACTCCTGTCTTCACCTCGGTGGTGTTGAGTCATCACAAATTCGTAGTCTGTGATAAAGGAACAACTCGTAAAGCAAGTGGTTCGAGTAGACAAGGCTGTAGATCGGAGTCACTGACCGAGGAAAGACATTATTGCTGTCTTGTTGTGTGGCTCGTTGGTCTTGTGGTTAGCGTATCTGCTTCCAATGCAGAAGGTCCAGGGTTCGATTCCCGCTAAAGTCAGAAGTTTTTTAACTTCTGATTTGGACTTCAGTCCATCAGTTCTTGTGTTAGGAGTTTGTAAACGGTGACTTTGGAGCCGTCCTAGCAACGAAGCACATAATAAATTTCAGAGTTGTTCTGAATCGGCCTTGTTGATTCTGGCGTTGATTCGCGGGTGTTCGCACTGTCCATACCACTGATTGCTATATTTCCTATTAAAAATATCGATCTTTGGTTGGTTATCGCTCACTCGTCGATTGCGTCGGGGCCTGCAGGGTTGGCTTGGTCGCTTTGATTTAAAGTCTCCCACTGAAAATCAGTTATATAACTGAGTGGGTAGACTCTAAATAAAATTTATTTATTTATTTATTTATTTATTTGTGTATGCACCCAAGATGTCTAGTATAGTGTCAACAAGCAGGAAAACAGTGAAATGCTGATGGTGGGAAAGAACATCTATCTACACAATGCAGGAGGCATGCTCACCATGATAAATTATATTAAATACCTCCAATCCTCCATCCAGTTGAGAACTTGGGTTCTAGTGCAGAATTGCTCTGTGCAGTGTGCGTCCGGCCTGCAAGTGCAAGCGCTAGACTCGCTCATGTCCAGCCATGTCCGCCGCTAGGGCTGTGCGAGATTCGATATTTCGAGACGAGCTTGAGCAGGGTATTTGCTTTGTAATAATCTAAAAAATTTGAGGCTCGAAAAGTCAGAGTCCCTGCTCGAAATTGTTTTTGTTTCTATTGTTGATGCTGGGTTTTGGTGAAACAGATTATAATGACATTGACGCATAATTTTATCGATCTACTAATGATTTTTCATTGGGAAGTGATGGTGATATTGACGGTCCAAATGTATCCCGTAAGCCTAGGCAAGACCTAGGGCGACCTACTCAAGACTCGTATTTTTAACAGTTTAAGATCATAAGAAACCATTATTAATGTTGATTGTGATGTATTGTCTTCAGCGGTCTGATTCTGTAAAATCGTTATGGAAGATAACGATCGTTATCCGGCACTTTAGCGACAATTTTGCGTGTCGACTGATTCTGTAAAAATGATAGCGATCGCTATGATAACGAGAATGAAAAAGGAGTCGCTATGCTATGCTATCAAGATACGATAAATGGCGGCCGTAGCGACTATTTTACAGAATCAGGTCGATAACGATAATTTATAACGATTGATATTTCATATCAACCGTGATCGCTATCGCTATCATAGCGACTATTTTACAGAATCGCACTGCAGGTTTGGCTAAGAAAGTTGCATTGCTGCTTAATTTGATCGATCTTTTTACGATTTCTCATCGGAAAGTGTTGTTGATTGTTGGTTGGCTCGGCTAGGCTAGGCCTAGATCTAGATCTAGCCTACCTCTAAAACGTTTTCCCCACATGCTTAAAAATATATCAGAAGAATCCCTGGGCATTTTAAGACAAGAATGCACTGTATTTGATACTTGTAATTAAGGATAGGAAAAAGCGTTAATTTCCAAAACTTTGAAATTTTTGCATTTAAAGTTTAAACGTTTAAGCCCTATTTTCTAAAAAAACAAACAAAAAAAACAAATTTTTGGTAGGTGGAGGCCTAGGTTTTACAACAAAAATCGTAATTTTGTACTTATGACCGGCTGACGAATAATTAACAACGGTTTTATTCTCATTCTCGCATTTAATGACCCAGCACTTCCACCATGTTTAACAGACAAAATGTCTTAATTAATACAGCCTGGGACGCGGCACCTCCACCAAAAAAGCACTTTTAGAAAATTATCGGACTAATTTGTTAGCCCGTGTTTGTGTAGGCTCCGAAAATACCTAATAACAAAATAACATTTCATTTAAAAAAAAAAAAATTACAAAATATTTTTCAAATTTAATAACCTCTAACCGTCCACTAACCGTTTAAACGTCCCATCCCTACTTGTGATTTTATCTTAAGCCTATTTCTGGAGATGACTTTTCCAAAATGCCTGGTTTTTGAGCTTGCACACGAAAAATGTACGATAGATAGGTATAGGGCCTAGGCGTAATGATGGTGAATTTTTAAACATTTGTCATGTTGATAATGATCGGTCATCTCGATGTTTGCTCTCTCTCGCTTGATCTCAAATCTCGCTCAAAATTCAAACAGGAATTCTCATTTCTGCTCGATCTTGTGTAACGAAACACCCTCTGAGGATAACTCTTAAAAAAACCCACATGTGTGCCAATGTAACGAAACACCCTCTGATCTCAATGAGAATGGAATTAGAAATATCTTCTACCTAATGTGTATGCTGAGATGGTTCTACTAAGCCAAGGAATTTCTATCAATCATACACAAAAACATAGACTCACCAAACCCACCAAAATTGAGAACGCCACTGCTATCCGGACCAAATCCCACTGAAAGGAATTTAGAAAAAAATACCACCAGTTAAAAAAAACAGTCATTATAAAATAATGATGTAGACTCGTCTTCATAGATTGGGCTGTATTCTCGGTTTCAAAGCAGATGATTCTCGATATGAGAAATACATAACATGTATCCTACCTAATCAGTACTGATTTCTATCTAGAGAATACATACATTTTCTAATATTATTATTTGTTGTGTCAGATTGACTGCTTTAAAAAATACCCTTGAAGGTAACTTTAGTGATATTAGGCCTAAACAGATCGGCAAATTTTAAATAGGTTGTTAAAAATACTCATCACTCGTCAGCTTTAAGACATCCCCTCCATCCAAATATGCCGTGGAAGAACAGTCCGGCTTAATCCAATCCACACGCAATGACAATCCAGTCTCGTCGTATTCTCTTGTGTGATCCGGTCTTGTCCTACCACGACAATATCCTTCCGTAGATCTTCTTGTTTTGAAGTTTTTTATAAATAATCGAACTTTAATTATCTTGATTTATTGTTATAATTCGGTAGCTCACTTAATTAGTTCTCAGTGAGTATAAATCGTTCCAATAATTCGAAGAAATGTTCAAATAAACCGGCAAACAGTCATGTAGCACTTTGACAGATGTCCCGGCAATATGTAAACAACGCCATCTTTATTTTAGTCGCGATCTAATCGATCTATTTTTGATCTGTATTAACAACCAATCACAGCTTGATTCGTCATTCCAGTGTGACGTCACGAATTCTCAGCTTGAAAATCATACTAGCGCCATGATTCGCCATTTTAAAAAGTTTTGCAATCTTATTTCCCGGCGATATAAAAACGAAGCCTTTATATTTCTAATGGGGACTTTTAGATATTTATTATGTAGAATAATATTTGTCAAACAGTTCTACGTCTTTTATTACTAGGACCCGTATCCCCGTCCACTCTGTCATAAACTATGACCTGTTTTAACTTCACTTTGGTAGTTATGGCCCGCCGAATATCACTCCTTTTATCACAACGATTCACTTTCCATCCGAGATTTTTATTAATTCACACGCAAATTGAAAGATGAATGTCGCCCCAACTCTTTAATCAACGATAGAAATAGCTATCAAAGCTATTCTATACCCGTCACTTGTATAATGATTGCAATATTACTGAACCTAGCTCGCTTCGTTTTACCGTCATCTCCACTCTATGGCTCAGTAGGCCTAGGCGCTCGATTCTCCGTTATGACAAAAATAAACCATCTTTTACTAGAACTGGCTTTTCTTATTATCGGCAGACGAATCACTTTACCTTTGACTTCACTTTGGCACGTTATTTAACCCGTAATGCCTATCCCAATGTGGATTTCAGTAAGTTAACACAACTTGAAATTCGATCTTATGATATGCCGAACCTGTCTCGCTTCGTTACCGAAACACAAACGCTAATCACATGTAACTTGGCTCTCCAGTAATGCTTCTTTATCTATGTCGGCCTCGCGATAGCCCTCGTCGACGATGTAATTCTTTTATCAATAGAATCTCTCCAAACTAGAGAGATTCATCACTGAAATCCCACACCCAAAACTCACTGGGTCTCCCGTACAATTCGACGGCACTACCTCCTCTCTCAAGACTCCTACAAGCACTGTCTGTCCTAAAAGATGGCCGGTCAAACGGCGTCCCAATGACCAACGAAACGTCTTCCACCCAAACACAGCTCAGCAAACCTGAATTTATGTACGACATTGACCAATTCTCATGGCGTCAGTGCCTAATGCTCAAGCAATCGTCACAACCCACATAATGAATTTAAATGCCGTAATATACAATAATAAATCTAGAACACTATATTTTTATTTAACAGAGGTAATGCTGAATCAAATCACAAGATGGTTATAGTATTTTAGAATGAAATTTCTTTGTGAATCTGAATAAATTATAGCCCAATCCATAAAAACAAAAACTATTATATCTATATTCTAATTCTCCGACAAAAGAGTTTGATCACTGGTAGACTCATTCCAACAACTAATACCAAAAAGACCTAAGTCCATTCTAAGGAAGGCGTACGGTTACACTTGCTCAAATTTTAGAATCGCTGTTGTGTCGCTGTGCACAGCCCTATCCGCCGCCTAACTGCTCTGCCCCCCCCCCCCCCCCCTCCCATTACCATACACATTATTCTTGACGTGCAGTCGTCTTTCTGTAGGCCTTGCCTACTCATCAGACTCCATAGGGACTTTGGAAGAGCTCTTGATGACCTTGATATGGGACAATAAATCAGAGAACCTGTAATGACTGTTGAGTATCAGTATACTATCAAAAAGTATGGTAAATACGTATTGCACTAGTTAGGTGTAAATGTATACACACTAGTGAGACATCGTATACTCGATTCCTATCCGCATAATCTTGTAGTCGACTTCATTTTCAAGGAGTTGATTTCTTCGAAAGTGGGTTGCTGTGTCAGATATTATCATATTGGTGGTCAGTTTGAAGTTGGAATTGGATGCCGCTCGACGCTCGTAGTGTTTGGTTGCTGTTGTGTTGCACGCCTGGTGCTTTACTCCCTCCCCCTCGCCCACGCACTGGCACTTGCACCTTCTCCCTCACTCTCTCTCTCCCCAATAAAGTCCCAACCTGCTCAACTTATTGTATTGTTCGAGTATTGAGTATTGTTGCAAGTCATATTTTGTAAAAGGCCAACGTGCCAAACTAAACTGTTCTCAATTAAGGTAACAAACAACTTTAAATTAGCTACAGTTGTCATCAGCAGGTGAAAAGTTTTGTCACCCCCAGCCCTTCAGGCTGGGTTTTATGTTCTTTATGTTCTCTATGCTTTTCCAACCTGTCAACCCTTCTCCAATCATACTAAACTGTTCTCTCGTGTTACAGGAAATCCAAAGACAGAAGATCGATTATTTGAGCCGCGTTCCCGACGAACCGCCGGCAGGCAACCCAGAATCCCTACAGGTGGTTATCAAGCTCCCCGACGGCACCCGTCTGGAGAGGCGCTTCCTGAAGCACCAGTCCCTCGAGGCCGTGTTCTATTACGTGTTCTGTCACCCCTCGTCGCCAGACTCGTTCGAGATCGCAACCAACTTCCCCAAGCGAGTGCTAAAATGTCTCCAGTCGGACGGAGAGTCCGTTCCAAGCTTACACGAAGCGGGACTTCGCAGCAGGGAAGTGCTTTTTGTTTACGACCTTGAAGCGTAAATATTTTTACTTGACGAGCTCATGTGCGCAAAAGACTACATTCTCTGCTTGCAATGTAATATAGAACATCGATTCATGTTTTATTCAATGAACCCACTTGAGAGTAGAGATTTCTGTTTTGCGATGAACGTAATATTTTAATTCATAGCCTATATATTTCACGATGAACATAGCTTTTTATTAAGAACCAAATTTGAAAAGAAGATAATTATATTGCCTCCGGTCCTAATGTGCAAAAAAATAGTTTTCCTGTTTAATCTTGGATCCATCTTTAAAACATGTGCGTTAGTGCATTGCAGAAGTATTTAATGTTGATTATGTACATTTGTCTTATTGTGTTACTTAACATTTTTATTCAGCTATTGCGATAAGTAAGTACCCTATGGTGTGGAAACTAATTTCAACCTACAAAACGTACTATATTATAAAAAAAAGTGTGATCATTTTAACTCTAATTAATACCACATTTGTTTTGCGTAGACCAAGCAAATGATTTTCTTTTTGCAGAAAGGTTATTTATTTTGAAATAATATTTATGTAATATGTACTATTATTGCATGTAGTATTTTATGAATTTGGTTGAAAATATTTAAAATCTTCATGTTTTCATAAAAGAATAAACATTTTTGTAAAAAAACAAGCAAAATACAATACACATAGTTCAACTATAAAAAATATTGCAAATCAATTTCATTGGGAATGATTCAACACCATTCTACTGTTATCCATAATGCCGCTTTATCTTATGATACATAGCGCGTTTAGACATTTATTGGGTTCCACCGCCTGGCAAATTCATTGATTCCTAGACAAATCCTAGCAAAGGCGGTGGGCCCAAGATGAGTCGATGAAGAAATTTCCCCGGTTTAGCGTCGGTAATCAACCAAAAGATCAAACAAAGTACAATGTTGGTTGTTGGTGTTTGTGGTTGGGGAAAGGCGAGAGGAGACCAACAGCTTACCTTAAAGATTGTAGGTAGCTGCTCGAGACGAGGTGCACATATATTAACAATTAACAAACCACAAATGTCGAACGTTTCGGCCTACGCCGCCTTGGTCACCGACCGTTGGAGAATAGATAGGCCCTATCTAAACCAACAAAGTACTACAATGTTGAATATACAAATTTGCAGATAAGTAAGGTATTATTCGTTGATGCGTGTTATAATATATGTATACATTTTTATAAATTACCATTATTATTAGGTGTATGCTCATGCCTCAGGCAAACTATTAGAATATATTAAATTACTTGACATGGATTTGACTACGGTACATCCAGTTACATACTTTTGGACGGTGGGAATGCTCCATTTCTAGGGCGGTGGGTCCTAGAAATTTTTAACACACAAACATACAATCGGTGATCGCGATTCTCTACTAAGATCCAGGTTCTCTAGTTAGGCCTATATGCATGTTAGTATCTACATAGCCCACATGAAGAATCATAACAATTTAGACCTGCTGATTTTTTTTTTTAGGTTATCTAATAACTAGGAAAACGCTAAAGTCCCGCCGCGTTGATGGATGAGCTTTTTTTAAGTTTTTAGTTTGCGTGGGATATCTTTACTTTTGCAAGTGTTTTGCTTTGCTGCCTATGTATTGTAACCGCACAGGTCCTCGGGCGATGTTTTAAAAAGCTCCACATGGGTGTCATTGTAACCGCACAGGGCTGCTACGCTCCAGCCTAACAACGTTCTCTTCACCCGGTCGGTCAATCTAATTTAACAAGTCACTAATATTGCTAAGCATGGAACTAGAAACCTACTCTACCTAATGTGTATGCTGAGATGGTTCTACCAAGCTAGGGAATTTCTATCAATCATACACAAAAACATAGACTCACCAATCCCACCAAAATTGAGAACACCACCGCTATTCGGACGAAACCCCACTGAAAGGAATTTATAGAAAAAATACCACCAGTTGTAAAAACAGTAATTACAAAGTAATAATGTAGACTCGTCTTCATAGATTGGGCTGTATTCTCCGTTCCAAGGTAGATGCTTCTCAATATGAGAAATACATAACATGTATCCTACCTAATCAGTACTGATTTCTGTCTAGAGAATACATACAATTTTAATATTATTATTTGTTGTGTCAGATTGACAGCTTTGAAAAATACCCTTGAAGATAATTTTAGTGATATTAGGCCTAAACAGATCGGCAATTTTTTAATAGGTTGTTAAAATACTCATCACTCGTCAGCTTTAAGACATCCCCTCCATCCAATATGCCGTGGAAGAACAGTCCGGCTTAATCCAATCCACACGCAATGACAATCCAGTCTCGTCGTATTCTCTTGTGATCCGGTCTTGTCCTACCACGATAATATCCTTCCGTAGATCTTCTTGTTTTGAAGCTTTTAAATGATCGAACTTTAATTATCTTGATTTAATTGTTATAATTCTGTAGCTCACTTAATTAGTTCTCAATGAGTATAAATTGTTCAAATAATTTGAAGAAATGTTCAAATAAACCTTCATACAGTCAGATAGCACTTTGACAGATGTCCCGGCAATATGTAAACAACGCCATCTTTATTTTTAGTCGTGATCCAATCGATCTATTTTTGATCGATATCAATAGCCAATCACAGCTTGACTCATCATTTCAGTATGACGTCACGAATTCTCAGCTTGAAGACCATACTAGCGCCATGATTCGCCATTGTAAAAAGTTTTGCAATCTTATTTCCCGGCGATATAAAACGAAGCCTTTATATTTCTAATGGGGACTTTTAGATATTTATTATGTAGAATAATATTCGTCAAACAGTTCTACATCTTTTATTACTAGGACCCGTATTCCCGTCCACTCTGTCATAAACTATGACCTGCTTTAACTTCACTTTGGTAGTGACGGTCGGCCAAATATCGCTCCTTTTATCACGCAGATTCACTTTCCATCCGGGATTTTATTAATTCACTCGCAAATTGAAAGGTGAATGTCGCCCCAACTTTTTAATCAACGATAGAAATAGCTATCAAAGCTATTCTATTCCCGTCACTTGTATACTGATTGCAATATCACTGATCATAGCTCGCTTAGCTTTACAGTTCACTCAACTCGTTGGCTTGGTAGGCCTAGACGCTCGATTCTCCGTTATGACAAAACTAAACGATCTTTTACTAGACCTGGCTTTTCTTATTATCGGCAGACAGATCACTTTGCCTTTGACTTCACTTGGCACGTTATTTAACCCGTAATGCCTATCCAAGTGGTTTCAGTAAGTTAACACAACTTGAATATCAAGCCTCTGATATGTCGAACCCGTCGCGCGTTTCACCGACACACAATTGCTAATCACACGTAACGTGATTCTCTAGTAACGCTTCTTTATTTTTGTAGGCCTCGCGGTAGCCCTCGTTGACGATGTAACTCTTTCACTATTAGAATCTCTCCTCCCTAGAGAGATTCATCACTGAAACCCAACACACCCAAAACTCACTGGGTCTCCCGTAAGATTCTCCGGCAATACTGCCTCCTACAAGACTCCTGCAAGCACTGACTGTCCTACAAGATGGCCGGTCAACCGGCGTCCAAATGACCAACTAAACGTCTTCCACCAATCACAGCTCAGCAAACTTGAATTTTGTGTCTGACATTGGCAATCTCTCATGGCGTCAGTGCCTAATGCTCAAGCAATCGTCACAACCCACTTAATGAATTTAAATGCCGTAATATACAATAATAAATCTAGAACACTAGATTTTTATTTAACAGAGGTAATACTGAATCAAATCACAAGATGGTTATAGTATATTTTAGAATGAAATTTCATTGTGAATCTGAATAAATTATAGCCCAATCCATAAAAACAAAGATATTATATTTATATTATAATTCTCCGACAAAAGAGTTTGATCACTGGTAGACTCATTCCAACAACTAATACCAAAAAGACCTAAGTCCACTCAAAGGAAGGCGTACGGTTACAGTATTGTAGGTGATTGTTGTCATGTGTCTTTTGTTACTTGTCAAATGTAATTATTTACCGTAAAAAACTTATATTAAAAGCTTTATTTCTATGGATTCTGGCTAATTTTTCCAACTTTTTCTTTCAAAAGGTACTACATCACCATAACCTTAATGTCCATGTATAATATGAACGTTGTAGCCCCACCCGTTTGGTCAGAATCGGCCCAAATGACACGAAAATATCGCACTAAAAATAAATAAAAAATCGTAAAAGTACGATATTCATGAGAAATATTTCTTCGATTGTACCCAAAAACAATACACCTCTAAGTTTAGAGATTTCGAAGGTCCCCTCCAATTTTCATCAAGATCGCTTATGCCGTTTGCCCGGAATCCTGCTAACAAACAGACAAAAATACAAACAAAAAAACAAAAAAAAACAAAAAAACATTGGAGCTAAATTTTTTTGGGGGTCAGTGAAATTGAAGTCTTCGCTTCGCTCATCCAATAAAGTGTAGGCCTAGTACAACTATGTTATGACTTATGATTAGGGATGTCAAACGATATAAAAGTTCATATCGATAATTGCGCCGAAATGAGAATACTATCACAAAAAATCGCTCCAATAATGTCACTTCGTTATCATATTACGATTTATCAGCATAAAACTCGCTTTTCTCGCATTTAGTCAATTTGAATTGCGCACCATCTCAATGCTGGTCGGCGGATTGGCCGCCACCTATGACGGGCCCCTCGATGCCCCTCCCACGAGCGAGTGTGCAGCGAGAGAGCGCGAACGGCGAGTCTAGTGAAAAAGAAGAACCTGTTTTAAGAAGCTGGGAATTCCATGAAATCTACCATTTAGGAGAAAAATATTGTTGTAGCAGTGTCGATTAGTCATAAAAACGTGTATACGCTACTGACTTTACTATTTAAAATCGGATTCCCAATAATTATCTAAATATCGCTAGCAATATTGTTATCATAAGATTATCGCGATACAGCTACCTACCTATATCACGATAATATTGATACACGAATTTCGTTGACATTCCTACTTATGATGTTATGAGTACGGGCAGGAGCAATCAGGCAGGTCTATAAAGTCCCTTAAGTTTCTAAATGTGTCTGGGTTTAAGATTCTGCATCTATTTATCAAGAAATTTGACAGCCACCATCACTTTTTGAAGGTAAGCGAAGGTAAGCTGTTGGATCCTATCTCACACCAATATACAGTAGGGCCTACTATGTAATACTAATAGGGTTGACAGGTTGGGAAAGCATAAAGAACATAAGCCCAGCCTGAAGGGCTGGGGGCGACAAAACTTTTAACCTGCCGATGACAACTGCAGCTAATTTAAAGTTGGTAGCCTACCTTAATCCACGACGTGTTCCGTCCTTCTGGGACTCGTCAGGCGGATGGTGGCCACTAAAAATCAGCTAACTACATACGTAACAAAACTTACAACACATAACCAAACTTGTGGTAGGGCCACCCATGGAGTAAATTCTGCATGCATGTTGTCATCATCAGCAAGGTTACTTCACACACCACTCATACTGAGACACACCGTCGGCACAACCAGTAAGGGGGCTTCCCTCCCAACTCTGGTGCTTGCAAAAATCCATGACTTACTCTAGATTTGAACCTGGACCCTTAGCAACAAGAGAATAGAAAAAAAAACTATTCTTAGTGATTAACATTGGGTAAGTGGTAGTCCTGTAGGGTTGTGGAATAAAATGGTCTTGGAAGGGTAAAGAATATCTAAAATTGACTTTTTTTAATGAGTGAAGACTGTTGAGTATTATTTTTATTTTTTTCCCAGGCTAAAATATGTGTAGGTTGGCAGAAAAGAGCACAGCTCCAAACACACTTGGTGACTGCCAACCTAATAATAACAATAAATAACAAGGTTAACAAACATAGCAAAACTTCTATAAAAATAAATAAATAAATTGTATTTAGAGTCTATCCACTCAGTTATTTAACTGATTTTCAGTGGAGGACTTTAAATCAAAGCGACCAAGCCAACCCTGTAGGTACCGACGCAATCGACGAGCGAGCGATAACCAACCAAAGATTAATATTTTTAATAGGAAATATAGCAATCAGTGGTATGGACAGTGCGAACACCCGCGAATCAACGCCAGAATCAACAAGGCCGATTCAGAACAACTCTGAATTTACTATGTGCTTCGTTGCTAGGACGGCTCTAAAGTCACCGTTTACAAACTCCTAAGACAAGAACTGATGGACTCAAGTCCAAATCAGAAGTTAAAAAACTACTGACTCTTAACGGGAATCGAACCCTGGACCTTCTGCATTGGAAGCAGATACGCTAACAACAAGACCAACGAGCCACACACACTATTAAGAACAGTATCGTAACAGTGACAGATATATAAAGAAAGTTTACTTTTTTTACTGAATAGTGAAGACTGATGAGTATTTTTTTTTCCAGGCTAAAATATGTGTAGGTTGGCAGAAAAGAGCACAGCTCCAAACACACTTGGTGACTGCCAACCTAATAATAACAATAAATAACAAGGTTTACAAACATAGCAAAACTACTATTAAGTACAGTATTGTAACAATGACAGATATATAAAGAAAATAGGAAGTAGTGTGTTGGTCCATTGGAGATTAATAAACCCTCAGATAACAATCTCTAGATAGACAAGATGACATATCCAGAAACACGGAATCTAGTAGAACTACTGACTATCAATGCTAGATGTCAAAGTATACATTTAGATTCCAATATGATAGTCATCACCATCAGCATAATATATAATTCGCAAGAACCTCAACAGCCCCGCGATTCTATAAAGATAGCGTGAATGTTGTTATAAATATCAATCACTATCAGGCAGTCCATGATATTTTCTTTAATAACGATTAATATATCCATAGTGACTTTAACGTTATCCCAAGGACCGGTTTCCACTCGCCGTAAGAAATTGTTTTAGTTACGGTATACAAAATCCGATATTCTGATAGGTTAGTAATGTTTTATTGGCCTGTCATAATGAAGTTACTCGTTTTGATTGGTCGGCCGTAAGGATTATTGACGTCGGATTGGTCCGTCATAATAATTTTGTTGTTGTTGTTGTTAGGCCTATAAGCTCTTATAAACAATTTATGACAAAAACAAAAACTAGGTATTTAACACGTATCCCCAAGTCCTAATCCCTTATAACAACAACAATTAGGCCCTACTTACGACGAGTGAGAACCGAGCCCTATAGAACCTCAGTGCAGGTACGTAACTTGCGACGAGTTAGAACCGAGCCTTAAATAGAACCTCAGTGCAGGTACGTAATTACAGCTAATCTTTAGATTTTGATCGAAACACTTTCAATCCTTCCTCTATAACTTCCCATGTTACTCCTCGGTCTTCGTTCACGTGTATCGATGTTACCCCATGCTCTGTGAGGTCCCGTATGTTTCGGTACTCGTCGTCAAAGAATAACATTTCCTTGAATGCAAATCCTGACTTTTTTTTAAACTCATTAAAATGTGTTTTTTTGCATCCTGGATAGATTTCTTTGTATGTAAAATACTGGTTCCAGCCAAATAGCTCCAGCAACTGATTTGCACCTTTGATTTCACTAGTCCTTGAAGCGGCTGCTAAAATGTAGCCTTCCTGGTGCAGCTTTTCTAAAATGCTAGGTACTTCAGGGAAATACTTTATTTTTCGTCCTGTAAGGTCTAAAACGTTACCACTTTTATCCTTTCTGAAGGGTGGAGTAACATGTGTGTCCACCCAGAATGGCCAGAGTGTGTAATCTAGAAAGGATGAAAAGAGTAAAAACTACCAGTTATGTATGTAAAGCATCATTCACAACTAGTTCAAGGCGTTAAGGCCGCGTTCACATAACTTTGTTTTAGTCTTAAGAAATTGTTATTGTTATAAGAAATCCGATATCCTGATTTGTTATTAATGTTTCAGTGGCATGTCATAAATGAAGTTACTCTTTTTCATTGGTCCTCGTAAGGATTATTGACGTCTCATTGGTCCGTCGTAAGAATTTTGTTTTTGTTATAACAATTTCTTAAGACAAAAACGTAAACAATTTAACATGTATTTCCTATCCCCATATAACTAAAACGATTAGTGTGAACGCGGTCTAAGGCGCTAGGTCCAAGTCGCACGGTGTAAGTGGTAAGAAATGCAAGGGGTTTAAAACAACATGACAACAACCATGCCAATAATTGGCATGGTTGTTGAAAATTATTTTCATTGCACAATGCACATTCGTATTTAGAAGCACCGCCTTTGCCTCAAGTAGAAGGTGGGGAGTTTCCTTGTTCGTGATTGGCTCGCCATAAGAATTTAATTTGGGGCAATTCGTTACGACATAAACCTTATGCCTTGCGACTTAGGATGTGTTGTGAACGTTCTAATCGAAACACATAGCCTACTCAGCAATACAATATATTACGCCTTAGAGCTAGTTGGGAAAGTATGATGCTTAAATGAGAGAACAAAAAAGGGTAGGCCTACTAGCCTAATCAAGACTAATCTTTGGCCTAATTATGCCGTATAGGCCTAGTCTTTGGGCTACTCTATTAGGCCGCGTTCCCATAACACTGTTTTAGTCTTAAGAAATTGTTATTTGTTATAAGAAATCCGATACCCTGATTGGTTAGTAATATTTCAATGGGCTGTCATAATGAAGTTACCCTTTTCATTGGTCATCGTATAAATAACAAAACGTCTGATTGGTCCGTTCGTAAGAATTTTGTTTTTGTTATAACTATTTTTTAGGACAAAAACGTAAACAATTTAAACACGTATTTCCTATCCCCTTATAACTAAACCAATTAGTGGGAACGCGGCCTTACCTATCTGTGCTTTGGGTTTACCCAAAGGTATTATAGCCTCACCCAAAAATAAGTTAGTTGGGGGGGGGGGGGGGGGGGGGGCGCTAAAAACTGCATTTTTACTTTAAAAAACTATGTAATTTTACTTACCTAAGTCAAACGCAATCAATTTAGGTTTATTAAGTGCATTTGCCATCGTCTGATGTTTAGTTTTTTATGACATTGCGTCATTGCATTTCTGTAGTTTTGTAGGCTTTAAATTACAAGGTCAATTTTTTATTCCATGTTTGCCAACTTACAATGTGTTGTTCGTGAAGGACTTTAATCAAGCTGTAAACTGCTTTTAAGTACCATTTTAAGATTATCAGTTTTAATTTTTTCATTGTATTCTGAAAATTTGTCTTGTTCGCAATTTATAAATGGGTCAATTATTAAAGTCTTGCCTTTCCTTTACCTACTTGTAGTAAAATATCTTTTTACAATGTTGGTGAACATGTTAAAAAAAGTATAAACCTTTTTATTTTGTTTTGACTTTTTATCAGCTGGTCAACGGTACACATAACCTCACACCTCATTGTCGCTGGAGGAGCAGAAAGCTAAATTTATCAGTTAATATCAATTAGTTGATTGCATGACTCCAGAAATAATGGGAGCTAACACATCCAGTTTGCCGGAAGGCAAAACTGAAGTGAAGAAGTTAAAAGCATGCTGTGCATGTCCTGAAACGAAGAAAGTTCGAGATAAATGGTAAGGTGTTAACTTTGGTGTTAATACTAGGCCTAGGCTAGGCCCTAGGCCTAGCTAGGCTCTACCCTAGACCTAGGGCCTAGCCTAGTCCTAAACTCGTTAGGCCTAGCTAGGCAAGGTCTACATAATGAAACCTTGTAAAACTAGTCTAGGCCCTAGCCCCTAAGCAAAGGTCTCTGGCAGTTATTATTCAGAAAAATGAGAAACACTATTGATTGATGCTAGGCCTAGGCCTAAGCCTAGCCTAGCCTAGCCTAAGCCTAGGGCGTACGTAAAGCCATAGCCTTATGTAATTGGCCTAGCTAGGGGATATTGTGTAGGCCTTGGCCTGGTACTCTTTCGGATGGTATGCCCCAACTTTACAACACTACGCCAACTACTAACCTTTTTGACTAAAATACTCCACCTACAAAACCTTTAACGTTGCTAATTTAAATATAAAACACTTTCAAAGGAAAAGTACTTTCGTTTGAAATAGCGACGTTAAAGGTTGAATTGTTTGAATGGAAAAAAAACAGTGTTTAAAAGTTGGGGCATACCATCCGAAAGAGTACCCTTGGCCTAGCCTAGTCTATAAGATAAGATTCATGCTATAAGCCTAGCTAGCATGTTAGGCCTAGGCCTACCGTTGGATCCACGGTTAGGTTAGAGTAGCCTACCGGTATCGCGCGAAGCGCAGGGTGTGTGTACGAAGTGTTTACATGGCTAACCCCGTTGGCAGGAATGTCTGACTGCCAAGTGCTAACTCCCAACTAGTAAACTGAGTGCGAGAATGTGTGCTTGTAGGCCTACCTAGACCCATGGATAAATAAAACGTGGACCGGACAGAATATATGCATTTTAAACTAAAAGAACTTTTGTTCACTGCACTTATGCCTGTTCTTTTTAATTTGTAGTCTAAACCAATCTATGAATCAATTATTAGTAAGGCCTTGGGGTACCATGTAAGGCTCATTCATAACCAACTTAGGCCTCTAACTTAACAGCTAACTTAGCCTCTAACTTTAGGTGGCTGTTCATGATTGTTATTTAGGCCGCTAATGCCCAGTTCATATAAAGTCGTAAGGTTTAGTCGTAGTCGTATGGTTTAGTCCTAGTCGTAAGGTTTAGTAGTCGTCATGGTTTGTTGTTTTGTTGTTTGCTTTGTTGCAAGTGATGTTTTGATCTCTGATTCGCTAGTCGTAAGAATTTGTTGTTTAGTCATAAGAAAGATGAACATTTTCAGCTTTGTTATGACAACGACTACGACTAAACCATAAAACTAAACCTTGTGACCGTGTGTGAACAATAACATGTGTTTCATATGTTTCATCTGCTTCTTACGACTAGGACTAGGACTACGACTACGACTACGACTTTATGTGAACTGACCATAACTTAACAGCCACTGCCTCCTAGATAATGTCTAGGAGACAGTGCTTTACAGCTACCGTAGCCTCTAACTTTAGGTGGCTGTGCATGATAGATGTTTTTAAACCAATCACAACACAGATTTGCAGTGTTTACTTTTATCGCGCCAATGCTTGACATACAATAACATTCAGTATACAGTAAGTAGGCCTAGCCTAGCCCTACTTAGGGAGCATTATAGAATTGATTGACGATACACTGTAAAATTTATTAAACAATAATTGATGGTAAAAATAATAAATGTATTTATTTAAGACAACGTGACGCAAGCTCTACATAACCTCACATGGCCTAGCCCTAGCTTGGGGGCTAGGCCTAGTGCCGCAATAAACGTTAATAATACTGACGGTCAGTTGACATTTCTGCCCCAATCGATAGCCACATGTTTTCTTTTATATTCTTATCTTTGTATAAAGACGAAGATTTTACATATAGCAGTGGCCTTTTCATGAATTCGTTCAATAGCTTTTCATCGAACAATAGCTGATGTTCCTTGGGATCCATTTTTGCTATTTGTTTACGTTTTCAATCGGATATGACCGGAAATTGTCGGCTCGAGTCTCTCTCTGATTGGTTAAAAGCTTAATGTTAAGTTAGCTGCTAAGTAAAAGTTTGGAGTTTGCAAACTTTCGGTTGCTGATAAGTGTAAGTTAAAGGCTGTGTCATGAACACACATGTGGTTTTCCATAAGACAAACCTTTAAGTTAGAGGCTAAGTTAGCTACTAAGTTGGTTGTGAATGGCTGTAAGCTTACATACTTATTTTCACCTAGGGGCCTTTCTAATCTAGCCTAGCCTACTCTTTAATTAGAGGGATTGTTCTTTTCAGCATTATGGAGAATGGTGAAGAAAACTGCAAAAGTTTAATTGAAGCCCACAAAGACTGTATGAGGAAAATGGGATTCAACATTTAGGTTGGTAGGCTAGATCTAGAAGATTGTAGATAGCACGATGATTTCTAAACATGTTAATGTCATACCGTACAGTTGTACAAGTTGTATCCTATGAATATGATGTAGACTAAAATATATTTATTTCAATGTGGCACTAGTATTTCTTAATACAGTTTAGTGTTTACTATTTCCTTTGTTATCTCTTCTATCTAGATATACCTAGCCAAATTAGTTTCTCCAGAAAGTATTAAGTTAAAGACTATAGATCTACCAAGAGAAGACCACTGTGGCCCGAACCATTATGTGCGCGCGCCTCCGGGCCAAGTTCATTCTCGGTTTTAGGGGAGCTCCATAGATACGGGCGCCGTATGGCTCAGTTCTAGCTGGCAGCCGTGAGCAACTCATCTCCTTACGGCATACGGCAGGAGCGATATGACCTCGCCGCCCCAGCACCTTCAGTTTTCTAAGCTGATCGCTCGCGGTACCTATACGCGTATGCGCTCATCGCCTGCATTCAAGACAACTTGGACTCAACCGTTTTGGCCAGAGCTTTTGTGGTGTTGGTAGATCTATAATCTATAAATCTAGCTGTTGAAATGTCTGTGCTAACTGCTAAGAAAGGTGCATCTAGGCATCCTAGACATATTTTCAAGTTTCCCCTTCCCTTGCCGGTGATAGGCTCTGTCCACTCTGAGGCATGGTCTGTCCTCGCCACATGCCCGCTAGGCTAACAGAGGCTCGATCTTAACTTTAAAAGATATGCATTTTTTGATGTTAGGGCTATAGATAAATTTCAAATTCAAATTAATTGTCACTTGCTCTATAGTCTATGATTTGTGTAGGCCTACCTATAGGCTATGGTAGTATTTTTATTTTATAACTTATGCAGGCCTACTTACTAGTAGGGATTTAAAAGGTACCAATTTTTCCGGAAATTTTGGAAAAAACACGTTTTTTCCGTTTTTTCCCGGGCACGTCGGAAAAATTGGAAAATATTGGTTTTATGGTGCATAGTGAAAATAAAATTGATATGAATGTAGTAATGATTATTTTCATCAACAAGGTAACCCAATTACATATCTCTCCGTTTTTAATACATTATTTTAACGGAAGAATTTAAGGAAAATGCCTTGTAGTTCTTGTTAGGTTAGGTTAAAATTATGATTGTAATTCTCATTTCAAAGATTGTTCCGTGTCCATATTGTTGGAAGAGCGAAGCGAAGACTTCAATATTTTCACTGACCCCCCAAAAAATTAGCTCGAGGGTGTTTTATTTTATTTTTAGTTGTTTTTTTTGTTTTTTTTCAGTCTGTTTGCACTCTACCGGGCAAACGGCATATGCGATCTTGATGAAAATTGGAGGGGACCTTCGAAATCTCTAAACTTACACTTGCCACGTTTTTGGGTACAATCCAAGAAATATTTCTCATGAATTTCGTATTTTTACGATTTTTCCCGATTTTTAGTGCGATATTTTCGTGACATTTGGGTCGATTCTGACCAAACGGGTGGGGCTACAACGTTCATATTTCACATGGACATTAAGGTAATGGTGATGTATTGCTTTTTGAAAGAAAAAGTTGAAAAAGTTAGCCAGAATCCATAGAATAAAGGTTTTAATAATATGAGTTTTTTGAGGTTTATAAGAACAATTAACAAGTAACAATAGAAACTTGACAACAATCACCTACAATGAATTCAAAAAGCACTTGACAAAGGAAAAGTGGCCCTAAGCAAACTAAAAACTTATAAAAAAGCTCAGCCTTCAACACGACTAAAAAAAGCGTTCGCGAAGCGGCCTAGTGAAGTAACTATGGCATGCCGTGGGAGGGACTAAAGCTAAACATAGCATAAACAGGCATCAAAATTAACGCTTGCCCGAGGCTAGTGAAACTTGACTCAGCATAGTAAAATCTAATCAGTACTTTTTCCAGAGTTTCCAATTGCCGTTCAAAAAATCTCAATATTTCACAACGATAACTTAACGAGTTTCCAGTAGTAGTGCGCTACCTAGTATGGAAAATCGTTCTTAATATGTAAACAAAATAAAAATGGCTTAATTTAGGCTAACGATAATCTTATTAATATTATGGTGTAAATTCGTTCCCAGTCAATCCCTTAAACTCAAAACATTCACGTACCCTATGATTGTTTTATATCAATATAACCTAGGCCTACTTGATTGTGGGCTTGTAAAAAATGCTCTTGGGCTAGAGGACTTTTGTTGCCATTAGCCTAAAGTGCTAGTTGCAAAAAAGTTAATTTTGGCCCCTGGCTATAAATAGTTATCTAATAATTGCAAGAGATTTTGGAAAATGCTATGTAGCCCCCCTAGTATTGCTGTCTTACCTTTATAGTAGGCTATCATTTATAAACATCAATAGTAGGTACGGTAACCAGATGTAAATAAACGAACAATAAATCATTATTTATAATTTAGGCCTACCATAAAGATGCCAATAATCTAAACTGAATAGTAAACTTTATGAAAAGTGAAGAAATTTCAATTTTTCCCAATTTTTCCAATTTTTCTGGAAAAAAACGGGAAAATATCCGTTTTTTTCCCCGACTTCAATTTTTCCGGAAAATTTCAAACCCTACTTACTAGGCCTACTTATCAACATCCCAACATTCAATATGTTAACCTATCTGGGCAATATCAACCTACTTAATTCTGAAGATGAAACGATTTAGCACTCCTTCATCTAGCATAAGCTTGAATAAAAACATTGCGTATTTAATCGGAATAGTCCTACTATAGTAGCCCCAATAAAAGAATGCAGATGGTTCGCAATTGTTTTCCCAACATAACAACTTTGTCGTTGATGTTGCTGTATCTCCTCTACTGTTGACCATTTTTCGGTGGTAGGTCCCACATAAGCTTGAATAAAAACATTGCGTATTTAATCGGAATAGTCCTACTATAGTAGCCCCAATGAAAGAATGCAGATGGCTCGCAATTGTTTTCCCAACATAACAACTTTGTCGTTGTTGTTGCTGTATCTCCTACTGTTGACCATTTGTCGGTGGTAGGTTCCAATTTCTTCTATTCACGCTAGCTCAGCGTGGATCTTGCACACGGAGGTGTGATCTAGCACAGATAATTTTTGCTTGCGTTGGTAAAAGATATTTCTCTTTCATATACAAAGGCGACATTCCATGAACTGCGCATTCATTCTGACCCCACCACTACCAAGCATCTGCATTCTTTTGTTGGAGCAAGTATAGTGATGTTTTTGTAGTGGGTTTTAACTGTTTAGCTGTTCCAAATCACTTTTGGAATTATACTAGTCTTTACTGTTTCATGCTAAATCAGTGTTTATCAACATCATTGAACTGTTTAAAAACCTGGAATTGATTAAAACTTGTGATAAACGCAGTAGGCCTAAACTGTAAGGTATGTAGGCCTACCTTATTTATTGTTCAAAGTCTTATAGCTTGGGGTGTCTCCTTGTTGCTATGCAAATCCAATTGTTATTATTCATGATATTCCGATCCTTCTCGAATAGCCAAAGTGCATTAATATGAGATGTTAAGCAATATCGGGCCATCAAATTCCAACTCGCAAGCTTCTCGTGGTTTGGCCCGTGATTACGGGAGTTTTTCTCCCTGAAACTAATGGCGAGCTCTGGGTCGTCGTCGGGGAACTTTCCCCTTCCCTTTGACTACCTCCCTGACGGCGACGACAATGACAACACGGACGGATGATGACACAGACGGAGACGACCACGACATGGGGGAACCCCTGCCCTCCCCATATGCTTGTGGCTGGTTCTGACCAGCACAGGCCTGTCCACCCCTTGTCCCCCCGCGTCATTCATTACGTCCCTCCCTTCGTCTCGATTAGCCAAGTTGCATAAATATAAGACGTTAAGCAATATCCAATCAATCAATCAATCAACAGAAAAAATCCGTTACCTGCTGCTGCGTTACTTACTGAACCAGTAAGCCAGCTTTAGTACTGCATCCATTCCGTTAACTGGACATTGCTGGCCCAGGACCCTTATTCTATAGCGTGCTGTGATAACTTGTTGGTCGAACTCGAAACAAAATGAGAATTTCACTTTGGTATTCTGTAACACCATTTTGCGAGTTGGTGTTTCGTTTCAACCAACTAGTAATTGTCCCTGATAAAAATATTTGGCAGAACTTTTAACACTTGGCCGCAAATCATTGAGCGAGTGTCTCCACTTGACTCTTATGGCTCGAATGTCTGTTTTTTTTTCTTTCTGTTACTGTTTCGGTACAGGTCGCACCGTTTCTCTGATCGACCTGAAATTTTGCACACATGTACATACCACCTATGCGGCAACATTAGGCAACATTATTATAATTTATGTCACAGTTGCTGTATAGTTTTTGAACAAAATCCGATCGTTGGTTATAAAAAAAATAACAAAAAATGTTCCGAACGTTATGAAATTTTGCAGGGCCAATAAGTACAACATTTGCTCTTATTGAACAAATTTTCAGCTAAATCGGTCAAGACCTTAAAGACTTATTGGTATGTAACATTATGGGAATGTCGTACTCGGGTCGTGTTGCACGTACCGGTGCTCGCTCAACAACGCAACGGGACTTTAGCGTTTTCCTAGTTTATTAAAATTATTTGAATACCGGTAGTTAAGGTTTACTCACAAACTTATTTCTTACAGTTTCAAATTAAGAGAGGTTATGCTTGACGTACACTAGACATACCATGCTAAATAATGTCAACAAAGAATCGACGATGCCATCCAGCAACAAGCTCAATTACCACTACTAGCTGAATTTACAAATTTATTATTTATTGTTAAATGAGGTTTTGATTGGTTGAAATTACTTTAAAGTTACGATTTCACAGTCAAATTGAGGTTTATCCTACGAAACCATTAGTTCTCGTGAAGTGGTATATATATCAAACACCCTTTTCCAACATTCGTCGGGTCGGGGGGTGACGAGTCACCAGTTTCTCGGGCTATCTTCTAGTGCTTGCTAGCCAGGCTCAGCACCCCTCATCTTCTTCCTCGTTTTCTTCCATAACCGGCATTTCTAATAATTCTCTCCACTTCTTCCTGTCCTCCCAGAGTCTTTCTTCATTAACCCTATCCCATGTTTTCCCTCTTTCTTCGACGCTTCGCGTTATTTGGTCCCGCCATCTATCTCTTGGCCGGCCAACTCTTCGTACTCCCCCACATGTACGTTCAAATTCTCGTCTTGGGATTCTGTCTTGCTTCATTCTTCTTACATGTCCATACCACCCGAGTCTTTCTCTTCCTATTTTATCTCGTAGACTTTCCACTCCTAATTTGTTTCTTGTTGTTGTGCTTCGTACCTTGTCTAGTTTTGTTATGCCCACCGCACTTCTTAGGAATTTCATCTCTGCTGCTTGCAGTCTGCTCTCTTCCTTTCCTCCTATTGTCCATGTCACTGATGCATATGACAAAATTGGGAGAAAGTACATTTTGTATAATATCATTTTACATCTGTTTGATATTTCCTCTTTCCATAGTAGTTTTCGTACGCTTTGGTAGAATTTGTGTGCTAGTATGATTCTTCTTGATATTTCTGCTGT
This sequence comes from Sweltsa coloradensis, assembly GCA_024449915.1. Classification (NCBI taxonomy): domain Eukaryota; kingdom Metazoa; phylum Arthropoda; class Insecta; order Plecoptera; family Chloroperlidae; genus Sweltsa; species Sweltsa coloradensis. The sequence continues at coordinate 185,443 of JAMZAV010001029.1, forward strand.
TATTTTGGCATCCTTTGTCAGAATACTTCCCAGGTATTTGAATTCTTCTGCAATTGACAGCTCTTCTCCACGTAGTGTTACTTTTTTCTGGTTCGGTTTAATTTTCTTGGTTACTATTAACATCTCACTCTTTTCAATACTTATTTTCATGTTAAATTCCTGTGTTTCCTCATTCCACTTATCTATACTTTCCTGGACTTCTTCAATGGAATCTCCCCATCTCACTATATCGTCGGCAAATATCATCGTCTTTGACATTTTGCTTTCGGTTGGTTCTACTTTTCTTAGTATGGCATCCATTACAATGGCGAACAGTGTAGGAGACATCACACTGCCTTGTCGTAGACCACTGTTTATTTCGAACCAGGTCGTTCTACCCAGTGGTGTTTGTACGCAGCTCTTGCTTATGGCATATGTACTTTGGATTCTTGCCACTAGACTCTTTTCCACTCCTGTAGCTTTTAGGCATTCCCATACTTTAGCTCTTGGGGCACTGTCATATGCCTTTTCTAGGTCCAGGAAGACCATATACATTTCTTCTCCTTGTTCCCATTTTTTTTCCATGATTTGTCTGAGTGCAAATATAAGGTCAATGGTTGAGCGGCCAGCTCTAAACCCATATTGTTCCTCTCTCATATTTGGCTCAACTTGTTGTCGTAGTCTCCGATCCAGTATTTTCTCGTATATTTTTGCACATTGGCTCATCAGGGTGATTCCTCGATAGTTTCCACATTTCTTCTTATCCCCTTTCTTGAAGGTTGGTACTATGATTCCCTTCCCCCAGTCCTCTGGCACCTTCTTATTTCTCCATGCTGCACTGATAACTCTCCACATCCAGTCTATGCCCGTCTCCCCCGCTGCCTTAATCATCTCTACTACTATTTCGTCTTCTCCTGATGCTTTTCCATTTTTCATGTATTTTACTGCTTCGGCTACTTCCTGTCTAGATATTGCATTGTTTGTAGTTTCTTCAATTGTTTCCTCATTGGTACTTGTGTCGTTTTCTTCTGTTGGATCCGTTTCTTGGGTTTGGTTAGGATTATTATCAGTTAGCTAAGGAATTTTGCTATGAGCTAAAGCGGCTGTCAGACAATCCTCGCACGAGTTTATTACCATCCTTGTCACACGACAGACAATGAAGGTAACAATAACGCCATCTATTGGTGTTCAGTGGTCACGTGTTATGGTAGTGGGTTCTGATTGGCTCTCGCTACCTCGACTCGCTAGGAAGTTGAGCAGGCTGGACATTTTTCGTGCGGCGAGTTCCATGTAAACGAGTGCAGGCCTACTTCCAGAGAGTTACTCAATCAGTTCAATCAATTTTCTCAATCGTCTGACAGGCGCTCAAGACCTATATTTTATTCACATTTTGCAATTAATAATATGGGTCGATGGCTTTAGGCCTAGAATATTCCGCCAAGTGAATAATTGATTTATGGACACTACAACCTGATCCTACTGGACCGCGCAGGCTATCACTGTTGGTTACTGTGCTCCCAGTAGAGCCAGCAGGTAACGGAACACTATCTATGAATATCAATATACGGTTGGGACCTTTCCTTAGTAATTTGCTCCATAAGAAATGGAACTTTTGCACAGTACGTATTATGCTTTTTCTCAGGATTTGGAGACCAGTAGACAGTAAGACACAATTACTTTACAATTGAATTGATTTTAATGAATACAATAAATAACAATGAATATCAATACAAAAGTAATGAATTGCTGGGTTTATACAATCAAATAAAACAATATGTCAATTCCAAGGACATCGTGCACAGTGAAAAACGTTTTGCAAATGCCAGTTCAGATCACATCATAATACACAACTTCTGATTCAATCACAATATTTACACATTGAATATGTAGTAACATAACCTTCAGTAGGTAACATTGATAGACATTTTATAATCCTCTCAAAAAGGATATGGATCAAAATCAAACATTACGAGGAACTTGTATGCAAATAATTAAGCAGATATTATAAACGTTACAACAAAATAAAATTTAAGCCTACAACTGGGATCTAGCCCAGTGCTCTGAATGTCAAGTTCACCCATAAATATAATAAGAGCCTCGTTTCACACTTAAAATCTGCACATAACTTTACAACATTCGATAGCCAGCAGGCAAACTTGACAACAAACAGGTCCACAGAAATACAATGAATCCAACTGTCCAACTAACTCGAGAGCTACAAAAATCTTAGCATGGGTACGTCATTAGTGGTTCATAATCATCAAAAACAATTTACAGGTTTAAAACCATTCGAGATTACAAGACAGATTCACATACGCTATCTTGAGGATCAGTAGACCAACAACCTTCGACATTAGTATTGCAGTATTAGAGAACATTGGCAAGAACAGCTTAGTCAACCATGAGACACAAGTCTTGAAACGGATATTTTCTCAAAACGTTTGAACTTCAGTTCTTTCTTAACGACAACGGATGGGGTTTGGATTTAGTGCTGGTCTTGAATCTTTGTACTGATATTGTGATACAAACTTAATTTGCTGTCATTCTCACAATAAAGGACCAAAATGTAGATTTACTACTTTCAGCAGCACGTAACAGAAAATTAACATAGGCTTGCATGTAAGAGAATGTCGAAAAGTGCAAGTGGTAGCAAATTGACATTGTCGGACGTTTTAAATTGAATGTTCTCAGACTAGCTTTTTTTTATTAAATATACCATGTGACCACCTTAAACATCTAGAATTTTCAATTTGGTGACATTTGTTTGAAGACTTGGGTCTTAGGTTTCGGTCTTTGGTTCGTGTCACAACCAATACTGTAAGAATAGTTTTTATGAAGTAGGTTTGCTGATGCTGCGCGCATTGACTCTTGGTCAATCAGCATTTGGAGTTTGCTTATTGGATTGGCTACAATACAGTCACCTAGTATAATGCCAGCAACTACAAACTTGCTTCGGAACTTCTATTGCTCTGCAATAACAAGCGCACAATGAAGAAAACTAGGTAAATGTAATTACTATTTACACTCTTATAAGTTCATGTGTTAACTTGGTTTACTCGGATTGTATTGGACCCTAAACAAAGCGCAGCTAAATATTGTAGAGAAATTATAAAATTGGCGGGATGTTTGGTCAAATCGTAGTGGTGAATAATTCTCATTATTCCTCATTTTATTTTATTAAAATACTCACAATAATAAAAGAACTAGTCATGCAACAAAATATTTATTAGTTTTGAATTAAATTTTGTTAAGATATTCTGTTCTTTGCATTTGTGGCAAATTATTAATTAGGGGCCTGAATATATTTTCTGCATTTTATAATTTACTTTAAATTAAATAATGTCACTCCGGTACGAGGCGCTGTGACTGGCTTGTTAAAAAAGGGCAGCCTTCCACCATTAGGATGGCCTAAATCGTACCCCACGTGTCAAGTGTAGGTAAATCTTACCGATTCACCCACCGTTGGGAAGCTTTTCAGTACACGTGTTTTTATTTGTGTTCTTTAGAAGCTGATTTAACGAACACCTGTTAAGTGAATGCGTTCTACATATTTCAAGTGTTGATAGGGAACCACAAGTCTAACGCGGGAAGCGAGTTCAGTGCATTAGAAGAGAATGTCCCCATAAGAATAGCATTGGGCAATTTTTAAAACGCTTGTATCTTTTGAACGAGAAGTATTTAAGAAATATCATTCACATTACGTCATTAACCGTTCTTTTCTTCAACTATCACATAAAGTAGAATTCTAATACCATGTTTAGAATTTAAATGAGTTCGAGTTTAACAAGAAGATGTTTGCATTTTTCATCTGCGTCGCGCGCCGATCCTCCGTGATTGGCTGTTGAATCGAAGAAACAAACATGTCGGACAGCCGAGTTCGCCGTGCACTTGGATGCTGTACGTGCAAAGCTGCTCCTCGCTAGTCGGCCGTGCGCATGCGTTGGTTCTCTTTCTCTTTTCTACCGTGCGTCTCTTTCTATTGAATCGCTCCAAAACGCGAAACATACATGTGTTTCCACAACGTTTATTCAAATTCTATTGCGACTTTTATAAATTAAATACATCAAATGTGTCAAGAAAAGAATGGTGATTAACGTAATGTAAATGATATTTCTTAAATACTTCTCGTTCAAAAGATACAAGCGTTTTAAAAATTGCCCAATGCTATTCTTATGGGAACATTCTCTTCCAATGCACTGAACTCGCTTCCCGCGTTCGACTTGGGGTTCCCTATTGTAATAGAGCTTACGAACTTCTATGAACTTCTACGAGTGTGAATAGTATGTATATTTGCCCAATCACAGTAACACTTGCATAAGTCTCTATATTATGTAACAATATTAGGTATTTCTTGGTTGATTAGTAGGTCTACAAATGTTCATAATAGAGATATGCGTAGACCTGGGAGAATACAATCTAGTTTAGCATTGGAGTTTATGCAAATTAAATGCCAAGTTCAACACATATATTGTTTCTGGACTGGTACTATTCAGCAAAATATGATGAAAAGTAAAAACACATTTTGTAAATTTCAGTGCCGATGACTATTTAGCAATACATAATTATTAATTATTAGTACCGGGTAGTCAAAATTGGTACATAATAATTTTGTCATCTAAAGCTGGGGGCAATTGGCGCTTTGTTTTCTCATGACCAGTCCGTTCAAACTGGTCAACAAAACCAAGTTTGACAATAAACCATTTATCATGGTTCTACATTTTATCTCCTCTTCTCATCCAATAATTAATTAGCCGAGGGCTCTACGTTTTATGATTTTAAAGGCAATAACAGATGGTAAGCAATATTTAAAAATAGTAATTTTACTCTAATTTTTTATTGAATGCAAGGGATTAAGTATTAAACAGTGTTATACTATATTATATATACATTTGATTTTAAACTTGAAGACGAGCAAAATAATGTTGGCATTGCATGCTAAGTATCGCAGTAGTGCTTTAAAATCTAAATTGACGTGAAAAGTACTTTCTTCACATAACCTACTTAAGGCATTGAAAAATTAGTTGAAATTGTCATACTCACATTAAGATTTATATCACAATTCACATTTAAATAATTAATGGTTTTAGTATGGTCCTTTCCAAGATGAAGATTAGATGTCTATTTCAAGAACATCTGAGTAGGTACAGCTACAGGATGTATATTGCTCCACTTTTATTTTACTCCAACAAAGGGAACCACTACACCTGGTTCTGTCTTGAAGCATCGTTACACTATGAACGTGTTGACCAGATTTAGATAACATGGACATGTTGACTCAACATTTACGAGCACAGCAAGTTGTTGACTAGAAGTAGAATGAAGCTCTACTACTTTCGATGAATTTTGATGACGTTCAACCAATGGCTGAGCGACATTTTGTCATGTGATCATTTCCTTTACTAATGGAAGTCTTCTGATGCTCCACAAAGTGTGTGCACAGTGTGTTTATTGCTGTTGTTCAGTCCGCTAACCAATATCAACGATAACGAGATGTGTTATTATTTACTACAATTCAGAAAGTAAAAAAGTCCGCCCCAACCGGGATTCGAACCACGGGTCTCCCACATTCCAGGTGAGGTGTTAATCCAATCAAATAATACTCATTGAGATGCTTTAAACAAACAACACACTTTTTACCCAAGAAGTGACATCTACTCTTAGAACAGCTGTTTTTGCACAAATAATAACAAGCATAGTCACAACTACTAGAGAGCTACATTGACACATTTTGTTCAGTAGTGGGCAGTAGGTGGCACTAATGTGGAATTCCATCAGTAACTGTAACTGTTGCTGGAGGCGATATACCCTTAGTCCCTTCAACAAGTTGATAGTGTAACGAAGCTTTTACATGACTTACATGAAGTTGACTTGCTAACGGGGAACACAATGACGGCCACCAGGAAGTGGTGTGTCACCGATAATACCACGTCTACTGGTCTGCTGTAAAAACAAGTGTAAAGAAATCAATCAATTTACTCAAAAAAACATTTCTTTCACGTTTTCTCTAGTGTACAAGTACCTCGATTTGTGATGTGTTCCTGCAGTAAATAAAAGTGGAATAGTATAGGTAGACCAAAGATAATATATTACACGTATTACACTTATGTGTAATATATAATCTGTGGTCTGTGGGTAGACTGTAGACCTTACTTTGCAGGTGTCATGCCCTTGCGAGTCTAGATTCAGCACAAACAACGAACAACAATATTTCAACCATCACAGTAGCAAGATCTTTGTATAGGAGTTTCTTAGTTATAGGTAGTAGCAGCAATCACCAATATTGTTCCATACAACTAGCAAAATAACAGTCAAATGGCACATAGAACCTGTAACAATTTTTAATTTTTAAACTAAAAATATATTTAACAAGACTGAAACAGCAAATATCTAATTACTTTACTAATTAGTAACTTATTAGTTATGACTTGCTCATTAGTCATCTTCAGATAACAAAATGTAAAGGATTACTGACTGTAAATCCTTGTTAGCATCTTGCGCCACTTTTATTTACACACGTTGTGGAGCCACATGGACCAAGGCAACATATTATATTGCTGTACGGTACATACGTTGTTGCTTGTTATACACACGCAACTTGACTAGTAGGCAAACATAAAATATCATTAACAGATTAATTATGTTTAACAAGCAACTGAATAATTAAACACTACATTTACTAAACTCAAGGCAAAATGTTTATTCTTTATCTCGATATTTTGATCTAGTATTAATACTGGAATAAAAATTAAAAATGAACAAGGTTTTTTCTAACAATTTAAAAAATCAATAGTACTATATTTCTGTTCTACCTTAGCTTAAACATACAGCCCCCAATGTATGTTAGTGAAGTGAGTGCAAATAGTTGTACTAGTCATCATATTCTATCAAGGTGAATCTTATATGTGGAACCCAGTTGGCACTATGCCTCGACATGGACCTACTTGTCAGATCACACACAAGAAAAACATTATCATTATCAAAGTCCTTAGCTAGTTCACCTCGCAGTACCCACTGAATATCATCACGGTAGGTGTATGGTTTTTGGTAGATTGAACTCGCAAAATATCTTAATGGTACGTATACACTATACAGTTTCCGCTAGACCTTTCATGGAACATGGAGAATATCGTTAGGGTATATGGTTTCCGGAGTGGCCTCTCAAAACACAGAACGACATATCCAGCTGACCATCAAGTATCACACGGCCTGCTGCATTGCGTGCACACTGTTTGAGGGATCAGACTGTGATGACACATCTTTCACAACATTTAAGAGTGCATTAGTATTCATCAAAACAAAACAGTAGTTTTCAAATAGGCTATCTAAAGCCATATTTGAAATGTTCCCTGCCAATACAGTAAGTGTACACAAGCTTAGTTTCCCAATTAACTAACTATAGTACTTGAAAATTGAAACAACTATTTTGAACCTAGCCTAATATGTTTGGATAGTATAATAATATAATAATATAACAATTAACAATAGTACGTTAGGTACTAACTGTAACTATTTTAAAACAAGAGGTAATATGTGTTCTACTAGCTAATGAGATGTAGTAATTTCTTGTTCTCCGTGACAATCTCATTCACAAGGATTAACAAGTTTTGAGCAATGATGTAATTAATTACTGATAACTTGATAAGTATACACTTACCTAAAAAGGTACTTATTAGATTTCACAAACTACATAACATACTATTTACGTTCTGCTTACTAGATTTATAAATACTTAATTACCAATGAGATGAGATTTGTTACCATCATAGGAATTAGACGTACAGTATGATGACCTATACTTGGACTTGCATACATTAGGCATTTCCAATTTAGAGCCATTCAATGATGTAGCAAGCAAGCAAAGAACTCTCCAAAGATATTCATACTTATTAAAGTAAGCTAGGCTGCTACGCATTGATGGATGAGTGCATTTGACTTAATGCATGCTCGAGCCAGCTTTTACTATGCTACGTTTACTAGTAAGTTTTTCTATTGAAAAGTACGTAGAAATGTTTTTGAAATTGGTGTCAAATCAGGTTGTTTTCTATAAATCTATGCCAACCAACAAATAAAGGCTGTATAGAAAAAAGTCAGATTTCCACAAGTGTTTTAGTGAGCGTTGTCTCTAAACAACGACTCACACTGTTAAAAAACAAATATTTAAGTGCACTTTGCATGAAAAAGGTAGGACCTACAGTTTCTTTGATGATACTCAAAATGGCTAATGGGGATAACATTGCAATTGATATTGATGGTGCTCTGAAAATTTAACTAAGATATGAGAAGGCCAACTATGTATACAAAGGTTTTGGTTTATTTGGTTTAAGGGCACATCAACCGTTGTCAAAATGCGCCATGTACGAACTAGAAAGCTGGTAGAAAGCAAACAAATGTTAAAATAATAAATAGAAAAAAATTGTAGCTACCTAAGTGTTATCTTGTATGATAAATTAAATTTAAATTTCTTTCAGATTGCATTAACGAATCTATTCAGTTTGAAGCAAATGTAATTGCAATTGGAGTAACTGTTTGACCAGCAGAACAAACCAAAGCACATCCAAGATTTTTTATCTGGGTGGTCAAATCAAGTCTTTGCTTCACTTGCTACACTTATCCAATCAATTGCTCAAAGAGAGACAGGAATTAGATATCCTCTCCCCCACTGGTATTACCATCACCAGATTACGCATGCCCATTTAATTTTAAATAGGCCCACATGCCAATTTGACATGGGAATGCATTACGTATGCAAGCACATATGTCTGGATCATGATTCTTATTTCTTTGGTCGATATACATTATTCATGACAACCCAATGGATGATGTGCTAGTAAAGTAACAGATTGATCAATAAAATCAATAAGACATTATTAGGATAAATAATAATGCATAAATAAAGTAAGTAATAAAGCAATAGCATACAATACACCTCATTGAAGGCCAATACCCGTAATACTTTTGCAATGGACTTGTACCAACAGTTCAAGATTCCGCTACCCATCACAAGGCTTCATTCACTTATTAGGAGATACCTACCAATTAGTCTCAGTATCTTCATCCTCTCAGAGTTAGTTATTGGATGAGCGTAGCGAGCGAAGCAAAGATTCCATTTCACTACACTGGAGAAAAAAATCCGGAATGTTTTTTTTTCTTTCTTTTTTTTGTATTTTTGTGTGTCTGTTAACACGATTCCGGCTAAACCGATACTACGATTGCGATGAAATTTTATGGAGGCCTTCGAAATCTCTGAACTTAGAACTGCCACGTTTTTGAGCGCAATCGGGAAATTTTTTCTCATAAAAAACGCAATTTTACGATTTTTTTTTATTTTATTTTAAAAAAATGTCTTCGGTTCCGATTGTAATGATTTTTTTTACAGAAGCCTAATTTTATGAATTAAGATATTCGTGTGAAATTTGAGCGTAATTCAAAAATTATTTCTCATAAAATCAAAATTTTAGGTTTTTTCCTTTTTTAAAACAATTCTTTGACTTATAACACCTACATGCTTTATCCTATTGTAATAATTTTTTCACAGAACCTTTATTTCATGAATTAATATATGCGTGTAAAATTTGAGCGCAATTGAATAATTATTTCTTATGAAAATTGCAATTTTACGATTTTTTTCTTTGTTAAAAATTACGATTAATTAAAAAAATTAAGTTATTTTTTATTTAATTTAATTTACTTTTAAAAAAATCTACTAAGTAATGATTTTTCACAGAACAACAGAAAATCCGCGTAACACATGGCAGCTCAATGCACCAATTACGCTCATCCAACAACGCGGCGGGACTTAAGCGTTTTCCTAGACATAGATTAACACATTCACATCCGGTTAAACAGAATTAAATTGGGTTAAACTAACATGCATTTCATTTTGGGATTTACAGTATTTGAGCCGTCAAACCAGTTTCTTGCACTTCACTTTTCATCTTGCCTTCAATTAATTAATGTGTTGTAAGCTGCACAAGGCATGTTTCAAACTTAAAATTAACTAGGCCTACCTATGCTTAATTATAAATTTTAATGTAAATAATAAAAAAAATGTGGAGCAACTTAAATTCAAATACCAAAAACATTAAAATTACATCAGTTTCACCTATTATGACAATTATACCTGCCACATGAGAATAAGAGAAATATAAGACTCATATTGTTCTTATGTTACTATCGCATTTGTTAAGGAAAACCATCGCAAAACAGCCAGTGTAATATTATGTATTTAACGTAACGTAGGTACCGGTTATTAATAGCAAATTTTAAAATGGGTTGATGGACAGACACGATTCTCATTGCAATGGTTTGGTGTTGAAGCCTATTAAACATGGCCAAGTAAATGTAGAGAAATAAACCATGAATTTATTTCACAGTCGACTTAAGCTCTGATCTGATCAATTTTAAATTTTAATTAATGAAGAGTTCGACTTCTGAATTGTATTAAATATTACAATCATACATGTTATGTTCCATCCATCTTGTAATTTATATAAATTTATCTTTTACATTTTTAATTAATTGGCTCATTAACTGTAGAAAACTGAAACCCTAACAAACACCCTCAAATTTGTATTGTATTATCATTCTCTATGCTCCGATTGGTAAGCTGTAGATCTTGTAATACCAAAACAGTCATGTTGTATAGTACAGTACTAGTAATGTTGACACTTGACACTACATGCGCAAATTGTAAAATTATTAGGTTAGCTGGTGTAGGCCTCAGTATTTAATATGGGCTATTTACTATAGTAATTGAATACAAACGCAAAATATTGATTTGAGTCTATAGATCTAAATTAATACTAATAAAGAAGATTTCAATGATAGCAAAGTTAAGTTGACGTAAATGCTAGTCTTGCTGCATTTAAGTACAGAACTAAAGAACTTAAGTCGTTCATCGAGTGTTTGTAGTTTTTCAGTTTTACATGCATGTGAATTGTAAACCCTCAACTCCAAATATACGTGTTAAAAATAGTCTTAAAATGCAGAACATGTGCCTGTAAATTTCCCTTAAAAGTTAAAAGCACTATAATGTGATGAAATACGGCAGCTAATGCAAACTTGAAATTGAACCAGTTGGCTCCTTAACATGTTCCCTAATATAGGGCTGTACAATATTAAAAGCTAGAAGTGTATCTATCTACATATTTATGTATACCAATCTCATGTATTTGTGGTGAAAATACAGTCTATTCCAGTCTTTGATCAGTTTTTAATTTGTATTCCTTGAAGCAAAGAGAAGCGGCAGTGTATTAAAATAATGTTTACAACAATTCATAGGATCCGGGCGGCAGGATGGGATTAACATAATCTAACAGTAGAGTAGTAATGGGATGGGTAATATAACAAACAGAAGTACTATTCTATTATTAGTAACAGCTAACAGTTACCCATCTCATTTAGGTGAAATTTACTTTGACATCTCAAAGACTTTGCATTGTGGCCTGAAGGTAAATGTTTGGTTATGCAGACGGAAGGTGGACGGACACTCTATTACTATGAGAAATGTGCAGAGTCAATAAAGTCACACGGTTGATTTACTTAGTAGAAGCAGCTAGACAAGAAGAAAGCCTTGCGTATCGATGAACCAGTTCAGCCTAGTTTCGAGCAACTGCAAACCTGGAGAAATACGTGGCCTTCGAGTAGGACCTCACAAGACCATCTCAGTGGTTTGATTTGTACAGTGTTCGAATGTTTACCTAATGAAAGACATTCATGATAAATGTGCATCAAGCTTCCTGGTATTGTCCACGAGAATAGAATTATTGAAACGCGTGATGAGTATGCAGACTATTAGTGGTTAGTCTATCTATTACGTATCCATTACCGGCATAAGAAAAAGAATGCATAGTATACTATTTATTTACACATAATAAATTAATATAATATTAATAAAGTTGTTTAAATGTAAGAAAATTATATGGTACTCAAGATTTTGACTAAAAATAACTTTGAAATTTGATTGTAGATCAAACACAGAACCTGCACTTGCTGAGTTCATACTCCAAACGTATGTTACCTTACCTAGTGTAGTGAGATAACCTGAGCTTGAGTCTAGGTAAGCTTTCAAAGTAGCATTTAGTCTCGACTCTCTCGAGACTCGTTTGTGACAGTAGCTTACAATTTGTTAGCGAGTCTACTCGTAAACTACTTACTGAAGTTCAATAAATTGATACACGTGTGAGTGTACTAACAGCTTCGCTAAAAAAAATTTAGTTGTTATTAATTATAAAATAATAATACTAAGCTTAATATCTCACTGCTAGTCTTAACAGGGTACCTACCTAAGTTTATAATTAAAGCAGTTTTTTCTTTAACAAACATTTTCTCTTAAATGTTTTTGTAAATGTCAATATGCTCAAGAGGATATAATTAAGCAAATTCCGATTCGCTCGGTCGACTGACACCACAGATGTATGAAATTTTGGGCAATTGTCACAAAAGTGGAAACATGGGGCTAACCTTCAAAGTTCAAACACTATTTTTAAATCATTTACAAAACTTAAATAGATTTTCAGGACTTTGTATTTTGTTGAAAAGTCCAAAATTGACCATATTATCCGTGAATTTATTCTGGCTGATTATAAAATAAAATATAAATCTATTACTGTAGGGCTGTAGGTCTACATGTATGCTTTATTGACAACTATGTGAAGTTTTATAATAGTATATAAAACGTCACATTATGTCGGATTCTTCCTGACCGAGCGAATAACTATGTGCCAACTGCCAAATGTGTCCTATTCCCCTTTAAAAATGAAAAACTTTTTTCTGCTACTCCTACAATTGGGACTAGTAAGCAGTTAAAATGGTTTAAAAAATCTTGTTTAAAAACAAGTAGAATTTGTCCAATTTCAATACCCTACTATAGAATAGCAGGAAGAGTAATGGTTTGGGTTGGGGGCATGTGCAAATTTGTTAACTTGTTATGGGTTCAATCAACAAACATTACCATACAATATAAACTCTTGGCGAAAGGTGATCTACATTCCCTCAGGACGAACAAGAAAGCTATCAACACTGTAAGAAAGAAGTACTGAGCAAACGCACAAAACTATTAAAAGAGTGAAAAGATTCAACATTATAATACTAATAAAGTTCTATCGTTATAAACTACTTGCTGAGCTTTTCTACCGTAGTTAGTAGCTAACTGTGTCTGAAGAGTTTCAGTCGAATCAGCACTTGGTTCCCCTAGTATGATTTGGCGTTATCACCTGTCCTGGGGCACCCGAACGGAGCGGAGTAGTTTACTTTGCTGAAAAGAAAAGGAATGTATGTTGTAAACATCGCTTGTTGCATGCCAACATGAAGTATTTTGTCCTCGAGAGCATTCAATCTGAACATTGCTCCTGAAAGTTCCTACCGTAGTCCAAAAGAAAGCCTTTATTAAATGGTTGTTAAATATAAAATATTATAATGCAATCTATGTCTACTTGAGAGGTGATTGTCTAAACGTGTGCATTCGTCGCTCTTGGTTAGCGGAGCACAAACGGAAGTATTTTAGGAACGTATGATGGGGTTACATCGTTGTCCTAAGATGTGACGTTCGTCAAAGACGCAACTTATTGAACTTAACATACAAATAATAATAATATGCCCAGACCCGACATTTTTAACGAGATTCAACGTTGCGCCGGTAAATGTTTGTGTATGAGGGGAGAGCGTACTTACTTGGTATTCGTGTTCGGTCTCCATAATGCCGAGAACGGCCACCAGTTGATATTGTCGGGCCTTCATGGCTGCCTGAGATTTCCGAATGAGCCTCATTGCAGCGGTGGCGGTCGACGTGTTCCTGAACTGTCCCATCTGGTGAGGCGAATGGCTCGGGTCAAACACGTGTAGGAAGAGACCTCCGTCTTTGTGTTCCTCCACGCCCACAATGGTGCGGCTGTGACCTGCACACAGACATCACATCACACGCTCGTAGGGGTGGATGGTTGGGAAACTAACAAGTGGTTTCCATCCCTACTGGAGGGCCTGCTTGAGTAATAATAGCAATCATACCCTGGTGCTGTAGGTATAGAGGTGGTTTGAAGTCCTCGTTCTTCTGGAAGTATTGCAGGACCCAATTGAAGAGGTCAGGGTGGCCACCTCCGGGGCTGGTAGGTCGGTGGAAGTCTACCAGTTGACACCTAAGACAATAACACGCTGTTGTGAGAACTACCGGTAAAAGCTTCTAGCCGATAGAAGATAACAACGAAATTCGAGCCTGGTGGTCACCGTGTGATGCTCGATGTGTAAACATCATCACCTTCCAGACAGGTAATTAATTTGCTAGGCCTAATTAAAGAGTACTATTCTAGGGCATATGCACATGAATTATTGGATGAGCAAAGCAAAGACTTCAATTTGACTTTGTGTGCTTTTTTTTTTTTTTTTTTATAGGGTACTTACGTTACCCCAAGAAAAATAGCTCGGGTGTTTTGCTTTTGTTAGTTTTTTGTCTGTTTGTTCGCTCTCTACCGGGCAAACGGCATATGCGATCTTGATGAAAATTGGAGGGGACCTTCGAAATCTCTGAACTTAGAGCTGTATTGTTTTTGGGTACAATCAAAGAAATATTTCTCATAAATATCGTACTTTTACGATTTTTTTCAATTTTTAGTGCGATATTTTCGTGATATTTGGCAAACGGCTACTCCGATATTGCTGAAACTTTATAGGAGTGTTTTCAATCACTTAAATCATATATGTTATGATTTTAGAGACATTTGAAAAAATATTTCTTATAGAAATTGTACTTTTACGATTTTTAATACGATATTTTCGTGATATTTGGGCCGATTTTGACCAAACGGGTGGGGCTACAACATTCATATTTTACTTTGACATAAAGATCATGGTGATGTAGTGCCTCTCGAAAGGAAAAGTTGAGAAAAAAAAGTTGATCAAAATTCATAGAAATAAAGGTTTTAATATAAGCCTTTTACAGGTGTACAATGAACATGTAATATCAAGTAGCTATAGAAAAAGTAAGGAGATTCCACATAAAAACGTAATCATTGGTTCGCAAAGCGGCCTAGTTATGCATATGAGTGACCTAAAAACTTCAAATTATAAGGCCTAAAATTGGAATAAAAGGATTAATAAAAGGTGGGCAGGCCTTGCAGCATGTTTCGATACTGTCTGTGATTGTTACTGTGATTTTACCTCTGTCCGTGTTAGTTTTAAATAATGTCACTTGAGAGAAAAGTTAAGTGACAGGATAAGGACACGGTTGAGATGGTATGAACATATGAAATGAATGGGGGAAAATAGAATGCCCAAGAAAATGTATGGAAGAAGGATTGAAGAAGACGGGGTAGACCAAGGAAGAAAATGGAAGGACACCGTAGCAGGAGACATGGAGGTAAGAGGAGAGAGCTGGTAAGATGTGGTAAAATTTGGTTGCTAAACCCAAGCTGACCCTGCCAGAATCAGGAAACGGTGATGGATAATGAATGAATAATGATGATGATGATGATGAATACCACTTGATTCTTACAAGAAAAGTAAAATAGAAGACCTACTGTGTAAAATACAAATAATACAATAATAATACAGGGAGGTCAATAACAATTATATAATTATTTATAACTAGGAAAACGCTAAAGTCCCGCCGCGTTGATGGATGAGCTTTTTGAAGCTTTTAGTTTGCGTGGGATATCTTTACTTTTGCAAGTGCTTTGTTTTGCTGCCTACGCATTGTAGGTGATTGTTGTCAAATTTCTATTGTAACTTGTCAATTGGTATTATTTACCGTAAAAAACTTATATTAAAACTTTATTTCTATGGATTCTGGTTAACTTTTTCAACTTTTTCTTTCAAAAGATACTACATCACCATAACCTTAATGCCCATGTATAATATGAACGTTGTTGCCCCACCCGTTTGGGCAGAATTGGCCCAAATGGCACGAAAATATTGCACAAAAAATCAAAAAACTTATATTAAAAGCTTTTTTTTTATAGATTCTGGCTAACTTTTTCAACTTTTTCTTTCAGAAAGCAATACATCACCATTACCTTAATGTCCATGTGAAATATGAACGTTGTAGCCCCACCCGTTCGGTCAGAATCGGCCCAAATGTCACGAAAATATCGCACTAAAAATTGAAAAAAAACCGTAAAAGTACGATATTCATGAGAAATATTTCTTCGATTGTACCCAAAAACGTAGCAAGTCTAAGTTCAGAAATTTCGAAGGTCCCCTCCAATTTTCATCAAGATCGCATGAGCCGTTTGCCCGGTAGAGAGCGAACAAACAGACAGAAAAACTAACAAAAAACAAAACACCCGAGCTATTTTTCTTGGGGTAACGTAAGTGAAAAACAAACAAAAAAACAGAAAGTCAAATTGAAGTCTTCACTTCGCTCGCTACGCTCATCCAACAATTATAATGATCTACTAGGTACTGTGAACTACATTTGAAAAACTATGCACTGTATTATATTTAATTTATAAGTTTAGATTGGAGAAGGGTTGACAGGTTGGGAAAGAATAGAGAACATAAAGCCCAGCCTGAAGGGCTAGGGACGTTTCACCTGCTGATGACGACTGCAGCTAATTTAAAGTTGTTTGTTACCTAAACTAATGATATTCATACTAAAAAACTCTGAACATGAACTACGTCTCAAGTCTTAACATGTTAAGACAAATAAATCTGTCTATCTAACCAATGGATCCAAGCTTTTGTTATACAGTATATACTAATCTCCTTGCTTGTTCAATTAGTAGAGTTGTGTAGGACTATAGAGAAAAAATATGTAAGCCTAAGTAACATTGTCACCTTATTCTAAGCGAGGACAAGACTGTGACAACTTCCGTTGCTCCGATCCACTTCCTGGTATTGAAGAGTTTCCCGCCTAACTGATCGCTGCCTTGAACGTCGAATCCCTGGGTCCATGCCCACTCAATATGTTGCTGGAGTCGTGATATAGAAGGCATGGTGCTACGACCGGGCATTTCACTGATGTTGCGGCTGGGCACACTGGTATCCTGAAACATTTGTATGCAGGTGCTCAAGTGCACAAAACTGCTCATTTAAATGCCCCTAATTTTTCCATTGCTTCTAATTCTCAAGAAGGTAGGCTAGCAATCAAGTAAATATGGTAGGGATGTGCGGATAACCAAAATTTTGGTTCGGTTCGGATAATTCGTATCCGAACCGATGCGTGAAAAATTGGAACCGACTTCGATTCGGTTTCGGATAGTTTGAATTGCGCGCGCAAACCTCGACTACTGGCACGGAGCGTGCTGTAGACTGCGCTATCACGCTCGTGGTGTGCGCACCAGAGACTGCGCAGAGCTCTAGGAGGCTTTGCTTGAGTCGACACCGCTACGTTGATCGTTTTTTTCGAGTTTGACGACCACTGTTCGACTATCGATATTAAACACGTCACACGACCTTGAGACTGAGGCGATGTTTTATTTATAATGGTTTTATGTTGCTGTCCACACTGCCAACGACTGAAGTTACGCTAGGCTATTTTGTAATATAATTGGGCAAGGAGCCTTTAGTTTCTCACTTTCGGTATTATTCGAGGCAATTAGTATGCCTAATATGCGTGGAAGTATTATTTGCAGGTGCAGCGCAATCGAAATACGACGTAAACTACATATCGTTATGACTGGTTTAACCCTACTTCTGCCGTGAACAGCACATAGTCCTAGGGCCTACGTATTATTATTAAGATTCCTTGTTACAATTATTACTCAAATTACGATGGAAAGTGACATAAAGCGGTAAAATATTACAAAATGATGAATGCTCTTTGCTGCTCCTAGGTCTAGGGCTAGCCTCAGAGCCTAGTTTAGTGGCCTAGGCCTAGGCCTAGCCCACAGCAACTGCTATCGACTGCACTTGGGCCTAGGCTTTATCAATCTGCATTGGTTTCGAAAATTTGTTGTAGGCTATTAAAATTTGATCAACGTTACAAAGATCCTTAGTTTTTTATTAGGGCCTCTGAGGAGCCTAGGCTAGGCCCTACCTCAATCCTTGGAACAAACTCAAATTCTTAAATTAGGGCCTAGGCCTACGCCAATGCTTCATTATTCAAATTATTTTGATATGGGAAAAAAAGTCAAGCTAGGCCCCATACCACTTATTTTACATATATTTCAAGCCTAAACTATCCGAACCGAAACCGAACCGAAAATCAAATAATTTTACTATCCGGAACCGGAACCGAACCGAACTCAAAAATCAGGATTCGCACATCCCTAAAATATGGCAATCATTCCAATGAGGAACTTAAAAAATATCCCAAAATTGTGGATCCCCAATAAATAGTACCTATTTTTCGTTGCCCAATTTGCTTCCATATAATATTTAAATCAGCGGCGTGTTTTGGTAAACTCTGATCAAAACATAAATCTGGTGAACGGGTTGGCGATAACCCGCATCAACTCACCCTAGACTCGAAGGTCCTGCTCGGCAAGTCAAGGGTGCACATCGACCGGCCGCTGTTCGGTGGCCTCATGCCGTAGAGTCCCCCATACAACTGCTCGTTGTAGCCCGTATGGTGAAGTAACGAAGACAGCATCATCTGCATATTCCTGGCAAACCCAAGATAACTCATAGTCAATTTATTATACCCAACCCAACTTTTCAATATTTCTTCAAATCATTTAATCTTAATATTAAATTATGTTAATTAAGTTTTAAAAGTTTTAACCAATCAATATGTTCTGTGTTATAGTTAAAAACTACGGCAACTATTTTATTGTAAAAACCAACCTACCTATAGCCACAACCCCAGCCTTTATCACCGTACGTGGATGCGTAATGGTCAACAGTTGTGCACATCAGCGTACGGACGACGTTTAATGAGCTGTTGCTTATACCACGTATCTTTGGTACGAGACCCTTGGTGCAAGAACTACCGTCGTCAATGCCGCTGTTTTCCGCTTGCCGCAGTTCGATCTGTCGCTCGTAGTAGTCGGCGACGGACATCTCACCGGCGTACACAGCCTTCTGCATGTTCGTCAGACTCTGCTCCTTGAAGTTACCTTGATTGTCCATTCCGTACTGTGCCTGAACACATCAACGTTTGTGGTGAGTTATCGAGACATACCACACGCAATATTATCTAGTACCTAGGCCTAGCGATCTGGAGGCTTGAGTCTCCATTTGAGAGTGGTGAATGATGATACTGTGAGATTTCTTACAAGCCTAGCACTGGTTTATTTAGCATCTAGTAGCATGTGGGCCCCATCTTTAACTTTTCCCCTCATTTATAAAACACTTCAGAATTTAGCATAGCCTACACCCTACATGTAGGCTATGGGTAATTCTCCCAATTCGTTAATATATTTGTCCCAAGGCAATAGCTTATGATGAATTATATTATGTAGTAAAACAAACTTAATATTATTTTATTAAACAGTTTGTCCTGATCATTAACTATTTCTATTTAATAGCATACTGCATAGTGCATACCTATATCCATAAATTTACTTAGATTTTGATACATTTATAAGTGGAGTCCCCTGTCCTTCCCTCTTTTGCAGACATAAAGTGCCATAGTTAAAGTACCCTATTGATTGGATATATTAATTAATTATTAACGTCTCATATTAATGCATCTCGACTATTCGAGACGATGAGCGGTGCCTGGTGATAGATGAGGATGAAGTATGAACAAAAGGGAGGAGGAGAAACCCGGTACCGGCACGTACCCTACTCCTTTCGAAAAGTACCAAGGGAACCAACGGCTTAACGTTACATCCGAAAGGACGGTGTAACCTTGACAGTCATATAGGTTCCTCCACTAAACCGGACTGCTGAGCAGACGTCGAGGAGAACGAAGCCGTTACACTAGCTCTGGTACCCTTCATCTGCTCTAACCAGCGAGCGATATACGTCAGTTTCAGGACAGAGCGGTCACCCACTCTACCCCTGACCAACCATGCCCAAGTTTGCTTAACTTCGGTGTTCTAGTGGGAACCAGGTTAAACTACCTCGGCTAAACCGCTGACTTTTAAGTACTAAATCCACTATTTAAAAAGGGTAGGTTGGGTATTTTTTTAAATCAACCGGTAACATGATTAGCCTATGCAAGTTGTTCTGTGGTAACAAATTCTGAGGAAGAGTCCTTCAATAGTGCTGTAATGACAGTCCCGGTAATAACAGCAACAACCTGACGAAGATTGTCAAGAAGCCATTTTAAAAAAAAGTTGGTGTGCCTGTTTTATTACTTGCACAAGCCTCAGAACTTGCCAGCATTTTTTAAGTAGTATTGAATTATTAAATTGTAGTGTAGTATGTTACTATGTGAAAAATGCCTAGATCGGCTAGTTAGATTGGAGAAGTAAAATCTGTAATCCAATCTGTTGTGTAGTATGAGTTGAAATGTAATATGTCCCTTTTACCGGATAGGCCATGTGCCCTACAGCGGGTATCCTACGAAACAGTTTTTAGTTTTTACCCTGATAGACCCTACCAGTAGGCCTACTTTTAATTTTACAGCCTTAAATTATTATTTGTTACAGGCTGTAGGATGTCAAACCTAACATCTAAATACTAGTTTCAGTTGTTGTAATGTCACAAAATATTTTTTCTCACCCTAAGCAATTCAAACTCTCGCTGCTCTCGTTGTCTACGGACCTCTCTCTCTCTCTTTTCAATCTCTCTCGCCAGCATTCGGTCACTGGAGACATCTGGTGTCATGGGCGACATTCCCTTTTGATTGAAGTGGTCTTCTATGTGTGACACCATCTCCGCGTTGTTCTTGAAGTTGGACAACGAGCAAACTGGGCAACTGTCTGTCCAGTTCTCAACGGACGACTGAGATGATTGTGCAGTGCTTGGCTGCAAGGGGTAATACACAGCTGATGTACAAGTGTGTTAGTGTACCTTATATTATATTGAATGTAAACATGCTGCTTACATAAGGTAAGACTTGGCTAACTAGGCTGTGATTAAATATTTATTTATTACCCTACCGGTACTTTACGAACAAAAAATTACATTTAACCTTTTAAAACGGAACTAGAACTTTTCAAAGTTCTTTCTTAAATTGGTGAACTGAATCCTGTAAAAGGAACTTTCCCAAGTATGCAGAAAGCCAAGCCGACTCTCCAAATTGGAACAAATAAGCCTAGATGTACCTAATATTAATGTTCAAAAGCATTCCATATAGGGTATACCGACTGGTACACCCCAAGATGTGAATTTACTTCATGGCAAGCCGACCCCAGTGACTAAAAATTCAACTAACAACTACCGTGCCCATAAGTTTACCTACCTACCATAGATTCCAAGCAATTTTTTTTTTAAATGTGGAAATATCTCAAAACCGAAACAGTAGGCCTACCTAGTTTTGCAATCGGGTAGCCTAAATATGGTAAGTTACCGGCAGGTAAGAAACTACGCAAGTTGCAATCTAATTACCTTGGCAGGGCTGAGGATGTCTTTATGCTCAATGTTAACATGGAGTTCCAGATCAGGACTGTTTTGAAACGTACGTATACATAGCGGACAGTTGTACGCAGCTTCCCGCGGTGGTGGAGACACAACGGGGAAAGATGGACTCATCAAGTCAAAATGCTGTCTGTTGATGTGCTCCTCCAATAATAACGGCGAATCACTAGTAAAAGAACACATCGGACATTGTTGGGGCGTGGGTTTTTGGACTGGTGCACTTTTGCTCGGGGACGCATTAGTTCTTAAATTCAGGGCTAATTGAGATCGTAACGGTGATCCGTGTCCGGCCCCAGCATTTACACTCGCATTCATGCCACTACCGCTTGCACCAGAAATCATTGTACAATAATTATTATTGTTATTTATATTATTAGCCCAACCATTTTGTTTTGGTTCGGGGGAAATGGCCCACGGTGACTGTCGAGCGCCCGCTTCGTCACTGTCATCATCGTCATCTATGAATGCGAGTAACTCTTGCTCCGGTGTCAGATAATCAAGGTGGGCGCTATTGACATGCATCATCATTTCTTCAGCTGACACGTCTCCCAAGTCGCAGAACGGACAGGAAGCAGCACCATCAACATGGTATACCATCATATGTGACCGCATATCGTCATCGTTCAAACCTTCCACACCACAGATTTCACAAGAATAATTAAACTCTGGCATTTTGGCAGCCATCACACTCTGCTATTCACTTGAGACCTGAAAGGAAAAAACGGTTTCCATATAAATTACCATGCCTCCTAAGTCCTTAATTGGATGAGCGTAGCGAAGACATCAATTTCACCGACCCCAAAAAAATTAGCTCGGGTGTTTTTTTTGTTTGTTTGTTTTTTTGTCTGTTTGTTCGCTCTCTACCGGGCAAACGGCATATGCGATCTTGATGAAAATTGGAGGGGACCTTTGAAATATTTCTCATGAATATCGTACTTTTACGATTTTTTTCGATTTGTAATGCGATATTTCCGTGATATTTGGCCAACGACCGGGCAAACGGCTACTCCGATCTTGATGAAACTTTATGGGAACGTTTGAAATCATTAGAACTAGATATGTTATGATTTTAAGGACATTTGAAGAAATATTTCTCATTGAAATCGTACTTTTACGATTTTGTTTCGATTTTTTCCCGATATTTTCGTGATGTTTGGGCCAATTATGACCAAACGGGTGGGGCTACAACCTTCATATTTTACATGGACATTAAGAGTAGAGTAGAGTAATTTTTATTTGCTTGACCAATACATAGTATAAGTAGGGTATACACACATTATCCTCTTATGAGAGAGATAGTAGAGTGAAAAAACTTTTGGATAGGTATTAAAAATGATTTCATGCTGGACTTAAAAGTTGAAATGGAGGGACAGGTTCTTGCATTGTTTGGTGGCTTGTTATATAGAGTTAAAGCTAGATATTGTGGACATTTTGAGAATAGGGTTAGTTTATGGTTGGGAATGTGAATTTGTAGATTTGCTCTTGTAAAATGGGAGTGGACAGAGGTGTTTAGAGGGAAAAGATTAGGGTAGGAACGAACAAATATCGCTGCAGCTTAAATAAGAGAGCAGGCCAGAGTAGGTATTCCTAGTTCCTTGAAAAGGTCTCTACAAGTATGCCTCCTGGAAACGCCAGCCATAATGCGAATTGCTCTCTTTTGGAGGGTGAATATTCTGATTGCATGGGGGGATGCACCCCAGAAAAGTAGGCCATATGATATGAATTGAGTGAACATGAGCAAAGTAAACCATTTTAAGTATGTGGGAATGAACTAGCTGTTTGAGCTTCCTTAGCTTCGGTTATGGTGATGTAGCACCTTTTGAAAGAAAAAGTCGAAAAAGTAAACCAGAATCCATAGAAATAAAAGTTTTAATAGGCCTATAAGTTTTTAGAGGTAAATAATAATAATTAACAAGTAACTATAGAAACATGACAACAATCACCTACAATGCATTCAAAAAGCCCTTGCAAAGGAAAAGTGGTTCCACGCAAACTAAAAACTTACAAAAACGCCACGGTATTGATTGATTCTATTGGGACTACAGAGTTGCCATGCCTCCAAAAAATCAGAATTGTCTCGATTTTAGCTGTGTATTATTTTGGGCCCGGAAATTCGGGAATGTCCCGATTTCAAAATTGCAATAGGTGATTTCAAAAGTCAAAACTACCTCTAGGCCTATTGTTTTTGCATGAATTTTGGTTGAAATGTGGGGTGCCAGGGCACTTATTCATTCTCACCGCTCAAGTCACGCGACTAGTGACCCAGTGTCCAGTGTTTGAAAGAAGAAAATTGCACTGAGCAGGCCCATACAAAAATATGTAAATAAATCATAGTTATTGTCTGGAACCTGGTTTGTTCCCAATTTACCCAGTAGGCTAGTAGGTAGGCCTACTTGAACAAATATTATATTAATTTTATACTAGGAAGCTTCGCAAACGCTTTTTTTAGTCCCGTCGATGGATGAGCTTTTTTTAAAAAGTTTTTAGTTTGCGTGGGATATCTTTACTTTTGCAAGTGCTTTGTTTTGCTGCCTACGCATCCCTGGTGAAAAATCTTGGCAAGATCTTGGCAAGATTGTATTGTAAGATCTTGTATTTTTCTTGCCAAGATCTTGCAAGAACTTGTCAAGATCTTGCCAAGAACTTGCCAAGATCTTGCCAAGATTATACAAGAACTTGTCAAGATCTTGCCAAGATTGTGGTTGGTCTATTTATGCAGTACCGGTACGCCTACTTGATGCAATTTCGATACACACTTTGCCACCTTATTAGATGTTTATCCGTGGCTTGTTAATCTAGGCTAAGGCCTAGGGCAAACACGCCTAGGCCTTGTGCCCACCTTATTAGATGTTTATCCGTGGCTTGTTAATCTAGGCCCTGTGAACAAGAACATAAAGCAAGTAGGCTTGCCTGCAGGCTAGGGCAAACACAGGCCTAGACCTATAGTGCAAGGCATAATACTTTTAGTCAACTGTCATCTAAGCCTACTACCTAGGCTACAGTAGTGGTTGTAAATACTCACAAAGTCTGAGGTCTGTACAAGACATGGCAACTATCTGTAGCTATTTAAATGTGTATGTGGCCTTTGCTTACGATGTAGACCAGGTCTATTATCAACTGTCTACTCTAGTTCTAAATAAACTGAAACAGTGAGACAGCACAAATGCAGGCTTGCATGGCTTTGATGCAACTGTTAGTGATGACTGATGAGGTTCAAGATGTTAACACCAGGTGGCAGATTTTGACAAGATCTTGTTTATATCTTATTTCTAACCAAGTTCTTGCCAAGATCTTACTTAATACAAGTTCTTGTCAAGATCTTGCAAGATCTTGACAAGAATTTTCACCAGGGATTGTAGGTGATTGTTGTCAAGTTTCTATTGTTACTTGTCAAAAAAGTTATTATTTACCGTAAAAAACTTATATTAAAAGCTTTACGGTATTTCTATGGATTCTGGCAAACTTTATCAACTTTTTCTTTAAAAAGGTACTAAATCACCATAACCTTAATGTCCATGTATAATTTGATCATTGTAGTCCCTCCCGTTTGGTCAGAATTGGCCCAAATGGCACGAAAATATCGCACAAAAAATCAAAAAACTTAGGGCCTATATTAAAAGCCTTATTTCTATGGATTCTGGCTAACTTTTTCATTTTTTTCTTTTAAAAGGTACTACATCACCAAAACCTTAATGTCCATGTATAATATGAACGTTGTAGCCCCACCCGTTTGGTCAGAATTGGCTCAAATGAAACGAAAATATCGCATAAAAAATCGAAAAAATGGTAAAAGTACGATATTCATGAGAAATATTTCTTCGATCCCACCCAAAAACGTAGCAAGTCTAAGTTCAGAGATTTTGAAGGTCCCCTCCAATTTTCATCAAGATCGCATATGCCGTTTGCCCGGTAGAGAGCGAACAAACAGACAGAAAAAAAAACAAAAAAACAAACATTGTAGCTAAATTAATTAAATAAATAAATTTTATTTAGAGTCGACCCACTCAGTTATATAACTGATTTTCAGTGGGGGACTTTAAATCAAAGCGACCAAGCCAACCCTGCAGGCCCCGACGCAATCGACGAGTGAGCGATAACCAACCAAAGATTGATATTTTTAATAGGAAATATAGCAATCAGTGGTATGGACAGTGCGAACATCCGCGAATCAACGCCAGAATCAACAAGGCCGATTCAGAACAACTCTGAAATTTATTATGTGCTTCGTTGCTAGGACGGCTCCAAAGTCACCGTTTACAAACTCCTAAGACAAGAACTGATGGACTTAAGTCCAAATCAGAAGTTAAAAAACTTCTGACTTTAGCAGGAATCGACATTGGAAGAAGATACCACGAAGCAGATACGCTAACCACAAGACCAACGAGCCACACACAAGCACAAATGCAAATTTTTTGAGGGGTCAGTGAAATAATTGAAGTCTTTGCTTTGCTCATCCAAAAATTGTGTAGGCAAGGCCTTCAGGCCCTAATCCTCATTACAAACATGGGAATGTTCATTTTCCGAGCACTAACGACTCAACGGTTGTCTTTATTCACCATTATGTAATTGTAAAACAACATTAGGCCCGCCTACTTGGGTTTCATCAGAGGACATAGTCTATAGTAAATATACAAATAAATACGAGTTATAACAATATTATGTAGGCCTACACATACTTATTAATATGTACAAATGGTCAATGGATCGATGACATAAAAATTACAAATAGGCTACAAATGCAAGTTACAAAAAGAAACATAGGCCTAGCACATTCAGTTCTGTCATAAAAAAATGTCATTTAGAATAACATTAAACCCATCTAAAAACATTTCGCCCCAAGCGGCTGGGGCATCGCCTCATGGACCCCATTCCTCCCCCGTCATGCATTATGTCCCGAATTTGTATTCTGGACTTGTGGCAACCCTAACTAGGCCTACACTTTCAATCCGTCACCGACCTAATGACCAGCTGATGGAAGATTAACGGTAGGCCTACCACGGTACCGGTACCCTACCTACTTAGGCCTATGCAGTTGGTGCAGTCCAACTTTGGAAAAGTAGGTTAAGGGAGGGGGGAGGGGGTTACAATTAAAACGTACGCGCTTTGCGCCCCCCCACCCCTCCCTTAACCTACGTTTCCAAAGTTGGACTGCACCAACTGCATAAGTACTGTGGTAGGCCTACCATTAACCTTCAATCAGCTGGTCATTAGGTCGGTGACGGATTGAAAGTGTAGTTAGGGTTGCCACAAGTCCTACTTTTCCCCTAACATCGCAGTGTTAAAAATTTGACCGATCTTGGCGTGTACCTCTGATAGGTCCGCAATAGGCTGCAGAGGGGCTTCACAGGGGGAGCGGGGATCATTCATGGAAGTTCCAGCATCAAGTAGTAAGAACGGATCTGGGTTGGTATGGTTTCATGGAAAGAACTGTTAGGGAGTGGAATGACTTGTCTGGGGATGTTGGGGTCTCTGAGGGAATTTAGATCGTTTTTAGGGGAGGGCAGAAATTAGGTCTGGGGGGAGTGAGTGGTTGCCACCGGGCAGTAGGGCCCATTAGTAACCTTAAGAAATGTTATGTTATGTTATGCTAACACAAGACCCTAATTGCCTTGGCTTAGCCCTAGTGCCATCTTTACTAGGCCTATGTCAACGGTCTCTCTAGCCTGCCCTAAATAGTAAATACCCCTAGAAATAGGTAGGTCAGCGAGATGGTCAACCTATTCTAATGCCTCGGTAGTAGGGCCTACTAGCCTAGGCCCTAGGCTAGCTTTAATCACATTTCAACTGCAGTGACATGGCCGGTAGGACCTAGCAGAGGCCTACCTAACATGATAGGGCTACATGCTTAGGTCGGACCCAGGCCCACTTGAGATTAGAGGTACAATAGTTACTTTTAAGCATAGGCCTAGGCCCTAGTCTAGGCCTAGGTCCTAATTAAGTTCAAGGGTGAACGACCTTCCAACTTCCCTAGGCTTATCTACTTCAAAATTTTCATTTAGTGCCTGCCTAGGCTAGGCTAGAACAGTTTCTACGGAATCACCCATGCATTCCTAATTAGTTCAATGATGAAATTTATGAGATAACAATTCATTTCCGTATAGGCTATGCCCAGCTTGGCCCTAGGAGCAAGCATGTGCGTGCGTGCATATCCGTAACATGAACGAAGTGAAAACTCGTTGGAAGGAAATTTCCCCTCAATTGACCAACGGCCATTTCTTGAGTCGAATTCTTAAAAAAAACTTTTGATTGAAGAATCGTACTAGAGAAAATTGTTCTAAATTTTAGAAAATATCTAGGCCTAGGCTAGGAAGCCTAGGCCCTAGTATGTTTTATCCGTAATCATTCACATTTGAATTTACTAGGTAGGCTACGTTTTGTTTACCTTGGTCTTTTTGATCTTCAGAAACCGTCTGCTGCAAATACCACCTCTGACTCTGTTGGCAAAATTGAAGGGTCACTGTGTAAAGTCTAATTGTCCTAATTTTTGGAGAGGTTTTCTTGGAGAATTGCATTGAAAGTTTATAAATTACATAATAAAATTTGACAGTGACATTAGTTGACAAGAACCAACATTTTTGTTTTTCAGTTAGGCACTAACATTCTTCCATTTGTGAAAGAAGTTGCTCGGAATGCTCAGTAGCGGATGTAAATTGAGCCTAGCGGACCCTAGCAGAACGTGCTCTACCTTTAGTTTGCGGTAATGCCGTTAGGTTTTACTTTCTTTTTATAATCCACGAAATCAACACAAATGAAGTTTTTGTTGTTTTTGATGTGGGAAGTTCAGTAGGCTAGGCCAACAAATCATTTCGTGGTAGGAATTTTATGATTTCTAAAATGAACAGGCCTTGGGTTTTTATATGAAAAGGATTTCCGGGGGCCTATTTGGAAAGGTTAAATCCCGATTTTAATAATATTACTTTATTTAGCCTGGGCCTAGGCCTGGGCCTAGGGGGGTAGGGTAGGCCTGCCCTAGGCCTAGGGCCCCTTAGATAGGCTGGCTGGGCCCTATCTGCTAGGTTTTAGGCGGGGCCCTGGGCCCTTTATTTTTTAGGGCCTAGGCCTACCCAAATTTCCCCAAACGGCCTGGGGCCTGGGCCCACTACTTAGGTACCCTAACTGTAGGGAAATCCCTGCCTGCGCTAGGCCTACTGGGGTTTTTGTATTTTGATTTATTTTCCCTCCCCTACTGTTGATTTGTAGCCCTAGGCCTAGTCGGTGGTAGCCTGGGCCCTTGGGCCCTAGGTTTGTTCCACCCCTTCCCTTTCCCATTTTTCCACCCCTTTCCCCTTTGGTTAATACCAACAGGGTTCACTCTCATGGTCTGCATTTGAAAAATTGTAGGCCTAAATGTCAATGCACAATAGTCCAGAAAAAAAGCATAAGAAAAAAATAGGCCTGGGCCCTAGAATGTTGTCTCTGGGTTTCCCCGGGGCCCGGCCTAAAAAAATTGCTCAGGAACAATAAAGGGGAAAGACTTTTTAACTTTAAAGGGGTTTCGATGAAAATAATACCCCATGCAGTTGGTATGGTTATGTTGTGATTCTAGGCAACTTATTTTTATGGGATTTATTTCTCATATTAGGCCCTAGGCCTACTTTAACTCTTACAAAGAGAGACAAATAGTTGCAGGTGGAAAAACTTGGGAATCCCTTTTAACCTTTTTAAATTATCCCAGACGAATATCGGATGAGTAGTTTTGCATCACCACTGATTACTAGGTACCTACTTCTTGGTACAGACATCTCAAGAGAATAGGAATCAAGGGTGATGCCACATGCCCACCACTGACCACTACTTCTTGGTACAGACATCTCAAGAGAATAGGAATCAAGGGTGATGCCACATGCCCCAAACCCTGACCCCTACTTCTTGGTAAGACATCTCAAGAAAAAGGAACCCAAAGGGTGATGGGGACATCCCCCAACCCTGCCCAAATAGGACTTTTTGGGTTTACAGTCATCTAAAGGAGAAGGGGAATAAAGGGGTTTTATCCCACATCCCACCACCCCCCATTTCCCACTATTTTCTTGGTACAGTCATCTAAAAGGGGAATTTAAAAATAAAGGGTGATGCCACATGCACATGCCCACCACTGACCACTACTTCTTGGTACAGACAACCCAAGAGAAGAGGAATCAAGGGGTGAGCCAAACCCCCAAACCACTAAACCCTACTTCTTGGTAAGACATCTAAAGAGAATAGGAATAAAGGGGGTGTGCCAATGCCCACCACTGCCCCACAAACTTCTTGGTACGGGAACATCTAAAGAAAATAGGAATAAAAGGGTGATCCCACTTTCCCACCACTGACCACTACTTCAGGGTACAGACTTTTTCAAAAAGTTTGGGAATCAAGGGTGATGCCACATGCCCACCACTGACCACTACTTCTTGGTACAGACATCTCAAAAAAAGGGAAAAAAAAGGGTGTTTCCACATGGCCCCCACTGCCCAAATATTTTGGTACAAAACCATTAAAGAAATAGGAATAAAGGGTGATGCCAAATGCCCACCATGCCCAAACTACTTTTTGGGGACATTTTCATCTCAAGAAAAAGGGGGAACCCAAGGGGTTGATGCCACATGCCCCCACTGCCCCAACCTTTTTTAACCCCCTTTTCTTGGTACAAAAAACCCCTCAAGAAAAATGGGGAATAAAGGGGTTTGTTTCCCGACATGCCCACCACTGCCCAAATTACTTTTTGGGTAAGACATCTCAAGAAAATAGGAATCAAGGGTGATGCACATCCCCAGGGGGGGGGCCCACTACTTCTTGGAAACAGACATTCAAGAGGAATATGAAACAGGGTGATGCACATGCCACCCCCCTGACCACTATTTTCTTGGTAAAGGACATCTCAAGAGAATAGGAATCAAGGGTGATGCGACATGCCCACCACTGACCACTACTTCTTGGTACAGACATCTCAAGAGAATAGGAAAAGGGGAAATGCCACCCCCACCACTGCCATACTTTTTGGGGTAGTTGTTGTGGTTGTATTGTTGTTTTATTCAAGTTTTGAGCTCTTTTGCTCGGTTACAGAATTATATAAATAAAGTCATTATAATAATAATAACAAAACAATAAGAAAATAATATTAATTTTTGGGAGTTGAAGTATAAGTATTATATTATAAGGAAGGTCTCTGCAAAAATTCAGCGACATCACAATTTTTTCCCCCTAAAAAAATTTATATAAGACTTTTTTGGGCAGGATTATTATTTTTGTCCCCTCAATGCCCGTTCCCATTTACCCCACACCACCTCCAATTAGGGGTAATTAGGAACACTGGGTTGGGGTAATTAGGAACAAGTGTGGTAAAAAGGAACAACACAGTTTTACCTATGGGTTATATTTTGTGGGGTAAATGGGAACATTTCTTGATCTTCACAGCGATCTCTATTTGACCATTCTGGTTGACCAGGTGTTGTGAAAATTGCCATTAGGCAATTTTTTTGCATTTTCCTCAATTTCTTCTGACACGTGGGAAAATATCACCTCAGTGCATTATATTCACAAAATTTGGACATAAGATTGATTAGGCCACCTATGTTTCTTTGTGCATTCCTAATTACCCCATATTCCCACCATTGATAAAATTTGGCAAGAAAAGTTAAATTCATCCCCCCTTCCCAATTTTTCCACTTATTTGCAAGGTTGATAATTAACACTAAATTAATCCTATTGTCACAAAACTAAGAATTTTTTTTTGGCACAAATGTGGCGCTCCGCTCCGCCCCGTTTTTAATATAATCTGATATTGTTTTCAAGCAAGCAAAGATGAAATTTTTAAGAAGTTCTGTAGCCTGAACAAAAGTAGAAGGTAGGCCTACGGAGCAAAACAATAAGAAACAAAGTAGGAGTGGAAAGTCTACAAAATAAAATAGGAAGAGAAAGACTTCAGTGGTATGGGCACGTACAAAGAATGAAACAAGAAAGAATCCCAAGAAGAGAATTTGAACGCCATGGGGGGGGGAGTAAGAAAAGTTGAACACCCAAAAGAGATAGAATGGAGCGACGAAATAAAATGGAACGTTGAAGAAAGAGGGAAATCATGGGATAGAATTAATGAAGAAAGACTCTGGGAGGATAGAAAGAACTGGTATAGGCCCTAAATGCCTGTCATAGAAGACATTGAAGTAGGCCTAGATGAGGTGTTGAGCCTGGCTAGCAAGCACTGAAAGTCCACAGCCTGAGAAACTGGTGATACGTCACCCCCCGACCTGACTTATGTTGGAACCGGACCGGGTGTTTGATTATTATTGTTTTCTTACATAGCATCCACAGTTCCCCCCCCCCCCCCATTCCCATTGCCCAAAACCCCAAATTGAAATCCAATTTATTTATTTGTTTATTTATTTATTTATTTATTGTTTATCCATGTTGTTACATTCAATAACAAGAAACTAATTATCTGTTTAACTAGGCCTACATAATAGAATTTAACCGTCAGATTGCTTTGTTGGATGAGCGAAGCGAAAACTTCAATTTTACCGACCCCCCAAAAAATTTAGCTCGATGTGTTTTTTTTTTTTTTTTTTTTTTTTTTTTTTTTGTTTGTTTTTTCCGTCTGTTTGTTCGCTCTCTACCGGGCAAACGGCATATGCGATCTTGATGAAAATTTGACACGACCTTCGTTTTCTCTGAACTTAGACTTGCCACGTTTTTTTTGGGGACAATCGAAGAAAATATTTCTATGAATATCGTACTTTTACGATTTTTTTTTTGATTTTTAGTGCGATATTTTCGTGCCTTTGGGCCGATTCTGACCAAACGGGTGGGGCTACAACGTTCATATTTCACATACACATTAAGGTTATGGTGATGTATTGCTTTCTGAAAGAAAAAATTTAAAAAGTTAGCCAGAATCGAGAGAAATAAAGCTTTTAATATACGTTTTTTGACTTTTTGTGCGATTTTTTTCGTGCCTTTTTGGCCAATTTTGACCAAACGGGTGGGGTACAACGTTCATATTTTACATGGACATTAAGGGGTTATGGTTATGTATTTCCTTTTGAAAGAAAAGTGGAAAAATTTAGCCCGAATCCATAGAAATAAAGCTTTTAATACAATTTTTTTACGGTAAAATAATACCAATTGACAAGAAAACAAAAGAAACTTGACAACATTCACCTAGAATGCGTAGGCAGCAAAACAAAGCACTTGCAAAAGTAAAGATATCCCACGCAAACTAAAACCTTTAAAAAGCTCATCCTCAACGCGGCGGGACTTTAGCGTTTCCCAGTTTAAAAAAAGTTAATTAATTAGGCCCAGAGCGTGGCTTTGCCATATCAAACATCAGCTGATTTTTGTCGTACTCACACTGACACAAAATCATTAAAGTGCCATATTTCTCGAATTACCTAATAACTCAGTCGCTGCACTCCCTCGTCTAATAAAAATCAGCCAAACGGCTGAACAGGTTGCAATGAAATTTTAAACAGACATCCAGTACGAGTTAACTGAGAACTGTTAACAAATTCATCAACATCCATTGCGATTTAAACAGAAGAAATAATAAAGTGAAAAATAGTCTGCAAATGTGTAGAAGTCGATTTAATCACAATGGTTTTTGTTCTTAAATTTTTTTTTTTTTAAATCTGTCGGGCATTGAAAATTGTGCATGTAGTGACCAAGGTATCAAATCTTGCACGCTCAAGGTTCCCCCAAATTTTGCTCGTAGATTGATTAAACCTTGCTTTTAAATACAATCCAGAAATTACCAAATCTTTCCCAACCAGGGGTTTGAACCCAGGTCTCCCACTTTCCGAGTATAGGGGCGGGGGCGCTTTAGCCAACAAGACTAGGAAAACGCCAAAGTCGTTGTTAGACGAGCGAGCGAGTCATGTGTTGACAGTGTTGAGTACGCGGGAACATTTGCATTCAAGTTGATTGACATACGTATACATGATAGGGTTTTGACTTTTGAGTTAAGTTGGTATAAGGGCACGTCAACTGTAAGGTTATAATGTGCCACTCTAGCCTATGATAGGCTAGGGAGGAAAGACCCATGCTGGATCCAGCCTTAGGTAGGGTAAGGAAAGGGAATGTCACCGGATACTCCAACACAACTACTTAAAGGCTTTTTTGTAGTAATACGTGTTACGTGCATGTGCATTTATTTTATTAATCTAAGAGCTTACTTATATGGGTCATTCCCAAAAAAATTGCCCCTTTCAGTCCTAGACTTTATGAATTTTAACATGTAACGACTGGTAATATGTACATTGAGATAAAATACATAAGAAATTTAAAGAAGAGATACTTTTTGGTCTAAAAGAATAGTCATGTTAAAATTTTTGGGTGAATTTTTTGTAGTTTTTTAATAGAAAGCGCTAAAAACCATGTCCCTATTTAAAAGAATGAACTACATTTAATTAAAAATAGACATAAAAAATTTTTTTTTTATTAACATACTCCCGTAATGGGAAAATACATGCTTTAAAATAAACGAAAAAGAAAATTAAAGTAAATTTAAATTTTTTTATCAACTGTTAATACCGCAAAATTTGTCCCTGGCATTTTTTCAAGAGTGTTACTCAAAACTTTACTCCCAAAAAAATTTTTTATATAAAGATTTAAAAAAGCCAGGAAAATTTGTTTCTGAGTTTTTTTGGATTTCCATTGCCTCCAAAATTTAATCCTGGGGGGGAGCTCACGCAAAATCCACGTGGTTTGGGGTTTATTCCGTGCTGTATTTTCCGACAATCGGTGACTCAAAAGAATCTTTCGATTCCGTTGCTATTTTGGTTGAGGGAAAAACTTCCGACAGTTAAAAATTTGTAAACAACAAAAACCCCCATTTTTATTTTTGATAACATGCCTATATTTTTCTTAATCCGGGAAAATTTCGTGTGTGTTGGTCCCAGACACTTGCTTTACTCTTTTAAGTTGTTTATTGTTGCCAATACTTTGTTTCCATTATTGTTTTCTATAAACATAGCATTATCAAACATACCTTTAAATTTTTACGTTGTTTGCGTACACAAGATAAAAAAAAAAAACACGGGTGCACAAAAACTCAGTGCCTTTTTAAAAAAAAGCGGGTGGCTAGTTTCTTCTTGCATAATCATGGCGGGGGATTTTTTAACGAAGCCTTTTCCCATTGGGTTTAAACAATGGTAAATCCCTTTCCCCAGACGCAAGCACGAAAGATTCCCAAAATCGGGAAAAGAAACTCGAGTCTACCTAAGTCGGAATTGTTTCTTTAGGACGGGAAACGTTTTTTCAAAACACGCGGAAGTTGAGGCCCGTGCATAGAACATCATTCCTACATACCTCAAAGTATGAATTTTCACTTAAGTCCAATTTTGCAAATTAAACATGTTGCAAAATATCCTTGCCTCTAGGCCCTACCTATATCACATTGACATTGTTTAAATTATGCTAAATTTTATTTGTCAAAGACTCAAAATAGGGGTGCGGCCATTACTCGATGGTGGCCTGGCCTATAATTGGATGAGCGTAGCGAGCGAAGCGAGTGAAGCGAAGACTTCAATTTCCCTGCCCCCCAAAAATTTAGCTCGGGTGTTTTTTTTTTTTTTTTTTTTTTTTGTCTGTTTGTTCGCTCTCTACCGGGCAAACGGCATATGCGATCTTGATGAAAATTTGACACGACCTTCGAAATCTCTGAACTTAGACTTGCTACGTTTTTGGGTACAATCGAAGAAATATTTCTCATGAATATCGTACTTTTACGATTTTTTCGATTTTTAGTGCGATATTTTCGTGACATTTGGGCCGATTCTGACCAAACGGGTGGGGCTACAACGTTCATATTTCACATGGACATTAAGGAAATGGTGATGTATTGCTTTTTAAAAGAAAAAGTTGAAAAAGTTAGCCAGAAGCTACAGAAATAAAGCTTTTAATATAAGTTTTTTGATTTTTGTGCGATATTTTCGTGCCATTCGTGCCATTCGGGCCAATTATGACCAAACGGGTGGGGCTACAACGTTCATATTATACATGGACATTAAGGTTATGGTGATGTAGTACCTTTTGAAAGAAAAAGTTGAAAAAGTTAGCCAGAATCTATAGAAATAAAGCTTTTAATATAAGTTTTTTAAGGTAAATAATACCAATTGACAAGAAACAATAGAAACTTGACAACAATCACTTCAATGCGTAGGCAACAAAACAAAGCACTTGCAAAAGTAAAGATATGCCACGCAAACAAAAAACTATAAAACGCTCATCCTTCAACGCGGCGGGACTTTAGCGTTTCCTAGTCAAGTAAATACAGTAGGTCTAGGTACCGTAGTAATTTCTATGAATTACGTACTGGTACCGGTATGCTATTTTCAATTGATTCTCGATCTCGATCGATTGATTGTGTTACAAAAGAAGTCGCAAAAAAAATGAAAAAAAGTTTTTTGATTTTTTTTTTTTTTGAGGGGGGGCGAGTCAATCTATGCCGGGTGGCAATGAATTTTTGCTGGGCGGGCCGCCCGGCTAACCGGCTCTGGGGAGAACACTGCCAAATGGCGATAAATCGCCCAATCTGGCAACACTGCATGTGATGAGACGTTCAAGACAAGATGGATGCCCTTCCACTTGGCATGAACTATGAGGAAAAAGAAGCCTGTCTATGGGAAAACCAGAAAATGCATGACCATGATGGGGATGGGGATAGCCCAACCCAGTGCCAGATTTGAAACAATTTGATATGGATTGATTTGATTTGGAACCACCTTATAATAATTTATTATGGGCCTCGTTGCTAAGACACCTCCCAAAGTCATTGTTTACAAATTCCTAAGCCAAGAACTGATGGACTTCTAATCCACATCAGAAGTTAAAAAACTTCTAACTATAATGGGAATCAAACCCTGGACCTTCTGCATTGGATCAAAGCCTCTTACCACAAGACCAACAAACCACGACAATATTCAATTTCAATCAAATGCAACCCTATTTTTAAGTAATTTTGGAATCTTCATTTTAGTATCTACATAGGTCTACATAGTAGGTCTAACTTACATCTACAATTTTTTTGCCCATCCCCACTATTAGTACAGTATTTACTAGTACAATGGCAAATGACATTGAACCTACCATCGGCCTAACTTACATTCCACTGTCAATTCACCTACTATTAGCATATCAATTAAATAGATGTCGTGACCTACAGCTGGTATGACATATACAGACAGGTAAGCCTGCTGTGAACATTAAAGTAAACAGTCTTATTTTATCAATCTGTGGGTGTGCTATGAATATATTATGTCATTACTCATTAGTCAAGACGTGCTGCAGTTACCAGCAAGGAAATGCCAGCACAATCAACAATTCCTCTGACTATAGGCCTACTTGTAGAGGTACGGAAATTAAGCGTTTTAGAT
This sequence comes from Sweltsa coloradensis, assembly GCA_024449915.1. Taxonomy (NCBI): domain Eukaryota; kingdom Metazoa; phylum Arthropoda; class Insecta; order Plecoptera; family Chloroperlidae; genus Sweltsa; species Sweltsa coloradensis. Next base: position 222,168 of record JAMZAV010001029.1, read on the forward strand.
TCTGATGTTAAATCAATAATAAAATATATAATACACCTATATTTGATGTTCACAAGATAAAAAAAAAAAAACACGGCTGCACAAAAACTCAGTCCCTTTTAAAAAAATAGGGGCCCTGGCTAGTTTCTTCTTGCAAAATTTCAGGGCGGTGGATTTTATAACGAAGCTTCCGTTTGGGTTTTAAGCAATGGAAAAAATCCTTCCCACGGGACGCAAGTCAGGGAAAGACCCAAAAAAATCGGAAACGAAACTCGAGTCTCCCTAAGTGGAATTGTTTCTTTAGGAGGGAATAGATTTTTTAAAAAACCACGGGGGAAAAGTTGGGGCCAGTCGAGTTTTCACCCCCGGGCCCTGTTTTAAAACGGGTTTGGCAGTTGAAGTATTCGTAAATGAAGAAAATTTAAAGTGGCGAGTATTTTAATTAAAAGTCAGAGTGTTACCTAGAAAATTTTAAATTTAAATTTTTTAATATATTTTATAAAAAAGCTTAGGGATTATGATTAATTTGGCCCTTTTTTTCGTTTTTTAAAACCTAAACATTGAATTTTTGTCCCCTGCTTCCAAAATAAATTTTTGGACTTTTTAAAAATGTAACGAGTGTTATTTGGTCATGAGTTTTTACTGTATTATAGAAAACACTCTTTTCTTTTTTTGGTAAAAGTTAATGTTTTTAAAAAAAGAAATGTAAAATTGATAATACTGAAATCTTTCCCAAAGTGTAGGCATGTATTAAAAATTTTGGGCCCAAATGTCCCACAAGTATTAGTAATGTCATGAGTGTTATTCTAAAGTGTCCCGGAGTTTTACTAAAATGTCACGAGTGTTCCCTTTTTAACCATCCCACTTTCCCCCCCAAACCCGGGAAATGTAACATGCGCCCCAAATGCGTTTTACCCAATTATCATTTGTTGTGGGGGTTTTTTTCTTTTTATTTTTAATTTAAACATTTACATCAATATTAGATCTTAATTACATTTTTAGCTAAAATGTCACGAGTTTTTACCGTGCACTTTTCTGCAATTTGGATGTCCACATTGGGAAAATACAAAATTTTAAACCATTATCATTTGTGGGTTATGGGTATTTTTTTTGGGTTTAATTAACATTTACAGGGAATATTAGATTTTTATTTTTACAGAATAAGTTAGGGGGGTTCCAAAAATTCTGTTAAAATGGGTAACACTCATGAAAAAAGTAAGTCAAAAGGGCAATTAAAATTATCTTGAAGTTCTCTTTTTTAGTATTTTAATATGTAAAGAACATTGATAATGTCAAAAAAATAAAACCAATTCCCCTTTAAAAAATTAATTTGACTTGTAAATTAAATACCTATTCCTAGTAGGCCTAGGCCTAACACTCATGACTTTTTTAACGCAATTTGTAATAAAGTGTGAAATTTCCGCCATGATTATTAATTAATAGGCAAACCCTTCCCTTACAATGCTATATTCACAACGGATGTGGTAAGTAATCCCTGCACTCAAAAGTAAAATTTAAAATATTTTTTAAGAAAAAATGTCAAATCATGAAAGTGGCAACTTTCTTGGGAATGACCCATATCCTTGTGATTGTTCCAGCAAGTTGTGTGACACCAGCGTGGCGGAATCTTGATTCCCAGCATCCTGTCTTGCCATGGCTTCCGGTGCGTCTTCATTGGACAGCACAGGAAGCAGCAATGGGACTTTACCTCGGAATTACACCGCCTCCAACAGTGACAGAAGTGTGAACTCGGCTTCCACTCGTGACTACGATGGATTGAAACAGCAATGTGATAAAGCCATGCACGAACTGCAGCTGCTGCGACGGTAGGCTTGCTTGCTTGCAATATGTTGTTATCTGAAATAATTTTGTGTGGATTGCTGGTTCTTTGAGTTATCTCCCTGACGTCTGATAACCTACATGCATGCATGTGTTAGCCTAGTAGTAGCATTAAGACCTAGTATCACAACCTGGGAGATAAACCATGAACTATACTGCACTTGTGATTGCCTGCTAGGCCAATCGACCGTCGTAAACGTGTGTTGAAGATTTACACTCTGTCTATCCCCCCTTCTTCCTCCACTTAATGCTGTCTAGAAAAAGAAGAATTACCACTTAACTACCAGTACCGGTAGGCTAATCAAATTCATGAAAATATCAATTTCTTTAGGCCTAGGAGGACCGTCTAATTTACTCAAGCAATGACCGGTGATGTTTTTTCTCCACACTTAATCCAGATATAGGCCCCTTTGCTATGAGAATTAATGTAGCTCGTACTGTATTTATGCAAATATAGACCTCAGATATTTTAAAATATACATTTCCAAAGGTAGGATGCGGCCATTTTTCCAAGCAATTTTACCAATAATGGGTAGTGCCCAGGGGTTGAAATTAGCGCTCACCGGCTTGCCCGAGGCTAGTGAAACTTTACTCGGGCTAGTAAAAATCTTATTTCACTTGTCCGACGGGCGAGTATTCTTTTTCCCGAGTTCCCAATTGCCGTTCAAAAGATCATAATATTTAGCGCCGATAACCCAACGAGTTTCCAGTAGTTGTGCGCTAAAAGAAAAAGAAAAATCTTTCCAAGTAGGCCTATGTAGGCCCCTACACAAAATAAAAATCTCTTCATTTTGCTAATCTTATTATTATCGTTCCCAGTCACTCCCTAGTCCCCCACACGTCAAACCAGCTGAATATTTTAAAACATTTACGTATGATCGTTTTACATCAATATAACCTAGGCCTATTTGATTGCGGTCTAGTAAAAATGCTCTTAGGCTAAAGGATTATTGTTGCCACTAGCCGACAGGGCTGGTGGCAAAAAACGTTAATTTCTACCCCTCGTAGGGCCTATATCTAGGGCCAAGAATTTATGGTAAATAAAATTTTTGAATTTTGTCATTTAGGGAGGGGGCCTAAAACTGTAAATTTCGGGTTAAAAACCGGGTAAAAGTAGGCTAGTAGATTTCAGTAAATAAATTAATAAAACGACAAAGTTTCGGTTAAATAAATTGACCGAAACCACTACCGGTATTGACATTATTTTAATCATATATCCTTCCACTTCTATTTTTGGTATATTTTTTATTTATTCTCTATTTATTGGATGAGCGAAGCGAAGACTTCAATTTCACCGACCCCCAAAAAATTTAGCTCGGGTGTTTTTTGTTTTTTTTTTGTTTTTTTGTTTTCTGTCTGTTTGTTCGCTCTCTAACGGGCAAACGCCATATGCGATCTGGATGAAAATTTGACAGGGCCTTCGAAATCTCTGAACTTAGACGTGCCACGTTTTTGGGTACAATCGAAGAAATATTTCTCATGAATATCGTATCGTACTTTTACGATTTTTTTCGATTTTTAGTGCGATATTTTCGTGACATTGGGCCGATTCTGACCAAACGGGTGGGGCTACAACGTTCATATTTCACATGGACATTGAGATTATGGTGATGTATTGCTTTCTGAAAGAAAAAGTTGAAAAAATTAGCCAGAACATATAGGAATCAAGCTTTTAGTTTTAATAAGATTTTTGGTTTTTTGTACAATATTTTCGTGCCATTTGGGCCAATTCTGACCAAACGGGTGGGGCTTCAACGTTCATATTATACATGGACATTAAGGTTATGGTGATGTAGTACCTTGAAAAAAAAAGTTGAAAAAGTTAGCCAGAATCCATAGAAATAAAGCTTTTAATATAAGTTTTTACGGTAAATAATACCAATTGACAAGAAACAAAAGAAACTTGACAACATTCAACCTACAATGCGTAGGCAGCAAAACAAAGCACTTGCAAAAGTAAAGATATCCCAAGCAAACTTAAAACTTTAAAAAGCTCATCCATCAACGCGGCGGGACTTTAGCGTTTTCCTGTTATCTATTATCTCTATTTATTATCTTCTCCTCTGACATTTGTGCCCATAGAGTAGGCCTACTGACAAGTGACTACCCAACCTTGGAAAATATACAATTTAGCAAATTTGAGTGGATTTTAATTTAAAAAACAGTCAAATTTCGCATTAAATTCGTGATTTAAGAAAATTTTATTTTATTTATTGTTTAACAGAACACATTGATGCGTTATAGGTTGCTAAAAAAGGGCATAGCCCCATTCACATTTTAGTGTCTAGCAACCTACTCAATACTAATACTAATAGTAATACATAGCAATTAAATTAATTAAAACTACATTATACAATAAAAGAAAACAATGTGTGTATAGACATGTGAAAAGTGAGGGTGATGAAATAGAAATATTATGTGTAGGCTACGTATGAAATAAAATAATAGGCCTAGGTGCAAATTTTGCAAAAACATAGTTTTTCGCATCATTTCGTGAATAAATTTCTGCATAGAACATCATGTTCCTAATCATAACCTCACAAGTAGATGAAATTTTCACTTAAAAGTCCAATTTTGCAAATTAAACATGTTGCAAAATATCCTTGCCTCTAGGCCCTACCTATATCACATTGACATTGTTTAAATTATGCTAAATTTTATTTGTCAAAGACTCAAAATAGGGGTGCGGCCATTACTCGATGGTGGCCTGGCCTATAATCAAGTAAATACAGTAGGTCTAGGTACCGTAGTAATTTCTATGAATTACGTACTGGTATGCTATTGTCAATTGATTCTCGATCTCGATCGATTGATTGTGTTACAAAAGAATTCGCAAAAAAAATGAAAAAAAGTTTTTTGATTTTTTTTTTTTTTGAGGGGGGGAGTCAATCTATGCCAGGTGGCAATGAATTTTTGCCGGGCGGGCCGCCCGGCTAACCGGCTCTGGGGAGAACACTGCCAAATGGCGATAAATCGCCCAATCTGGCAACACTGCATGTGATGAGACGTTCAAGACAAGATGGATGCCCTTCCACTTGGCATGAACTATGAGGAAAAAGAAGCCTGTCTATGGGAAAACCAGAAAATGCATGACCATGATGGGGATGGGATAGCCCAACCCAGTGCCAGATTTGAAACAATTTGATATGGATTGATTTGATTTGGAACCACCTTATAATAATTTATTATGGGCCTCGTTGCTAGGACGCCTCCCAAAGTCATTGTTTACAAATTCCTAAGCCAAGAACTGATGGACTTCTAATCCACATCAGAAGTTAAACCCTGGACCTTCTGCATTGGATCAAAGCCTCTTACCACAAGACCAACAAACCACGACAATATTCAATTTCAATCAAATGCAACCCTATTTTTAAGTAATTTTGGAATCTTCATTTTAGTATCTACATAGGTCTACCTAGTAGGTCTAACTTACATCTACAATTTTTTTGCCCATCCCCACTATTAGTACAGTATTTACTAGTACAATGGCAAATGACATTGAACCTACCATCGGCCTAACTTACATTCCACTGTCAATTCACCTACTATTAGCATATCAATTAAATAGATGTCGTGACCTACAGCTGGTATGACATATACAGACAGGTAAGCCTGCTGTGAACATTAAAGTAAACAGTCTTATTTTATCAATCTGTGGGTGTGCTATGAATATATTATGTCATTAGTCAAGACGTGCTGCAGTTACCAGCAAGGAAATGCCAGCACAATCAACAATTCCTCTGACTATAGGCCTACTTGTAGAGGTACGGAAATTAAGCGTTTTAGATTCTGATGTTAAATCAATAATAAAATATATAGGCCTAATACACCTATATTGATAATGTTGCCAACTGCTCGTTTTTCTAGCCTAAAAATAAGGTATTTCGATAGGCCTACTTATTGAGAATTAGTTAAATGCAATGTAAAAATTTTAGAGGTGTGCAAACAACAGATTTTTACTTTGAATCGAATACGAATCGACCACTGATAAAGTGTTCAAACATTCGAATATTTTGAGTTCGAATAATAGAACAATAATTAGCATTTAGACTATCTGCATTTAATAAATTGACGCTTATTGAGATTTCAAATCTAATTCGAGATGCAAGTGTTGGAACTTTCCAATTGAAGTAACACCCTAAACACACTGCAATAGTGTTGAGAAATAGAGTTTTTGGCTAGTGCACATGATATCTATATTCAGGCTCTGTTCTGCATTGGTTGAACTACTTGTTCAAAAGGATTCGAATAGTTTGGAATTCAAATACAGGTAGTTTGGTTTCGAATCGAGTTTGAACATTTGGATATGTTTGTTCAAATTTGAATTTTCGAGTACTCGCACACCTCTAAAAAATTTACATTGTAAGTGGCTATAATTGGGTTGAATTGTTTCTATAGGCTTAAAGCTTAATTTCCCATTAGAAGTGTCAAGAAACCCATTCAGTTGGAGTTTTGACGGGAAGAAAAAATTGATGCTAAATGAATGCTAGAAATGCTAAGTTTGAAAAAATAAATCCTAGGCCTAAAATATTCAAAATTAAATTGCTCAGGTCTTGGAAGTTGAGAACCAAGAATGGTGTGAGCGAAAGCTTGGGGACCTCCTCTATCATTACACACGTATTGAAACTTGAACTTGAAAAACTTGAACAATCCTTGCCTCCCACAATCATCTCTTGCGCATCTTTCCGGCTCTGTCCTTTTCTCACCTCTTAATCTCTTGCTATAGTATCCTTCCATCTCTTCATTGACTCAGTGGCAGTTTTTATAGTGTACAAGGTATGAATTGCACACCTGACCTGATCAGTCAGAAAAAAAGCCTTATAAATCCAAATGTTAGTATTAGTGAAACTTTGTTACAGAAAATGTATAAAGAACCCATATCATGCAAGTCAATTATTCTCCAGTTTAAAGTATCTTCCATAAAGTATTATTAAAACTTACCTGAATGCTAGTTACTTGAGAGGTAATTGGAAAATTCTAAAAATAATGGTGAAATGCATTTAGGCCTAACCATTTTCTAAGCATTAATATGTGCAAGCACATGAGTGCCCAACAGATGGCTAATAAGTAACCGTATCAATATGTTGTAGCTAGGGTGGTTCCAAAGTCTCCACCATAAGTCACCATCATTGAAAATCTGTGGATTCAAGTCTTCTAAAAAATTTAAAAACTTTTGTTTGCACCTTGAATTAAACCCTGTACCTTATGGATTGGAAGCATTGATAATAACCACTGAACCAAAAAACAAACCGTACTAAACTATTTTATTTATTTTTTGTTTTCAGGCAGCACAGTGAGACCATCCGGCGGTGCGACCACACAATGAAGGAACTCGAGTATTACCGTGGTCAGCACAGGGCGGCAATGAATCAGCTGGAAGCCGCTGCGCAAGAGTCGTCCACTCTGCGCACAAAGTACGGCGACCTTGCCGTCGAGAAACAGAGGCTGGAGCGAGACGTACAAGGACTAACCAAGGAGATGACAGATCTGAGATGCCAACAGCAGGTAGGCCTACCTACGCCATGCACACTTATACTGTTCTAATTAGTGTTGGGATTGCACATAAGTTGTGATCGTATTATGCCCCAATACATTGCAACATGAATAATAATAATAATCATCATAACTCAGTTCTAACTATGTCGGGTTGAGTAGTGGTTTTCTAGGGCATGATACTGTAGATAGTTGATACTGTAGATAGTAGGATGACATCGGGTAGTAAAATTCGGAACCGGTTCCAGCACTCAAATTACCCGGGTGCCCGTTACGTCACGATGTGTGAAAACGCTGTTTCCTAGGCCTACTAGTTGGTTTGAAGGTCATACCGACTGACTACGTTTCCGTCTCTGGAAACTTTTGCAATAATCGTTCACAAATAAAGAACGGCTTTTGATAACCAGGCAATGATCTTCATTCTTCATTACACCAAAGATTAGTTTACCAATTACACTGTACAGGCAGTGAAACTCGTTGTAGGTAGGCCTAGGCCTACGCGCAGAAAGCAGGGGAAAACAAACACGCATCGAATGTGGGAAAATCTCTCACTAGTCACTACCATATCCCGCGCTGAAGCTCTCGTCGCAAGATAAGCCTAGGAAAGAAAGAGATAAGCCCAGGAATAACAATCCTATGCGTCGTGATTACGAATTTCGTGAATCGGTTGAAAGATGATTGCATCGCGAATTCTTCTTCTACACCCAACCATCTTTGTCAGTCAGCTGTGAGTGCGAGTTGGTTGGATCGTACGCGCATCTCGTACTGCGCAGACAGCAGTGCCCAAGATTTATTGCCGCATCTTTCTCTCTTGCACTCACTCGTGGCATGGGCGCGACCATTCGCCGAGACGGACGGCAAGCACGTGATAGCTTACAACGCGCTCTGTCTCAACTCCAGTTACTCTTTAGACAGCGGGCACGCTCCGCGGGAAAGACCGCAACCACGTAGCGCGTAATTTTAAACTGGTGAATTAGCCTAAAAACGGCCGCGAAATATACCCGGATCTTAAAATCGGCTCCGGGTAATTTCTGGAACCGGGTACCCGGGCTACCCGGGTACCCGATGTCATCCCTAGTAGATAGATTGTGTGGCTCGTTGGTCTTGTTGTTAGCGTATCTGCTTCCAATGCAGAAGGTCCCGGGTTCGATTCCTGCCAAAGTCAGATGTTTTTTAACTTTGGATTTGGACTTAAGTCCATCAGTTCGTGTCTTAGGTATTTGTAAACGGTGACTTTGGAGCCGTCCTAGCAACGAAGCACATAATAAATTCAGAGTTGTTCTGAATCGGCCTTGTTGATTCTGGCGTAGATCCGCGGGTGTTTGCACTGTCTATACCACTGATTGCTCAAACAAAATATCGATCTTTGGTTGGTTATCGCTCATTCGTTGATTGCGTCGGGGCCTACAGGTTAGGCTTAGTCGCTTTGATTTACTGTCCCCCACTGAAAATCAGTTATATAACTGAGTGGGTAGACTCTAAATACAATTTATTATTTTTTTATTTTATTTATACTAAGCTTGTCAGACTCAGTGTTTCTTTCTCATCATCTAACTCCTTCCTCTCCACCAATTTACTCCACTCTCTTCTGTCCTCCCACAGTTTTACTCTTGCCACATGCTCCCACACTTCATCCCGTTTTCCAACGTCTTCATGAACTAATCTTTCCCATTTCTCTCTTGGCCTTCCTACTTTTCTTTTCCCCTCCTCTGCCGCTTCAAATTGTCGTCTTGGAATCCTCTCTCTGGCCATCCTTTTCATATGTACAAACCATCTTAGACGTTCTCTTCCTAGCTTAAACCTCAATCTCTCCAGTCCCAGTTCTTTTCTGATTACATTACTTCTTATCTTTGGTTATGTAGAAAGAATGCCAATCGGCTGGAGTACACTGGTGTTCGATAAGATCCAACAGCTTCCCTTCGAAAAGTGATGGTGGCTGTTGAGTTTATTGAAGAATAGCAACACAAACATATACAAAACAGAAAAATACGAGACGTTTTGACACTAGGTCTTGTTCACTCAAGAGAGAAAGGAAAATGGCCACTGATTGCAACAATAAAAAAACAAAACAAAAAACAAAAAGGTGGCTAAAAAATAAAAATATAAACAAAGTCAGAGAATATGGACAAATTTACAAGGCATTGTAGGTGGGTGTGGCTGTGACAGGTAGGGGAGGAGCCTAGCGGATGTTCAGGTTAGGTGGCAGTCTGGATTGGGTAATCCACTGATGTGCTAACTCCCATCTTCTGAGTTCTCCTGGCTTGCAGCTGGCAGGAAGTGCTTTAACCACTCTGGTTGTGTAGCACTTGTTAAAAGCCAAGTTGTGGGATGCTGTGTGACGAGCCACTGGTTTGTCCATTGTCCGGTTTTTTGTGTCTTGCCTGTGTCCATTCATGCGAGACCTGAGCGTGTTCTTGGCTAGGCCTACATACTCGGCAGGGCACTGGTTGCATTTGAGCTGGTATACCAGATTGCTGGTTTTGCAAGTGTTAAATTGCCCAACCAAGTGACCAGAGGTATGATGTCATTCGGTGGAGAGGTGGTCTGTTTGACTGGTCTATTTATGCGTTGTTGGATCGTGTCTTGTCGTAGCCTCGAGCCACAAATGCGTTAGTAATGCGTTCGCAATACTTGGCGAAGTCGTTGGGGTCAGAGCAGATACGGCGGCCTCTCACAGCCAATGAAAACGGTAGGGCTCGCTTCGTGTAGGCAGGGTGACAACTGTCATGATGTAGGTAGAGTTGTTTGTTGGTTGGCTTGAAGTGGACATCTGTTCTCAACAAACCGGATTCCAAGTGGATGTCTACATCGAGGAAGGCCACAAACGAGGGAGAAGATTCCCACGTGAAGCTTACCACACTTGCATTGTTCAGGTCTGTGACGAAGATGTCTAGCAGATCTTGGCCATGTGGCCATATCATGAAAAAGTCGTCGATGAAACGGTAGAAGCACAGCACACCCTTCTTAATCGAACTAGCACACATGGTTCTCCGGCTCAACAACTTCCGGTTCAGGGACCGCCACTACCTACAAATAAAGGGCACAGCCATGGGCACAAGAATGGCTCCCTCGTATGCAAACTTGTTTGTAGGTAAACTGGAGAAGGATTTCTTAGCCACGCGCGACCACCAACCGCTGTGCTTCTACCGTTTCATCGACGACTTTTTCATGATATGGCCACATGGCCAAGATCTGCTAGACATCTTCCTCACAGACCTGAACAATGCAAGTGTGTTAAGCTTCACGTGGGAATCTTCTCCCTCGTTTGTGGCCTTCCTTGATGTAGACATCCACTTGGAATCAGGTTTGTTGAGAACAGATGTCCACTTCAAGCCAACCAACAAACAACTCTACCTACATCATGACAGTTGTCACCCTGCCTACACGAAGCGAGCCCTACCGTTTTCATTGGCTGTGAGAGGCCGCCGTATCTGCTCTGACCCCAACGACCTCGCCAAGTATTGCGAACGCATTACTAACGCATTTGTGGCTCGAGGCTACGACAAGACACGATCCAACAACGCATAAATAGACCAGTCAAACGGACCACCTCTCCACCGAATGACATCATACCTCTGGTCACTCAGTGGCACCCAGGACTTCAGGCACTCAACGGCATTTTCAAGAGCAGCCTACATATACTGATGTCCTCTACCAAAACCCAGAACCTGGTCATGACCCTGTCCAGAGTGACTTTCAGACGCCCCCCCAACATCGCGGACCTAGTCGTTAAGAGAGACTGCCGTGAAAAGGATGCGCAAACTAATGAACCAACTGGATCCTACCCTTGCCAAGGTGGCAATGGCTGCTTGACCTGCCAAATACACCAACCCTCCACCACCTTCAGTGCTCAGGCCACAGGCAGGACATACCCCATTCGGCAATTTAACACTTGCAAAACCAGCAATCTGGTATACCAGCTCAAATGCAACCAGTGTCCTGCCGAGTATGTAAGCCTAACCAACAACACGCTCAGGTCTCGCATGAATGGACACAGGCAAGACACAAAAAACCGGACAATGGACAAACCAGTGGCTCGTCACGCAGCATCCCACAACTTGGCCTTTAACAAGTGCTACACAACCAGAGTGATTAAAGCACTTACTGCCAGCTGCAAGCCAGGAGAACTCAGAAGATTGGAGTTAGCACATCAGTGGATTACCCAATCCAGACTGCCACCTAACCTGAACATCCGCTAGGCTCCTCCCCTACCTGTCACAGCCACACCCACCTACAATGCCTTGTAAATTTGTCCATATTCTCTGACTTTGTTTACATTTTTATTTTGAGCCACCTTTTTGTTTTTTGTTTTGTTTTTTTGATTGTTGCAATCAGTGGCCATTTTCCTTTCTCTCTTGAATGAACAAGACCTAGTGTCGAAACGTCTTGTATTTTTCTGTTTTGTTGGATGAGCGTAGCGAGCGAAGCGAAGATTCCATTTCACTACACTGGAGAAAAAAATCCGGAATGGTTTTCTTTTTTTTTTCTTTTTTTTCTGTTTGTATTTTTGTGTGTTTGTTAACACGATTCCGGCTAAACCGATACTCCAATTACGATGAAATTTTCTGGAGTCCTTCGAAATCTCTGAACTAAGAACTGCCACGTTTTTGAGCGTAATCGAAAAATTATTTCTCATAAAAATCGCAAATTTACGATTTTTTCGATTTAAAAAAAATTCCTTCGACTTATATAACACCTACATGCTTTATCTGATTGTAATGATTTTTTCACAGTAACCTTTATTTCATGAATTAATATATTCGTGTGAAATTTGAGCACAATCGAAAAGTTATTTCTCATAAAATCACAATTTTACGATTTTTTTGATTTTTTTAAACATTCTTCGACTTATAACAACTACATGCTTTATTCGATTGTAATGATTTTTCACAGAACCTTAATTTTATGAATTTATAAATTCGTGTAAAATTTGTGCGCAATCGAATAATTATTTCTTATGAAAATTTCAATTACGATTTTTTCCTTTTTTTAAATTACGATTAATTAGAAAAATTTAAAATTTAAGTTAATTTTTAATTTAATTTAATTTAATTTTTAAAAAATCTTTAACTTAGTAATGATTTTTCACAGAACAACAGAAAATCCGCATAACACATGGCAGCTCAATGCACCAATTACGCTCATCCAACAACGCGGCGGGACTTAAGCGTTTTCCTAGTATATGTTTGTGTTGCTATTCTTCAATAAACTCAACAGCCACCATCACTTTTCGAAGGGAAGCTGTTGGATCCTATCTAACACCAGTTTACTTCTTATCTTGTCCATCCTTGTAACTCCCTTGACACTTATTAAGAACTTCATTTCTGCTGCTTCCAGCTGACTCTTCTTTTGTTACCTCTGCCCATGTTACTGCCCCATACGTTAGCATAGGTACCAAATATGCCTTGTACAGCAGAATTTTACATTTTTTTTTGGGGAACAACTCATTCCAAAGAAGCTTTCTACCAATTTGTAAAACCCTTCTGCTTTTTGCACTCTAGATGACACTTCCCTACCCACTTTTGCATCGTTTGTCAAAGACTTCCCAAATATTTAAATTCTTCTTTTTCTTCTAATATGAATGTTTGTTAAAATATTATTTTTTATACTCATGCTCAAGTAGCAAATAGGTACTCTAGTTTGAGCCGAGTGCCAAATACTCGAGTTTGAGTGGAGTAGCAAATACTCTAGTTAGAGTCAAGTAGGCCTACCAAGTACTCTAGTTGAAATGTTGATTACTTGGAGACCCTTAGTCACAACGCTCTTGTTCAATTAGGAAACAAACCCAGGGGAGAGCGGACCAAGTGATTCGTTAAACCAGCACTACATCACCACCTTGAGGAAATACGATGCACTCAAAGAGGATTACGATCAACTGAGGAAACGCTATGATGACCTCATTGCTTCGCATTCGTCCGCAGTCAGCAAACTGGAATTAGCTCAGGTGAGAAAACCAATACAAGTTCTTTGTCATAAAGACAAAAAACTATAATCTAGGTTTTGTGTTGCAAACTTTTGGACACCGGCTTCTATATGAAGCTCAAGATATAATCTTTTGTTTGTTCTCAGGAGGAAGTTGGCCGCATCACCAAACACAACGACGAGGTGGCCCAAGAACGCAACTCTGCAGTACGCGAACGTAACGGTCTGAAACAGCAATGCACCGCTGCGATCCGACAGTGGGACATTGCTCTCAGAGAGCGCAACGAGTATCGAGAAGCATTAGCCAAGGTTCGTATCGGTGTAATTCCATTTTGTTTAGCTTACAAATTGTAGACATAAGTGCGCATTCACTTAAATAAATTCTCTTTCGTAGCTGCCCTAGGCCTAAATATTTCAAGGAATGCTCATTATAGAGGGATGGCTTTAAACTTTGCTTTGTAAGTGCACAGGATATCGTCTTGTTTGTCTCTTTGTTCATAAACGCACATTTTAAGAATGTTTTTTGCATTGTTGTTTTTTGGGGAAAACAATTAAGGACAAGAGAAAATAGGTGGCAATGGTTTTTGGGGAAACAACTAAGGACAAGAAGAGGAAATATGTGGCAAACCTTTACAGGGCAACTAGGCAGAGAATAGCACAATAAGTTCCAACTCTTGGTGTTAGAAAGAAGAAGAAGGTTTCTGCTTTATAAATAATCAGAATGAATATTTACCATGGCCCTTTTCTAACTTTCTATGGAGTTGGTTGTGCATCTTAAGTTTTGATTAATAGGGAATATTCCACTTGATATTTTACATTTTATTTTAATTCTTATTCATGTCTTAATAGTCACTGCACTTTTTTTATTTAAAAAAATGTTTTTTGTGTAATTTAAACAAGAAGTAAATTGGACCCCCAGTTTGCGCGCCAAAATCGAGCGTGCGCCATCTTTGGACGGTACTACGTCATAACTGTGTTGAGTCAAGGCCAATTGGAAACTAAATGTACGTATGTTCAGAGTCGATAAAGAAGTTTCCCCTTTGGGAGGTCCCCTTACTCCCAAGTCAAAACGGAATCTAACGCTCTGCGCGCTGAGGGCGGCTTAAATGTGAAACTAATAAAAGCACTGCACGCTAAATACGGTCAGTAGATTATCGATGTGCAGTGACGCTGAAATCAACAAATAACAGACGAAACGTCAAACTTCAATTTTATTTCAATCATATTAGCCCTGGGCCCTACTCTTTTAAAACGATTTACTTTTGATTTATTATTGTACTATAAAGTGTTGCGCAGGCGTCACTGACATTTTCGTGCGAAATAATTTGAGATATGTCTTGTTCAAGCCTAACGGACGTAAGTGTAGCCTAGGCCCAAGGCCACAATACAGTTTTCAGACGTAAGTACGCCCTAGGCACTCAAATCGAAATCTTGAACAATACATATTGTCGGCCTAGGTCCTAAGCTTAGGTCTACTCCATCAGAAATATCCTCATCAATAAAGATAGTTTGCTTTACTCCAAAACATTCGCCAACATTCGATCGTATTTAATATTTTGACGTTTCCGCCATTTGTCGTCATCGACTGTTAACTACTAGTAGAAAAGTGACGTAGTTTTATTGAAGTAGTTCCATCAATCGTCACACAGATGTCGCGCGGAACGTTAGATTCCAAACGCCAAAAACCGACTTTTTATTTAACCCAGGGCGGTATAGGGAGTTGGAGGACCTCCCCAACGGGGAAACTTCTTTATCGACTCTGGTATGTTTGTACATATTTACATACAGACGGCGGTGCTCGCCCATCCGCTCAACACAAACAACTCCACAGGGATGTACATTTTCACCGTCTTTTGTTTTTCTTTTTTCGTATGTGACAGGAGATTTCGCGAGATCATTGAGATAAAGAATAACGAGCATTTTGTCTTGAATTTTTGCATAGCCTAGGACTATCATGGTATTCTTTATCTACAATAGGCTTTAATTAGTCATCAAAGTAAGGTTTTTGTGCGGGATGTGTGTCAGAACATGAACGTGCAGGCCTAGGGTTGGCAAGTTAAGCCTAGGGCTTGTCAAGTGAGTAATTTTAGTATTCACATACCAATGCCTATATCCTACAGGAACGATTGGCCTAGACTGTTGTATTATAAATAATTTTCTACGTCTAGGCCTAGACCTAGGACTGTTTCAGTTTTGTTTTTGATTGCAATGTCAACTTTTCTCGTTTTCCGGCTAGGCGTAAAATGTAAAATGCCCGCCATCTGTTTACATTACTGTAGGCTACGCTAGGCGCTGCTTTGTTTAAAACACCGCCGTCTTGATGTATATCTCGATCCACTATAATACTATTCCAACATCTTTGGTCTGGATGTATGTTTATCCAGACGGCGTTGGATCAACACAGTTCTGACGTCACAGTCGTTTTTGCCGCTTTAAAAACGGCTGCTTTTAAAACGGCTATAAATAAATGGATTATTATTTCACGGAAAAACAAAGTACATATTTGCAATCGGGACGAAATACTTCTTCTAAAAAATCTATTCGTACAGTATTTGGCGGAAGTGGAATATTCCCTATTGTACAATTTAAAAAATAAATAATAGTTATAATTAATAATAATTAATAATGAATGATAGCAATTGTCGTAAAAGTTTTCTTCGACTAGGGATCGAACCCAGAACCTGATCTGATCTGGGTTCGATCCCTAGTGGGAGCAAACTTTTACGACAATTGCTGTCATTCACTAGTAATACCTACTAATAATATCCTTAAAGCGGACTTGTGCTTAAAAACCTTGTACAGTAGTCCCTCTATAATTCGAAGTCAAGGGGACCCTCCAAAAGCCATTTCAAAATATACAAATTCAAATTAACCAAAAATCCAAAATCCCCCCCCCCCCCCCCCCCCCACACACAAAAAAAATGCAAGTTTGTTAAAAATACCTTTGAACGTATTATTTCGGACATTTGGTAAAATCGTAAGCCACCCTGAAGCTTTTCAAACTATGAGCAGAGAGCTACACGATCGTACTGAGTTGACAGCAAGAGCGCGTGGGCAGAGCCATCTAGCCAGTTGATGTTGACTGTTGACGTAAGGAACACACGGAGCTATCTGTAGATCGCGACTGAGCAGACAACGTACGTGTTTACGTCGCTCTCAAATAGAAAACGTGAAAACTGGTTTTCTAAAACGTTCCACGATTTTCGTTTTTGTACATTTCTTCTTCAGGTCAACTTCCTTCTTCTTGTTCAACGTAATTTTATCACACGTTTTACAAGGTACGTACACGTCACTCAACACTACGCAGACTGGGGACAAACACGTCTACCACTGCATCTACTCGACGAGGCGTCAGGTAGTGAATGCACGCTTCCCTTGGCAACTTTCCAGCCTTTGTTTATCTCATAAGTCGAGCGTTGACAATGGACGCAAGCTATAAATTGCCCAGTGATTTCCGCCGGGTGACACCTCAGCATTATGCGCTACACTCCGTTCCAGAAACATGACTCCTTTCTTCGTTTTATCGCTCCGACGGGTGAACAAGGCTGTTTAAGAACGTTTCGTCGTAATGTTATTTGCGTTTATATTTATGTGACCTTCAACTCTACACACCCGCCAAACTCTTTCAAGGTAAGCTGTTGGCTCCTAGCCTCCTATCAATCTTTCCCCACCCAACACTAAACTTGGGACTCAATATGACTTCAAAATACAAATTATACTGAATTTTGAAGTAACAAAATAAAATAACATGTAGGCCTAAAGTCCTATATTGATGTTTGTGACCAATGTTTTTGAGTTTGAATTGTCGGGGGACTACTGTACTAATAATAATAATAATAATGATAATAATAATAATAATAATAATAATAATAATAAAATTAATAATAATAATAATAATAATAATAATAATAATAATAATAATTCAATTCAATTCAATTCAATTTATTTGATTAAACACACACAATACATTTAACAATATCAAACAAGCAAGTTGCCTTCATGAGCAGACTGCTCGTGTGAAGGACTGCTTCACATATTAACATTTTAATTGTGCCAGCCGCCACGGTAAATATTAATGAACTATACATCCTTAAAACCTTAACAAAATAATTAACCAATTTACTAAATAAATAAAATTAAAAATACAATGTATAATTAAAAATTCATGGTAATAAGTTTTAAATGTAACCAATTCAATAATACATTTCAGTAAAACAACGAACAAGTAGGCCTACATAGATAATCTTAATATTAAAGGTAAAAGCAATTTTAAAATGGAAAATAACTCACCTCTCTTTTACTGCATTTTCTGCAAGTTTTTTAAAATGAACATATTTCATACATGGTTTAAACTCTGGAATCTTGCATAAAATAGAATTGAACAGATATGGGCCTTTATATGATAACTGGTTACGTGTATTTGTTAATCTAAAGTCAGGTACGGTTAAACGTAGCACTGATGAATTTCTAGTATTGACAGCACTATTCACAAAGTCATGGTTACTAAGATTATTAAAAACATATAAAACAGTTCTATAAAAATACAGTTGTGGCAATGGGAGAATGTCAAAAATGTATAATAATTAATAATAATAATAATAATAAAATAATAATAATAATAATAATAATAATAATAATAATAATAATAATAATAAATAATAATAATAATAATAATAATAATAATAATAATTTTTTTTTTTTTTTTTTTTTTTTATTATTATTGTAGATACATTTCTTCCATAACCTTACATATTTCATACATTCGACCTTCCACAAACTGCGCATGCAGCTTATCTGTGGAACTATGTTTATTAAAGATAAGGATTTATTCACTTCTGAACACTTAACCTAATATAATTGAAATTTGATTTATTGAAATTACCGACATGTGAGTCTAAACAATAAAATGTGATAATTATATAAAGTTTGACATTATGAATAAATTTATGAATGAACAGAATAGAAGAAAATTGATAAATACCTGAAAAACATAAAATATAAAAATCACATAACCACAATTTCCTCACTCAACTATAATATTGTTTTGAAGCAAATATGTCTTTAATTTAATTTTTATATCTCTAATGAATCTAATTCTTAATTTCTGAAGAATCTTATTAAAATATAAAGGTACGAGTAGCTTAACGATCTCTTCCCATATTTTTGTAAAGGTGGTACTGTAAATTCCTGCACTTTGGCTCAGTTGAGCTTGTGGTCATAAGATTTATATTTTTGTCAAAGTAATGCTTTAATAACAGGCTTAAAACAAGATTTCCTAACTGGCAAAACATCAAATAGTAAATACAAATCCGAGACCATCTCCATCAACGATTTCTCTTCATTCATCATTTTTATAATTTTATTTTGTAATGATATTAAATTTTAAGTTGCGAGTAAACGCATTACCCCAAGCGATATACCGTACGATAAAACTGACTCAGCTAGAGCAATATATACCATTTACGGTATTAAATGATAAGATATCTTTTACGGCGTAAAGCTGATAAGCACAAGATCTTAGTCTATTGCATAGTTTCCCTATTTGAATATCCCAGCAATATCTTCGATCTATTTCAAGACCTAAATAGGGATGGCTGTACATGAAATAATTTGTCTGGCATGAACATATAAACAAATCTTTCCAGCGTTCTGTGCAAACAATTAAAATCGTGAGCAATAACCTCTATACTGCTTCCGATCGGCGTTTAAAGGTGGGCAGATATGCACAATTCTAGTTTTTCCGCGTGATAATGAGTCTCATGTCATGGTTCATTTCAAGAGATTAAGAAAATCTATATATAATAATAATAATAATAATAATATAATAATAATAATAATAATAATAATAATAATAATAATAATAATAATAATAATAATAATAATAAATAATTTTTTTTTTTTTTTTTTATTAATTCATTAATTACATATGTGTACATTTTTATATGCTTCGGTCCACAAAGCCTTAAAATAAGGCTTGTCTGTGGTTTAAACCACGACAATGTGTACATTTCATACAACTACGGTGTTGTGCGAAGTTTTACAACAATAACAAAGAAAAATAGAACAAACTCAGTGGAACACCGTCCTGTATAACAAAACTAAAAAAAAAAAAAAACTTGAATATTGAATATAAAAATATTATACTTAAGGTAACACAAAACAACACAGTATTAGATGAATAAATTTAAATACTTGCACCAAGTATCTAAAAATTTAAAGACTCCTCCAAAAACAAACAAAAAACAAACAGACTTGTCAATCGTAATCAAATCTTAAAGCAAACAACAGGATACATTATGAAAATAGTAAATTGAACAACTGCAATAAAAATTAAAATTAAAAGCAAATTGGGTATTGAGATGAATGATTAGGTGTTGTAGACTGCACATAAACAATCGAGCAAATAAAACTTTAATTCAGATTTAATGGCTGAGATCTTTTCTAGATTGCGCAGATGACCAGGTAGGCTGTTGAAAATAGCAGGTGTCAAATAAAAAAGTGTTCGTTTTCCATATTTGTTATTGAATTTAGGCAAAAAGTAATTCCCTCTTGATTTCGACCGCGTAATCCCCGTATTTTCGTTTGCTTCATATTGTCTATTGAAATAAAATTTTAAAATAAATCTTAACTTAAATAGGTATGATACAGGCAGTACATTGCAAAAGTGATATTTCATTTGTATGCTGTTATATCTTGGATTTCTTTTTAAAAAGCATGGTGTCATAGTTCTAATCATTGTGTTTTGAAGGTTGGTTATTAAATTTACGTGGCTTAAAGATGCAAAGCCCCAGGCCAAGAGGCCATAAGAGATGATTGATTCGGCGATCGCAGTGTAAACTGACCTTAAAAGTTTAAACGGAAGTACCAACTTTAATTTGAATAATTGAAATGCACAGGATCTTAAACGTTTGCATAAGGAGATAATATGCGGCCTCCACGACATGAATCTATCAATTAAGATACCTAAATAGACATGGCTGTCAACAGACTCAATTTCAACACTACACCGTACACAGTTTTTCCATTTACGATATCATGCAAACACTCATAAGAATGGAATATTATTTTAAGAGGTTGATGCCTCTTCTGATTCAGAGGTGAGCACATATGTAGAATCTTGGTTTTGTCAGCATTAATAACGAGATCATAATCGTGCGTCCACATTAATAATTGAGTAAAATCCCGCTGCAAAGTAGATTCGGCCATTTTTAAGTTCTTATGAGCAAATAACAAAACAGTATCGTCAGCATACATGAACACAGTACAGTGTTTTACACATTTAGTCATATTGTTAACATAAATCAGGTACAAAATTGGCCCAAGATAGAGCCTTGCGGTACTCCAGTCGCAACCTCTCTATATTCACTGAAGCATTCTCCTATTTTTACTGTGAGTTTCCCGATCTGTTAAAAAACTAGTGAACCATTTTAAGGTTTGACCTCTAATACCAACATTTTCAAGCATATCCACTAATGTACTGGGGTTTTAATGTATCGAAATGCTTTCGAAAAATCTACAAAAAATAAATAAAAAAATAAAAAAACAATAATAATAATAATACCGAGCTTGCTGATTCAGTGATTTTACATTCTATTAGTATTCTTGCCTCTATACAAATAAGAATTCACGGCATTATGTTGTTGAACACTCTAAATCACTTTTGAGTATGAGGACTTCAACATCACATCGGCACAGGGAAAACAACACGGTTGTAACGTGGATAATGTAGGACTAGGACTTCATTTTAATTGAGGTTTCAGATGTAGGCCTATAAACTGAGAAACTCGCTTCAAAAGCCAAATTATTCGAGTGTTTGTGTCTACGTAGGCTTGTTCAATTACGTATTAATATTATGAATTAATTTTTTAATCGAGGTTACTTGTCTGGAGATATTAAGCCCCCTCCTACATGCTGTAGTGCTCATTTATTATGCCTATGCCTAAGCTTTACATGCCAAGGAAGGCTTCACCAGACAAGAGACCACAGTGGCTGTGTCCATTGATTTGTCTACAGCTTTCGACGTCACTGATCGAACCCACGCCATAAAAGAGATGCAGAAGAGCAAAATACCAAACAACCTCATCAAATGGCTGCATGACTTCATCAATCACAGAAGAATAAAAGTCGCCTACAAGGGTGTGAAAAGCGGTACAAGATACATCTCTGCCGGTGTGGCACAAGGCACCATCACCGCCCCAACTATATTCAAAATTGCAGTCAACGGAGAAAATTAAGCTGGTCAAGATCCTGCCAGGAATCTATGTCAAGTTCTAAGGCAAGAACCTCGGCGGCCTGCAGATAATGCTCTCCACCGCATTAAGTATGTTGGTTTGGGTGGCTTGCATCCCGTCGCTTCATGGTGAAACCCTAACAAATCGTGTTACACGGTCTTCACTTTTAAACACAAAGACCCCACCCTCGAGCTGTACATCGGGGGACAGCAGCTCAAAAAAGAGGAGCACGTCAACCTACCTCGGAGCCATCCTCGACAAGAAGCTCACCGGCAAGGCCCATTTCGAGGGAAAACTGCTGAGAAGGCTAAAAAGAGGCTGCGTCTGATGCAACGTGCGGCCGGAGTGTCCTGGGGAGCCAGGGTTGATACACTGGTTCTCACCTACAAGACCTATGTGCGTCCAATCCTTGAATACGGAGCAGAAGTTTTTGTCACCTCGGCGCAGCATAACCTTGATATACTCGGCAAAATCCAGAATCAGGCCCTTCGACTAGCCAGCGGTGCAGTAAAGACAACACCGGTGGCAGCAATGGAAGCCTACTGTAAAGTAGAGCCCCTAATACAGAGATAGAGCAGGGAAAGCATCATACTGCATGAAAAACTGGCGAGAATTGACACATCTTGGCTAGCCTTTCCAACGGCGAGCGCAGCAGGACACACAAATTTCGCCCCCAAAAGACAACACTCCTAAAAACGGAGCACTGTCGGACCTGCTACACCATCCTCGACAAAAGCTTGCCAGCCTAGATGTCAATAGCCTTCCAAACTCAACCATCAAAATTGACTTCAATCTTCAAGTGGAAGGTCATGGGCAAGAAGGAGGAAAAAAGCCAGTCCCAGCTGAAAGTGCTTATCAAAGCGCATCTGAAGAAGCACTACCCAATATCGAATGGGTGCATGTCTTTATGGACGGCTCCCGAAACAGCTCTGGGAGGAATATGGCTTTGGTTTCCATTGCATCTTCTTTGAAGAGGCGCACCGATGGCACCAGGCTCGAGCATTTTGATGCAGAAATAAATGCCATCTCCAGAGCAGCAGAGAAAATCGCAGAAACACCAACCTTTCCACTCAAAAAGACAAAATTTGTCATTATCTCTGACAGCAAGGCCGCCATCAAGAAGATCGTCGGATGGAAAAATGTGAGAAGCCTCCCTGTCTCTTAAAAAGAGTTTAATAAAAAATGTGATGCATGGAAAAGTGCTTAAAATTCAATGGGTGCCCAGCCACTGCAACATCCTGGGCAACGAGAAGGCTGACGCGCTAGCCAAGTTGGGTCAAAGAAGTCTGCCCTGACACGGCGAGTATCTCCTACAACTCTGCCAAAAACCTTGCCAAGGAGGGCCTCAAGACATCCTATGGAAGACTTCAGAAGGCCAAGATGTATCACAAACCATGGCGGGATGAGGTCCTCAAAGGGCCAGACAAATCCTGGACAAGAAAGGTGGCAACAGCGCAGTTCCGGCTGGCCACAGGACATGACGTCCTGCAGCACCCTGAGTCGATTTTAAAAACACAAAGGAACCAGCAACTTGCAAACTATGTACATCGGGTTTTCAGGACAGAGCGCACCTCTTCAGCTGTGCCGCACTTAAATCTGACATTGACGCCCTGCCAAATAACCTGAGCGGGCCAGAGAAGGAAGCACATATTTACTGGATAGCCAGGAAGAAAAATGATTGAAAAATCAAGCTTTTGGCATAGGAAAAAAAACAAAACAAACAAAAGCTTTATTTTACAAATATAAATTATTGATCTAGGCCTACCTGTTGTTTTCTGAGAACTAAAGGGCTTATCTGCACTATAAAGCTCAGTCAACAGTTTTGAAGGTTAGTTATCACGTAACGATAGATAACATCCAAAACACACTTATCAGTTCATAGATTATCTAACTAGGCTGCCATAGATAACAATTGTGGTTGGTATTGAGTACATAAAGTCATTTTATTTCACAAGAACTAAAGGAGTAACAGTTTTACAAGATACCTTGTTGGGATTATGTCAGGTGGATAAGACGTTATTCAGTTGATTGTTTTATTGGGAAAAGTAGTCTTAGAATAAATACAATCAGTAATATTGCAAGTATAGTTTGGCCATGGCTGAAGAACTTATTCAACGTCACAAATTTCTAAACGATAAATTGAATATGGTATGTGTCATGGTTTTATTTCTCAACATTGCTAGAAACTATGCTAGAGCTAGCCTAATTGGCCTAGCTCCTGCTCACCTTAATTTAATGATTTTTTATTTTATTTAGTTAATTGTAAGATTGTAGTACAGACAAACATCATAATTCATTATTACAAACACTAGGAGACCTCAATCTTTTCATTAAAATAATCAATCTTTCTTTTCTGTTGAATAATCCTCCCCCTCCCTATTATTGAGTGTCCACTGCAAGACCTATAACTATACTATAACACATCATCCTTAATATTCCTGCCATATTGATATTGCAGAATAGAACACTTATATGATGATATTGATAGTTGCAGTTCATTGTTTTGACTTTTGACTGTAGGCCTACGAATCAAGATATGGGACAAGCGTTTTAGCCACATTCCCGTTTGCTCGACTGACTGACACCACAGGTGTTTGAAATTTTTGTTTAGTTGTCACAAAAGTGGAAACATAGGGCTCTACACTTTACAGTATGCCTACTAACACTTTTTTGAATTGGTTTTAAAACCATTAAAAAATGATTTTCAAGATTTATGATTTTCTTAAAAGTAAAAAATTGACTTCATATATACACGTGATTTTTGTGGCTGATTGAGACAATTTTTTAAAAATCTATGACAGTAGGGCTGTCCCTGTATGCTTTATTGATAACTTTGCAAAGTTGTATAACTTCAATGGATGCTTCTTGGCCGAGCAAATTTAGCTACTATTTGCAAAGTGTCAAATGTGTCCTTTTCCCTTTTAATGGTGTTCTGTTAACAATTTAATGCATTCCTGGTTTAGGCCTATTTGTAACTTGTTAATTTACTTATTGTTAAATCTTGTTTTGTTTATGTGTTCAGTTCAATCACATGTAGTCTTACTCTTTGTCGAGACATTTACATTTTTTTAAAACTGGGTTCAATATATGGATTTAAAATACATAAAAATTAAAAAATAACTGGGTTCAATATGCCATCATCATCATCCATTGACGTCAACCAAATTTTTCCACTTTCTATTCTCCCAAAATCGGTACTTGAGTGGGTGACCACTTGGGAACACCACGTGCTGTTGGCATAGGGGGTGAAGCAGATATCCAAAGTGTGCCCCCGATTGAAAACGATCTCGCACTGTCACCCTTAGCCGCTCTGTGAAGAACAATGTTAATAACATGTTTCTGGTGTTAGATAAAAATGTAAAAAAAATCGTATCTCTTCACATCTGTAACTATAACTTCTTTAATTGTCCGTAGGTTCAGCAGCAACATGAGGAGGCGGTGAAGGAGATCAACCAGGCGATGGCGGTGAGGATGAAAGCCAGCAAGGATCTGAAGCGGCTGGCAGAGGAGCGCAACGCAGCGATGCAAGAGTACTCGCTGATCATGAGCGAGAGAGACACGGTCCACAAGGAGATGGAGAAACTCTCGGACGACCTCACGCAAGCGTTCAAGAAGAACAAGACGCTCGAGGCCGAGAACAAAGAGTTCACAGAGGAGGTGAGGAGTGCTCTAGAGTCTAGAGGGTTAGTTTGCTTACTGGTAGGAGTAGATGGGGTTTTGGCCCCAGCCCTAGTAGAGGGCACCTTGGTTGGTTTGTTGTTTTGCTTTAGCTACCAGTAGGTGGAGGGCAAAAAAATAGAAATTTAGGCATACCTAATTGCCTTATTTATAATTTTGTTACATAGGCTCATCATATGCAGCATGCTTAGATCAAATTATGAATCCACCAAGATGTATTAATTAGATCTATCTTTGATTCTTTGTAGGCCTAGTTGACCTAGCTATCTCCTACTTAACAAGCACCCCCTGTTACTAAAAAGGATTTTTGTGGGAAATAACATTAAAATACCGTTGCATAGCAACAAGGTGAGCCAACTATGAATATGCATAGGTGGCCTTGGATTATCTATAATCCTAACGTTCCTGTCCCTTTCCACACAGGAACTTAGTTTATTAAAATACATAGCGTAGTAGAAATACTATAATATTAAGATAGTAAAAACACTAACAAAAATCCAATATTTCCAGAAAAAGACACTGTCATACCAGATTGAAACGCTGAAGCGCGAGATCGCATCCGCGCTTCACGACCGGGACAAGGCTCTCAAGGAATGCAACGACCTGCGTGAAAAGTTCGGGGAGTACACGGCGAAAGAGGAGTCCAGTCGAGACGGGTTCATGAGTCGGCTCGAGTACAACTCTTACAACAGGGAAAGGTACGACCCATGTTCTTAGGTGGCACTCGATTAACCACCACCAGCTATAGGCCCTAGGTACTTTGCATCAGGCGCTGAGAAACCAGGGAAGAGGCTTTGAGCTAGCCTTTATCCCTAGTACTCAAGTCAGATTGATCAGGCCACTTAAATGTCCATGTGCATGAAGTAGCATGCATGTAAGCCTACTTCAAATCCTTTTTTCTACATTTAGGTTACATTTTTTTGATCAGTTATATTTGCATCACAAGCATCACTCTTTTCTTTTCACCTTTCATTTTGATTAAAATAACTCCCATCTTGATCATACCTGTATAGGCCTAAATGTGAAGGTTCGTGCACGGATAAAACTTGATAAATTGTTTTTTCTCCATGTCAGAGATAACTCGCGCAAGGACCAAGCAGAGGTGTCGGCAAGCACCAGGGACATGTACAGGAAGTCGCAGAGGGAACGTGTGGACAATCTGGATCAGGCCAACCAAGAGCTGGACCGGCTGCGGAAGCAGATGGACAAACTTCAAGCAGAGTTGCAAGGTAATGTTTCCAGTCTGCGGGCAGGGCAACTAAATGTCTGCTTGTTTCTAGCCTATAGGCCTACGTCTCCTGCTATGGCCTCCTTCCATTTCTTAGCTTCTCCTTCACCTTCTTGCATTCTCCTTTCAAACATTCTAATGTTTGTATTGTTATTTGTATTGTATTGTATATGTTGTATTGTATTGTTAATTGTGGAATTATCACATTCACATCACATTTTTACACTTATTTTCCCCAAGAGGTCCTTATTTCCGTGACCACTAAATTAAATGGAAACCAAATTAGTATGATATGACACAATCAACTTTTGTTAATATTTTTGTTACGAGTCCGGCAAAAGCAATCGGTATGAAACCAAAATGGGTGGTTTATTCACAAATTGCAAAATAGTCCAGAAGTATATTGTTTGGGTTATTGATTGATTATCCACGGTGCCTTATGATGATCATATGGGATGTAACCTGAGATTATCAAAGGGCATTAGTTCTAGCATTTATGCAGATAGGGCCTATAGCCTATTGGAAATCTTGTGAGCCACAGAAAGGGTGTTTGTTTACGATGTATAGGGTACACCTATTCAGCTGTTCATGAATTTATCTCTTGGACATAGTCCTTTCTATAATTGTTTACATGTGTGTATTTTGTATTTGTACGTGTACATCCTTAGAACTTTAGGGAATAAGTGCCAATTAAGATTTACTTATTCATAGTCATTAGATGGTTAAAATGAAATTTAATACTGTTTTACATTTTTTATTTATTAGGTAATAAATTTAAATCGAACAACATCAAAGTCATCCCAACCCAACCCCTAGTCTCTGTGTATGTGCTAGATTCTCATGAAATGTTTTGCTTGTAAATCAGAGGCCACGCAGGAAGCCGAAGTCTCTAAGCGACGTCGCGACTGGGCGTTCTGCGAGCGAGACAAGATAGTCCTGGAGCGAGAGAGCATACGCACCCTTTGCGACCGTCTTCGCAAGGAGCGGGACCGCGCAGTCTCGGACCTTGCTGAAGCTTTGCGCGACTCTGACGACATCAAGAAGCAGCGCAACGAGGCTTCCAAGGAACTCAAGGATCTCAAGTTAGTTGATCTCACAGTGTTCCTAGTTGAAAGTAGCTGTGATTAGTGCATACATAAGTTAATAAAATAAATATTTACAAAAATGAAATAGTCCCAGGTAAATTATAATGTAGACTTTCCCATGCAATGGATGAGTAATGATTAGGCATATAAATAGATGTTGTTGCTTCTTCCAGAGAGAAAATGGAGGCTGAACAAGAGAAGGAAACTCAGATGCAGCAGATTCACGCTGTTGGTCATAATCACAGCCACGACTCTGCTATCGATGCCGACCTGCAAGAGTGGGACACGGAAATACTTGACATAGATCTGGTGAGGCCTGCTCCGTTCTACTGATAAGACACTGTACTTTAATCTGCAGTTGAAGGAAGTTATTTCTACATTTACCAAGAAAAATAATTATTGTCATTGTCCCTAGTTGTAGGTAGTTTCTCTTAGTTTTGGTAGAACATATTTGAAGCGTGGTAGGGGTGGAGTGAGGGACATTGGCATAACTGTACGTAGGGACTAGGGTTGTGCAAACCGGTTCAAAATACGAACGGAACCATAATACCGGTTTGGTTCAAGAATTATTTTGCTGGTTGAACCTCGAACCGAATCTTTGAAATACACGCTTGCTAGAAGTGACGCCTACGGCAGCGATTGATTGAGCACCCTTAATCTTGAATGGAACCATTTCCTATGATGACCGACGAAGCACGCCACACGTGCGCTCTGTTATTATCTGGTGCCGACTCGTTTCCATCCAATCACGACGCTTGGTGAATTTGACCTTTAGCGTAAATAAATCATGTAACATGTAGTAATTCAAGCCAAATTAGAAGAAACTTCAAAATTGTCAAACCATGCCAACAACGAAGACGTAAACAGTCCTTAAATGGAATATTCACCATGCTTTCTTCATAACAGTTGATCAGAAATACTATCAAAATAGGCTAAGACGCAACAAAAGTGAAACCAATAATAAAGGATGGATTTTTTTACGATGCATTGTAGGGGGCTATTCACCTTTCCCGGTTACAGCATAAGACAATTGTTAATTAATAGTTAATACTGAAATTAAATTGTAGGTGTCAATAGTTGGTGTAATAT
Source organism: Sweltsa coloradensis (assembly GCA_024449915.1). Lineage (NCBI taxonomy): Eukaryota > Metazoa > Arthropoda > Insecta > Plecoptera > Chloroperlidae > Sweltsa > Sweltsa coloradensis. The sequence goes on from JAMZAV010001029.1 coordinate 250,712, forward strand.
GTAACCATGTAGCGTCCTCTAATTTAAGCGACTTTTACTGTTTTCTGCGATTTTAATGATTATTTGCATTATTCACTTTTTTCACCCGCAAATTTGCAACTTTGATGGTTCAATGTTGGCAGAACTTTATAGAACAACATAAGATTGCTGACTGTTCTTGTTGTTTGTCTTTAGAGCGGGCTGGCTTCTGATGAGGAGCTCGGGTTTGACTTGGTCGGTGGCCGAGACGACCCCCAATATCCTCATGACAGCGGCATCTACGTGTCCGCAATCAACAAGGGCAGCGTAGTGGACAATAAGCTCAAGTGAGTGTATACTAGTTGATAATTATTTACATTTGTTAAGTTGTTTGCTATGCTAGAGTAGGATTCAGCCAAGATTGAACGACCTTCAAAGTTGCATTTGTTTAAATCGGCATAACCAACACAGGAGAAATAAAATTGCTAGCATCATTTTTCTACTCCGTGCGCTGCGTGCGGTGTGGCGAGGTGACGAAACTAGGTGTATGTCAACAGACCATTCCAAACGTTGGAGGTTATGTGTCATTAGGATCTGTCATTGCGTGTTATGTTTTGTCACTGAGTTGTTTTGGATATTAAAATTCTTTGTCTTATATTATTATTTTATTTTAATCAACACAATTCTATTTGCATAAAAATTGAACTAGGCCCTAGGGCAAGGATACTATTATACACTTCGTTCTAGCCTAGCCTAGGGCCAGGCCTAGTCTATGCAATTTCTCTTTGGGGGGGGGGGGGGGGCAAAAGCCTAGGCCTTGCTTTAATATGCAGCCTATCTATGATGCAGCCTAGGCTAGCTAGATCTAGTCCTACATTGATAAAACAGGGAAATTCTTGTGATATGTGTTCAATTTGGGGAAACTAGGCGTAGCCTAGCATCGGCCCAACTCAGGTAGTGTAGCCTAGGCCTAGGCCTAGTATTTATAGCCCTACCCCCCAAAAGGAATATTAAAAGTATTTTTTTCTAAAAGCCTTATGTCTATAACCGTTGTCTTGTACGTATTTAGGTCCTACTGTTTAGGTACCTAGGCCCTACCTAATTGGTTGGCTTACTAGACTGTGTTTTTCCCGCGGGCCCTATTAGTGCATGGCTTAGTGACAAAGACCTACTTTACTTCAACTTCAACATCAGACAATTGATAGACCTACTCAATTAATCAATACTTAAGCTATGCCTACATAACATTAAAATATTATTAATTAATAAATAGTCAAGCCCAGAACTCAGAAGAGCAACCAAGTAAAGAAATTAGTCAGAAACAAGATTAAAGCAGACGACGTAGGCTAGGGCCTATCCAGGGCCTAGGCCTATCTGTTCCATGATCTGCACTGCAATCATGTAACTTTGCCTAGATATCGATCGTTAGCCTGAACGATCGTTCGCCCGAACGATCGAAAGCTTTACGGGCGATCATGTACTAACGATCGTTCGAGGTCTCGATCGTTCACTAGTATCGTTAGACTTTCGCAGTGCACCACACACTCGGCCGTGGCGAGCCCCGTTACAAGAAGTAAATGTCCACGAAATAACAATTCTTACACAAAAGCCGGGTCCAAGACTGTTTTAATAATTATTTTATTGTAGCACGCATTCATATTGACGGTCAAAACATATTAAAAAATGTGTTTATATACTTCAGCTAACTGTGTATAAGTAGGCAGCTAGCGGGGCGGGACCCACCCGGCCGGCGTGGCCTAGTGGTAAGCATTTAGCCTTCTGCACGGAGGGTTGGGGTTCGATCCCCGTTAGTTCCAACTTTTTTATATTTTCACACCTACATATTATTTTTGAGGGGTGTTAAATAGGAATAAAAATGAGGTGATTTATTTTATCTTGGAAATTTGTTTATGTTTCACGCTAATAATACGTTTTGAAACGCACGCGATTCGCATTTTGAATGTTACGTCAATTTAAATAATTCAGAGAGAGTTCCAGTTTAAATGGAGTTTCTTTTTACACAAAATACATTAATTTTATTCTAAACAACACTATTTGCTAGCTCTGACTTCCCTTGAAAACATTAAACAATTCAATTTGAACCATGTAAATGCACTTCTAATGTTTTAATCTTTTCATCAAGTTTCTATTTAAGCCCTTGAACGAAATATGAGTCAATAGCATATTATCATTTAAAAACGGAATTCATTAATAAAAACAAATTAAATAAATATTGTATGCATATTTGCATGGAAACGTGTGCTAAAAGATTCCTCTGAGGGCTTTTTACAGCTATTTTTCACATCGTTCGCGTTCTCACCTAGGTCCGAGGCGAGTGAGAACGCGGACGACCATTTCAATCGTTAACAAGTTACATGATCGCTCCGCCGATTTTGATCGACAACGCTCGCGTTCTCGACCCAAAAATTATCGAAAGCGAGTTACATGATTGCAGTGCAGTTCTGTGCAGACAACAGGCCTTTAGTTCTCTATGCCTTTAGTAATATTTTAGCTGATTGTATGAAAGTGGTATTGGGAAGATCGCTCATTGGTCAATAAAATAAAACCATTGTTGTCAACTGTGAAAACGAATAACGACTTGACATTTGTTTGTTATTTATTACTTTCAATGAATTTGATCGTCCAGATTACATTAAATTAATCTTTTAAACAATAATTTAATATTTTTATTTAATAACGCACCGTGTATAATTCATTAATTTTTTTAAAAGTACATTTTCAATTAGACCTCCAATTTTGTTCAAGTGGTTCACATGAAAAATGGCCGCCGAACAGTGTCAAAAGGTCATTCAAAGTTGTGTGATTCCTACTCTAGTCAATGTTAGCTAGGTTTGAACAATCTTTGGACACTTCTCAGCGGCCATTACGCATGTGAACTACACAACAAAAATTGGTGGCTTTATTGAAAGCCTTCTTCTTATCTAATAAACAACATACACTCTCTATCTAAAATGAGGCTGTTAATTGCCTTTTAAATCAAACTTGATTTGTTCAAATTAATGTTTAAATGTTATTAAGGCTCATGGCTATAGGTAAATCATGCTGAAATTTTGGGTAGGCCTACTTATGGCTAATTGTTTAAATGTATTAACTAACTAGAGTTTGAAGGGTCTAAATTCAGTTTGATGAAATGGGAATGAAATTTCATTCCGTGGTTATCATCCTCCCCAAGTTTTGCATTCTCCATTTGAGAGATCTTAACATCAGTGTAGTACGTATACAGTAGCGTATCTTACTTTTCAGGCTCGGCGACTGTATCTGTCGAGTTAACAACTTGGACTGCAGCAACATGAGTAAGAGGATGGTGATGGAGACCGTGCGGTCGAGTGGGAGGATGGTGAACATCGTGCTACGAAGACGGAGGCTCGGCGGCCGGTGTCTGTACACCACTCAGGTTAGACATCCATTGCTATGGTTATTTCATTGTGGGCTTTGGTTATACATAGTTATTGTTAAGCCTTAGCTGCAAGTGTAGCTTGTGAAGATGAATTTGGATGATATAGCTGGGAAGTGCCTCCTCAAATACCTAGTATAAATCTAATTAATAATTAGATAAATTTAATAATAATGGGGTTTACTCAATATTAGGAACTAGAAACTACTCTTGCCCATTATGCAAAAGCCATCAGTTTTTAATTTGTGTTGAGAGGGCTGACAATTATTGTCTATTTCGGGGCGTAAAGATTCACTGGAATTGTATCTTAGTAACCGTACTGATGTATGTTTCTCCCTTCAGTTGCAGCTGAACCTGGGTGAGCACGGCTTGTCCCTGGAGACGGGTGTCTACATCTGCAAGATCAGTCCCGGTTCTCTGGCCGCCAAAGAGGGCAACCTCGCAGTGGGGGACCGCGTGCTTAGTATCAACAGCAAGACCATGGACGGCCTGAAGAGCGCTCGCGAGGCCATGTCGATACTGAACGAGCCCACCGATGTGCTGACCATCACAACGCTCAAAGGTTTCACTTCGTCGACAAACAGTCACACCGGCGACGAGGATAGGGACTGTTTCTCCGGCAACAACAAGCCAACCAAGGAGACGAAGAATACTACTCACAAGATGGTTAACAGATGTTCACAGACGGAAGCGGAACGTCTGCTAAGCATGACTAGTTCGGGGCAGACTGAGGAGTTCATCGTTGATAAGAGATATTTAACAGGCGCTTTCGGAGTTGGGGAAAGAGCGGTGTACAAGATTAGTAAGTCTACTGTCGACAAGACGAGTAATACCGGTGCTTGGGAGATGATCCGCGAGAAGATAGACATTGTCCGCGGTCGTCGACCTAGTAAGGAACGTAATAGAGAGTTGGACGATAAGAAACAGAGGCATCGAAATTCGTCTCCAAGTGGGACCGCGGTGTGCGAGCAAGAACAGGACGACGCGATAGCGGAGCTAGATTCCGTCATCGAGAGCTACCATCGTAAGACTAACAGCACGGCATTGAAACGTAGCAGACGGCGGAGTAAGGAGATAGAGAAGAACGGAGGAACCTGGCCCAAGTCACGTAACGGTCCCATCATCGAGGTTGGCACCGGGACGATACTTCATCCGCGGAAACACAAGGAACGTCTCCCGCTGTCGGTGCTTCTGAGCAACCCCCCTAAGTATCCCCCTGAAGTTCACTACTGCTCGAACCTCGATCAGCCGGTGAAACACGTAAACATCGCGCACGATCGCGCCTCGTCCTGTTCGGCAGCGTACAAACCCGTCGAGAATCCCCCTCTCGTTCACTTTAGTAAGTCCGGTCAGATGTTGTGCACTCAGAAATCCTTTAGTCCGACTTCGTTCAAGGAACTGCTCAACGAAAAGAAACCTACGGATTTCAACCGGGAAAGCGACCGGCTCAGTATGTTGGCACCCTCCGACGCGAGCATAGATTTTTCAGTGAAATCGGGCAACATAGGCAAGGAGGTGCTCGAGTATTACGTCAAGAAGAAGAGCAGCAAGTATCCTCCTAGCGACAGCGAGAGTAACGCCAGCCCCGTTGACTCATCATCGCACAGTAGAATACATTCTCAGCTCTATGGAACTCCGCAAGGTGTCCACCCGTCTCTAAGGTCAGTACAAATAAAATGTCACAAGTCATACTCATAGTGTAGGTCTGTAGGCCTATGGTGACAGGATGCCAACCTGAACCAACAGCGGGTGCATACAGCTCGTTTCCAACTACCATTCTACAATCTATAGTGCGGATGAGAATGATCTATTGAACTGATATTGGGCCTACTTGTTAATTGTAGTATTTTATTAATCTAGGTTTGCTTACCAGCTATCTTCATTTCAGCTCTCTTTGAAAGTACCTAAACTATATTGGATACCTACTACCTATCTAAAAAATTGATTCATAGTCTCAAAGTGGTTGACTGATTGATTTTGTATTATTTTAAGTGAAAATTAGAAAGGCCTTGACCTACTAATGTAGTGTAGTATTGACCAATTAAATTACTGGGCCTACTTCAATTTAGAAGGATTTTCCGCCTACAAGATTTATTATATTCAGTCCCAAAAATCTTTGAAGTGAGGTATCACTGTAAAGTGTAAATTAAGAACCAAAAACTTTGTGTACCATGTGTTCATAAATCTATGATTTCACAAGCTATTTTCCTTTCTTTCTTCATTTAAGAAGTGTTTCAGTGTATTTTATTTATGTCAATGCTTGTTTCAGGTCTCTACCCCATTCCCCATTCATATCTTACCCCCTGGCCCACCCTCACCCCCACCCCCATTCCGACCACGCTGGGGCGGTTCTACTCGGTCGTTACCCCTCTCCCACGAATCTCCCGTCGTCGCGGAGTGGCGAGTCTATCGGTCTGTCGGACTCGAGATCCTACTGCTTTGAGCCTCCGTACAGTCCCACACCGCAGGTAAGGATGCATTATCTTATTGGCCGACTCACGCAAGGCTAATCATCTACGGGTTCTTGAACACTGGTCTGGCTACCACAACAAATTAAACATTTAATTTAAGTCCATCTTAATAGATCGATCACTATTATCGTCCGGATTACTACAATTTTTTTAAAATTACGAACATGGTTGGGAGTTGGGACCCCCAACATTTTTTAGTTTAATGATAATTTTGTAGTTAATAATGATGTTTGTTTTAATGACTTTTAGTTTGACTGTACTGCTGTTCCTTTGTTCCACAGATATTTTATTTTCATTTTATAGAAGTACCTAGTACCTATTCAATGATCTTGTGTAAAAATTATTGCTACCAGTTAGGCCTACAAAGAAAGGTGGTATATATTGATTTAAATTTTAACCTAATTTGCTGCATTGAATTTTTAAAACCGTAACACGCGGTTAGTACACTTCAGTTAGTACCGGTACTCTCATTGATTTTATTACCAAGATTTAACATGCTGGTTAGAAAGCTTAATGTGCGTCTCAAAACTTTCAGTCTTTTCACCACTCGCACTCGCCCTCGGTGGATCTTCACTACCACAAGACCCGGTCCATGTTGTCGGCGCACTCGCATCCCGGTTACCGTGCCAACGACGACGCCACGTTCATATCGGGGTACACGGCCTACGAAGGGAGGTACCTTCCCGCGGAAGAAAGAAAACCAAAGAATCAGGTGAGTACAATCTGCTGCCGTTCTCCATAATGAGGTGCGACTGTGATGCGTCTTTGTAATGTACTGTTATGGGAATTAATTTATTATCCTTAGTTTCCAAAGTGGGACTCAAACCCAGATCATCTATCTAACTTGAGATCCACTTGAACTACCGGGATCATGGTTGATTCATGAGCCAGGGAATGGTTTTGTCAAGGATAATAAGTACGGTTAAGCAAGGTCTTAGTTTACAAGTAATAAGTTGTTAATTCTAATTTCTCCGCTCTCGTCGAGTGAGCAAGGCCCTCTTTGCCTAAACAGTTTCGACGTTTTGTATGTTATGTATATATTAGGGCTGTGCGAACGGGAGATTTCAATTCGAGTCGAGTACGAGTTCGAGTTCAGTCAAATGTTCGGTTTTCGAGTTCAATTCGAGTTCAATTCGAGTTCATTTAAAAATTAATTTATAATGATGTTGGGCCTAATTATTTTTTTATTTTATTTTATAGATATTTATTTTATTTATATTTAAATCGAGTTTATTTCCGAATTGAGAAAATGTATTCTTTTTTCAGACTTTCTACTAGGCCTATCAAACAAATTCTTCAGTTTTAAAGCCTAGGCCTAGGCCTACCTTCTGGGTTAAATATTTTTGGTTATGGAGACCTAGGGCCTAGCTAGGCTAGGCCTACAACTAACCTTGGTTTGAAGGGTGCCATAGGCTAGGTCTAGTGCTGGGTGCATTTTGGTATGGCAATGTGAGTTTGTAAGCCTAGCTAGGGCCTAAGATCGGTAAAATATACTAGGCCTAATCTTGACCAGAAGAAATCCTGGCAACTAGGCTAGGCTAGGCCTACTAGCAATTGTACTGTGCTAGGCCTAGGCCTACTAGGCCCTACCTGTTGTCAATGGTACTGTCACGCAGTGTTGTTTGAATGTTTACCTGCATTGTGACAAGTGTTCCATCTCATGAATATTTCAAAATTGTATTTTATGCTAGGCCTATGCTTTAGAGAAGAAATTACGCCTAAGCCTAGCCTAGTCCGCCGCAAATTTTTACGAATCATCTGGTTGCTCTGCTCTCGCCTCGTGAATCGTGGCCATTTTTGTTGTCAACATACATCTCGGACACAAAAGTGGTGATACACGGTAGACGTGAATTATTTCACAAAAACAGCCAATCAACGCTCGCATGTGACGTATGACTAGCTCCAATTGGATCTCGCAAAGTTCAGCCGGCCAATCATAACGAGTTTCACGTCAGAAGGAGTTCGACTATCGTGTATCACGAACTTTGCCGCGTATGCTGCTATCTAACGGAAGAAACACGTAACTTTTGACGGGTCGGTAAATGAAAATGCTGTTTTTACCGACGTTCGAATATTCGAGTTCAAAATAAATGAAACTCGAATTTGTTCGAACTCGCCGTGAACTCGACTCGTACTCGAATATTCGAGTACTCGCACAGCCCTAGTATATATTCATTTGTCTCTTATCTACGAGATCCCTGCAGTCACCGACCAGGTAAGCTGTTGGGTTCCCTCTCCACACACCCATTTTACACAAGTTAGAACTGAATAAGTAACAAAAACTAGACATCCTTGTAATGTGTAAGTCTCAAATTTGAATTGTTTGGTAGATTCCATGACAAAAACTTTGTTGTGTTGATTTTGTTTTTAAATTTAACAAAATAATTTACCCAAAAAAGATTCAAATCCTTAGTATGGTTTTGGGTTATGTTTGGATTTAAGTAACTCGGCCGGGTAGCCGATGCCATTACAATGCAACAGCAATGCCTGAAGACGAATGTTTTGTTGAAGGATTCCGTCCAATCCTAGTGTTACCAGCAAGAGCAGTGCGGGCAAGGTGTCCACAGGCAGCATCGAGCGGACGTCTGAGCGAGGCAGCCCGATGCCCACGTTCCATGTTGAAGTGCTGAGCCCGGGGCATCGGGAGATCAAGCGCAACTCCCTACCCGACTACTGCTTCAACCTGCAGAAGTGAGTCGGAACTTTTTATTAATTTTCACATGCACATTTCTGCCTGCTAGTAAACTATTCCTTTGCTCAAAGTACTGTAGAATGGTCCAGCAAGATGACAACACAAAAACATATGTATTTCATGTACCTAATATATCAACTTTTATAAGGTAGGTAAATTAAATATTCATCATCTCTCTTTTAATTTTTCAAATTTTTTATGTTTTAAATAATTGTATTTTTGTGTTAAAAGTAAACTCAGTTTTACAAATCATTACGCAGCATTTTTATCAAAGAGTAAGTAACTTTCACATTGAATTGTGATAAGTCAGATCAGGCTGATACGTAGACGAGGCAATTCATAGTCTTGCTCTTGCTCTTTTTTGTTGAAGCTTGTTGCCAACTAGGTACGCCGTACGCATACAAGAAAGTTCTCGGGGTACTGGCGCCTGTTCACTTGGTTATCAATGTTTGACCTTACAGCACTACTTTAAACATGATCCTATCGCGGTTGCTGTGCCTACGGATGCAGTTTGTGGTGAGGTTCTGATGTCTGCAATACTAAGACATTGATTCCCAGTCCTCGGATCTTGCTCGCCGTCTTATTGATTTTGAGCTTCCTAACACGTAGCGTATTATTTTCTAGACCCTCCCCCGGTGAACTGAGGCGAGTCCACATCGACAAGTCCGTCGAGCCCCTCGGTATCCAGATCTCGTGCCTGAAGAGCGGCGGAGTGTTTGTGTCCACCGTCAGCGACCACAGTCTGGCCTCGCAAGTAGGGTTGCAAGTAAGTACCCTATTTGTATTTGTATTTATTTTCGTAAAGCTGACCCCTTGCACAACGTGTTTGGGGTATTTTACATGTCAGTAACTTATTTTTTTATTTTTAACCCTTTGTCTCTTCTTGTTAACGCTTACTACTACCACCAACATTTGGAACCAAAACTTTAATCAAATTAATATTCTAGACTACATAAACAAAATTAAGTAATTGACCGAGGAACACAAATAACATGTTCCCCTGTGGGGATAGGCACAGAAAGACTAACAGCTTACCTTTAATCCGTTAGGTAGGTCGCACTTTGACTCAAATAGACTAGAAGACGAGTTGCTGATGAGTAGGTAGTCAATTAATATTCATTAGTGTTTTTATAGTATTTAATGGCCTATAATTGGGTTGATAGGTTGAAAAATGGCTAGGTGCCTCGACTAGTTGAGTCGGAGATGATTTCACATGTTGGGACAATATAGGGCAGGAGAACCGTAGCATATGTAGGCTTACTCAATACCTACTATAGAGAGTACTGAGTAGTGAGTACTGACATTTTTGCTAGCCTAAATAAAAGATTGATTAATAAAATAATATAATGGCTGTGGATCTCCTGGAATTACGAGAAGGAAAGATGTCAAGTCCTTGATGACGCTGGATTGTGAAGGAGGCATGATAACAATGGAAGTCTTGTTTGTACAACAGGTGGGGGACCAGCTGCTGGAAGTGTGCGGGATCAACATGCGCAGCGCCACCTACCAGCTGGCCGCCAACGTGCTCCGACAGTGTGGCAACTCCATCACGATGCTCGTACAGTACAGCCCAGACAGTAAGTAGGACATTTGATCCTGATAGAAATACACAGACAACACCTAAAATTGAGTCAGATGATAGAGATATGACTACATAGGTGCTTATTTTCTCCGATTGATTAATTATTTGATTGATAGGGCTTCAAGTCGTATACATATTACTCCCAGCATCAATCAACTCAATCAATTAGTAACCGGTTCAAGCAGGAAAATACGCCCTGACTTATTATTGTATTTATTTGAGTATAGGCCTTGGGTATATTTTTAATTATCAAGTTCAAAAGTAGGGTGCGGCCATTATGTGAAGCCATCTGAGTGGTCGTAGGGCCATTACTCGATGGCGGTCTATAGGCCTACTCGAGTAAATATTGTTCATTAGCCTATGTATTTCAAGAGAAGTTACCTAGTTTAGCCACCCATGACTAGTGTGACAACCTCTTATCACCATGCTCATACTGGCTGATTGTGTATTCCGCTCTCCTCTAGGCCCTACCGGTAGGCCTACGTACCACATTGTACCAGATCAGAAAGTATTTTCATTGTAATTTTTGTAATGTTAATTCAAGTGGAGGTCGACAACATTGACATCCTTGCTCTTGCCAAAAAACTCCTAAAGTCATTACTAGAGGTAGTGAAAAATGGTGATAACAAAATTCGCGAATTTTTTTAAATGTCCTTTTTAGTGCCTAAAATGTGATATTGTCGACAAATTACATCATTTAGAGATGGAAAAAACACATTTTGAAATCGTGAAATTAATCTCGTGTATAGCGCGAAATAACGAACAAAATTGTATGAAACTAGTCAAAACGCGAATTAACTCGCGAAATTGAACCGTTTAGAGTGCAAAATGTAAGGGATGGTGGAGGTGCCGGTCCAGTTTTGGTGGAGGTGCCGGTCCAGACTGAATATTACGCGTGCGGTAAGCGGTACAGTCATCAAAACAGTCAACGCAACGCGCGCGTCACGGGCTTCACGGAAATAGACCGCGGAAATAACGGCGCGTATATGGCTCCGCGGAAATAGTCCACCAAAATAACAGTGCATACAAATATTTATTTTTTGTTGGGAATCGACTCTGAATCGATTTTTAGGTCACAATGATCGATTCTAACTTTTTGTAATCGATGTCATCCCTAACTTAAGGGGCTCCGTTTTTTTTTTTTTTTTTTGGATTTTTGGATTTTTTCGAAACGTTTTTGACAATTTTTTCGAAATCGCGAAAAACGCGAAATTTGGGTTTTTAAAAACGAAATTTGCGTTTTTATATCACCATTTTTCATTACCTCTAGTCATTACCACTAATTTTGTTTGTAGATGTAGGCTACAGCAAGTTTGTAGGCATAAGCTTCATGAAAATGTGTACCTTTTAGCATGTAAACGAAGATTTCTACCTCATCACATCCATTTTCCTCTTGTTTACAAATTCCCCTCCCGTGTTTACACTCGTGTGCTGCGCGTGTGCTGCATCATTGTAACGAGCGTGTGTGTCTTGCGCAGAGTACCACGAGTTGGACGAGTGTGTCAGCTCCAGCAGTGAAGACGGCCACTCGCGCTCCGGCTCCCCCACCCCGCGCAACTCCCCCAAGGCGGCCCACAAGCCGGCCCCCCTCCCCCTCCCGCAGCACGCCTCCTCCGACAGCCAGCCCCTGCGCTCGGGCGGCACCCTCACCCGGAACCAGCTGGTGCAGGCCATGTCCACACTCACGAGACAGAAGCCAGTCTCCTCCAGGTGAGTGTTTCTCATACGGAACGGCAAAACCCACTTTAAAAACAATATTTAAATTGCAACACGATCCCCTCAAACAAAACTAAAATCAACATAAAACTGTACATAGATATTCTATCATTCTGCATAACACCCAATAAAAAATTGTATCTTAGTTTAATATTTTTGTACGAACCACGTGACATTGTAAGTTAACTCAGTCATGTCATATTCAAAGGATAATTACAAAAACCACCTCAAGAATCGATTGGATTGGATCCAACCCACTTGATCCTCCTTTTTCAGGGATCACTTAGATCCAGCCTGATTATGTGATCCGTCGGATTTCTTAAGCTTTTCGAATGCAGATACTTGCAATCGGGCTGGTTTCTGATATGTTGGGATCTGGTCGAGTTAACCAGATCAAGGTTTCTGTAAACACCCAAAGGAAACAGTCTGTTCCTTGTTTGTTTTGTCATAGCACAATTAGTTTAACATGTCAGGTCTAGGCAGAGCTCCCTTCAGAACCAGTGGGCAAAAATAGGCCTTCATTTATGTCCTACTACACACGAGACACATTAATCTAACACGTCTTGTTTTGTAGTAGGAACTCTGAAGACTCTGGTAAATCCTCTCAACACGAGCCGCGCTATCTCTTCATCGAGACTAAGAAGTGTTCGAACCTCGGCATCAGTCTCGTGGGAGGTAACGCTGTCGGCATCTTCGTACACAGGTGAGACACTTTGCCCAGTGCCCCCCTCAATAAGATCCAGAAGATGCATTGGTTCTTGGTAGTAAGTAAATCATTTACACTTGATTGTAAATGAAAGGAAGCAATTTACCATCATTTGCAAATCAGTTTAAATAACTGAATCTGAACCATTGTAAATAAAACATTTTTAAAAACTTAGCCTAGGTTATTTTCAAATTTTGTTATATATTTATTTTAAATGCAATTTCTTAGTTTTTTAGATTCATAGTTGAACTGAATTTATGAGCACTAACGCCTTTGACATTTGTTTTGTGCTACAGTGTGCAGCCCGACTCGCTGGCCTATAACTCTGGCCTGAGGACCGGGGACCAGATTCTTGAGTACAACGGCACGGATCTGCGTCAGGCCACGGCCGAGGAAGCCGCCTACGAGCTAGCCAAGCCAGCCGACAAGGTCACCGTTCTATCGCACTACAACATAGATCGTGAGTGTTGTTCATTGAGTTTGATTTATGCTAGCCTCTATGGACATGTCCCTTGTGTTTATCCATGCTTTCATTGCTGAAGGTCAAGGGTTCAATTCCTGGTTCAAGGAGAAAATTCTTGAATTCTGAAATAGATTTAAATGTCAGTAGGATGTCAACATTGACTTTGGTGCCGTCCTACCAAAAGTTATTTCAAACCAGACTGGTATTATTAACATTCACAATCAGACTTCAATCCATCAAATACCTATCATATTCATAAATTCAACAGTTACCGACAATTAACTACAGTACGGTACTAAAGCTAATGAACGTTGGTAGGTTACAACGAGGTGAAAGACAAGCCCGGTGACAGCTTCTACATCCGTACGCTGTTTGACCGGGTGGGCGACGTAGGTGACGCGCTGCAGTTGCGCTTCAGAAAGGACAACGTTCTCTACATTGACAACACCATGTTCAACGGCGTGCCCGGCAACTGGCGCGCGTGGTTCATAGATGAGGATACCAACAGGCAACAGTGCGGCATCATACCTAGCAAATACAAGTAAGCGCCGGCCATCTTTTTTTCTTCTAAGATATTACAAAATACAAATAATTAATAACAGAACCTTGAAAGATGGATTTGAGCCTGTAGAAACTGATACTGATGCATTTATCACTCACTCCAATGAGTAGTATAATCAGACAGGCGTTTTGACTTCAAGCAAATATGTGTTGGGGTGAAAGGACTAGGAGAGCAACAACTACTTACAAAGTTTGTGTGCATACATTTGACTCTTACCTTTGCTACATGAGTTGGCTTACTGTGGAAAGTTTTCAAGTCCATAATTAAAAACAGATCAATAGGTGGCGGTGCACAATAGTTTGTTTTTTTACCAAGTAAAACCATTGAAGAAACTTCAATCATTTTACCAGACAATAGGGAATATTCCACTTAATATTTTATATTTTATTTTAATTCTTATTCATGTCTTAATAGTCACTGCACTTTTTTTTATTTAAAAAAAATGTTTTTTGTGTAATTTAAACAAGAATTAAATGGGTCCCCCAGTTTGCGCGCCAAAAACGAGCGTGCGCCATCTTTGGACGGTACTACGTCATAACTGTGTTGAGTCAAGGCCAATTGGAAACTAAATGTACGTATATTTGTACATATTTACATACAGACGGCGGTGCTCGCCCATCCGCTCAACACAAACAACCCCACAGGGATGTACATTTTCACCGTCTTTTGTTTTTCTTTTTTCGTATGTGACAGGAGATTTCGCGAGATCATTGTGATAAAGAATAACGAGCATTTTGTCTTGAGTTTTTGCATAGCCTAGGACTATCATGGTATTCTTTATCTACAATAGGCTTTAATTAGTCATCAAAGTAAGGTTTTTGTGCGGGATGTGTGTCAGAACATGAACGTGCAGGCCTAGGGTTGGCAAGTTAAGCCTAGGGCTTGTCAAGTGAGTAATTTTAGTATTCACATACCAATGCCTATATCCTACAGGAACGATTGGCCTAGACTGTTGTATTATAAATAATTTTCTACGTCTAGGCCTAGACCTAGGACTTTTTCAGTTTTGTTTTTTGATTGCAATGTCAACTTTTCTCGTTTTTCTGGCTAGGCGTTTAAATGTAAAATGTCCGCCATCTGTTTACATTACCGTAGGCTACGCTAGGCGCTGCTTTGTTTAAAACACCGCCGTCTTGATATATATCTCGATCCTACTATAATACTATTCCAACATCTTTGGTCTGGATGTATGTTTATCCAGACGGCGTTGGATCAACACAGTTCTGACGTCACAGTCGTTTTTGCCGCTTTAAAAAAGTGCTGCTTTTAAAACGGCTATAAATCACTGGATTATTATTTCACGGAAAAAACAAAGTACATATTTGTAATCGGGACGAAATACTTCTTCTAAAAAATCTATTCGTACAGTATTTGGTGGAAGTGGAATATTCCCTATTGCAACATATTTAACATTTAAATTTAGTTTCCCAAAACATTTTACTAGTATTGCGGATGCACCCGAATTGAAGACCTACCTAACGTTTTTAAGGTAACCTTTCACCCTTCTGTACCTTTCCCCCCACTGAAACATGTTTATTCATGTTCTCAGTTTAAGTATACTAGCCATTTTGGCCTCATCTATACCTGCGTAAACTAGATATTTTACTTGTTGCACAAAATATATAAAGGAGGAAACTGAACATTTGGGCTTACCTTCCTAGTAGTTGCTCCTAATTCCGTCTGTCTGTCGCTCGCAGGGTGGAGGAAGAACTCCTACTCCGTCGCAGCCTGGGAGACCTCGAGGCCGACGCCCGGCGCGGAACAACGACCGCTCGACGCAGCTTCTTCCGGCGCAAGAAACACCAGCGCAGCTCGTCGCGAGACTCGAAGGAGCTCGCGAGCTTCTCAAACATCAACCTCGGCTGGTACAGCGACTCTGGCACCCTCAGTGAGGAGGTCTCGCTAGCCTCCTACCAGCGCGTGGAGAGACTCGACTGTGAGTTGCGTGTTTTTATTTTAAGGAGCATGTGGTCCTGTTAGTCAAAATAGACCTACTACATTATAGTTTTCTTTTAATTCTGTCTGGGCTTGACTGAATGGTGCAGTAATTGCATCACTGCAACATTATTCAAACATTTTGGTGTAAATGTCATGGTCACTTTGTGATAGGTCTGTCTATTATACTATTCTCAGTGTTCTCTCTATAAACTGAAAATGTGATTGGATACTTTAGCCAAAGTAAATGTTTTTAATGTCTTCTTCTGTTTACCACTTACCAACAGCAAGAACCTTTAGTACATTTATTACAATGGAAATAGAAAAGTTATAAATATTTGAAAAAGTTTTCAAAGATATGTTTCATTTTGACATGTGCTCATAGTCATTCAATTGTTGACTGCATAATCAACAAGATTAACAATTGTTGTATTTGACATCCCACATATTGCATATTATTATGCTGACTTTGTAAAGGGGCTTGGTAACTGCAGCCGCGGGGAGGGTGAGGGACTAAACACGAGTTCTCCTGTCTTAGACCCCGTGTTCCGACCGGTGCTCATTATGGGTCCGCTCGCCGACTGCGTGATGGAGAAACTGATCCAGGACTTCCCGGATAAGTTCTCCAGGTGCATTCCGGAAGTGATGCACTGTTCGCAAGCGATGATTGAGAAGGGAATGGCCGACAACATCTTCGTCGACTATCGGAAGAAGGGAAGCTTCTTTGAGTGTACAACGCTCACCGCAGTCAAAGAAATGTGTGATAAGGTGAGTTGAGGTGTTTCATTCCTGCATTTTAGAATATTTGTAACAGTAATTATTTTTATTTATAGGCCTAAAGTGTGTTTCATTTATTAGTGATGTTTGCGTGCCTGGAACCTTACATTCTGCTGCCAGACTTTGGGCATCTATCAACCTAAACAAACATTCTGTTGCATTTACTTGTTGATGATAATTAAAATACCTGTTCTGGTGGGACAATGTTTTGTTGATATCCTAGTCATATTACTAACACCAATCTATTAGTCTAGTGCGTACGACACATTGCACGTTCATAGCTCGGATACAAGTGCTGGTTTCCTGTGACTTAATCAAATTGAGTGCAGCAATTGTGGTAGTGAATTAAAAGGTCATGCATGTACTTCAATGTTTTGCCTTTCTTCCTTCCATCAACTATTCCTTCCTGTCTGAAGTGCTGAAGTTTGCTGCTTACTTAGTCCTAGAAATATTTCTTTAGAGACTAATTTATTTTAGATATGTGCATGGACATGTTCCACAGCATAGTGGTGACTTAACAACCTTGCCTTGGTTTGTCCTTCAGTGAAGGTGGTCACAAGGTTGCAGGCTCATGATGAGAATGCATTTTATGTTTTACGATAGGTTATTTTTAGCCTACATACTGCTTGTCTTCAGATTTCATGCTATTGCTGTTTGTTTGTAAAAATATCACTAGGTAAGTTGTAACATTATAAAGACTAATGAGTAATGAGAAATCTAACATATACCACATGTCCACTGCCACAGTGTTAGTATTATTATATCTAGATACCTCTGAAAACTACATAATATATGATACACCCCATTATTTGACCCATATTTATTGGTAATTCAACATCTGCCTACATTAAATTGCTATTCCTGTTGAACAGACTACCTGTCCGTTCACTCTTGTCTGCATCACAATTATAGATGTTTGAAATTCCACTAGCTTGGACCATTTAAACCAAGGAAGAAAAAGAATCCCTACGTGAGTACTGAGTACAATATAGATGTGCCTGCTGTTCGTAAGCATGTAGTTGTCTATGAGTATATATTGTAGTGTAGATTTACACTGGTTCGTATTGTCGAATAAATGAAATTCAAAATCACCAGTAATATGTATACCGCATGCCAAGCCTTATCGTAGATCGAACATTTAACATGCCGGCTGGCATGCTCTAAGCAGGCAGCAACTCTCTGGCAGTGGGAGACAGTTAGCCACACATCCGAGCATATGCCAGCTGGCTTGTTAGACACCCGATCTCTCACGTAGATGGGGCTCTTGTCTGAGCATAGTACGGTAGTTTATTAAGTGTGATTTAGTTATGATTTTCTTCTTCAGGCAGTGTGGTACTACTTTGTTCAAGTTGTGTTGGTCTCCATGGAATAGTGTTGTCATTGTTACTTAACCTCTTAACTGTGGAATTTATTTTCAGAAGTTGTTCTTCCCCTGTGTATTAATTTTAAGGGTAAATACCCCTTTGAGTTGAAACTATCATTACTTTGCCACTTTTGCAAGTATCTCAATATTATTTTTGTATCATCACTGTAATTAATTAAACATTCAGTTCACCCTCCAAACTATATCTGAATCTAAAATAACCGACATGTTCTGGATATATAAACAACTTTTACGCGACACCACTATGCACATATGAAGCAACAGGCTCCTATTCGGATTCCCCTTAGGGTAGCCATGAAAAATCGATCATCTACCGCCAACATTGCTAGAATGAAGACCTCTGCTGCTGGCGATAATACGCGTATATATATATACTGCATACACAGACACACGAAGTGGGAAGTGTTGCGGCGCGTATATTTACCGCATGCACAGTACGGACGCCATTTAGCATGGATGTATATACGACATGAACAGAGAAGATGTTAATACTTAATAGTATATGTTTTATTTTACTGTGTACTTCACTTTGTTTAGCAATGCTTATTGTCTTGTATATGTATAGGGTTGACTACAACCAGAAAAGTCAGCTAATGTTAGTTACCACTTACCACCAAGCAGCAGTATTCAAAATATGGCTAACTGGTGGAGGAGTCTGTGTATAGCCTTTCTATGCATAATAGAGTCACAAATAAATAGGTCCTATCCGTACTGAAATAGATTGTTACTTATACTATTTGATTTATTCTGAATTCATTGTTATCATATAAGGCTATGTATTTATTTTATTGGTTGTGGACTCCGTGTGTAGCATTGCTCTAAACCAAACAAGTTGTTACTCGTTAGGTATAGGTTGGAAAAGCAGATGCGTAGCAAGTAGTACCACCCCCCCCAAAAAATTAACCAAAAGTACCTTGCTGGCTAGGTAGGACAACAGAATATTCATCTGCTGTCTTCAGCTAATTTTAAACTACAATTGACTCCATAGTTATCCTTCTGGGACTTCACAATGTCTCAGGGCTAGCTTACATGTCTTCTTGGCGCTGCCGATACAGAGCAGCCACTGCCTTTGTATTGTATCTGTATGTACTGCATATCGTGACATGTGTTCTCCTGGCGTTACAGAGCAGCCACTGTATCCTGGACATCAGCCTGGCGTCCGTCGAGCGGCTGCATCGCCACCAGATCTACCCGATAGTCCTGCTCATCAAGTTTAAGTCAACGAAACAGATCAAGGAAGTGAAGGATACGCGCTATCCCATGGAGAAGGTCTCCGCCAAGGCAGCTAAAGAAATGTTCGAGCACGCTCTCAAACTGGAGACCGAATACAAGCACTACATATCGGGTGAGAACTCCGCAACATTTTGTAACTGATACTTTGGTCGCGAACCATATACCAGAGTCAGACGGGCATAGATGTGTCAAATCATGATTTGGAAGCAAACATGAATCAAAACCTACACAGCATGAAGTTGGTGTTGCGTGACTTGGCTGTCTGTATGAAAACTGGCTAGCTTGTTTTCAAAAATAAAAGCATTGCACTTTTGAAGGATCCTTCTTGCTAGTATTTCAAACATTTCATATATCAGGGAAATCACTTTCAGCCAACAAACACTACACTTGACAAATAGGGTACTGTTAATTTAAACTGTAGAAAACATCTCTGCTACAAAACATACTACGTTGTAATAGAGGCTTAATGCCACATACGATTAGTTTATTCAAGGTATATGGTAGTATTAATAGAGCATAGGTATCTCCTGATGGAGTGGATACTAATAGGCTGTACCCAACCAACAAATTACGTCTTCGAATCAAGTAACACAGCCCTCTTAGTAGTAGTCCTGCCAACCGTCGGCTACTTCTTGAAACCAGCTGATGAATCATCTGTTACATAATTGTCTCCTGCGGCTGCTTGACCAATATACACGGGTAAGAGTAGTACCCTTGTAACAAAAATACCAGTAAGGTCTGCTGTTAGAGTAGGAATCACACAACTTTGAATGACCTTTTGACACTGTTCGGCGGCCATTTTTCATGTGAACCACTAGAACAAAATTGGAGGTCTAATTGAAAATGTACTTTTAAAAAATTAATGAATTTACACGTGCATTATTAAATAAAATACTAAATTATTGTTTACAAGATTAATTAATGTAATCTGGACGATCAAATTCATTGAAAGTAATAAAATAACAAACAAATGTCATGTCATTATTCGTTTTCACAGTTGACAACAATGGTTTTATTTGATTGACCAATGAGCGATCTTCCCAATACCACTTTCATACAATCAGCTAAAATATTACTAAAGGCTTGTCGTCTGCACCTTAAAATAAGATCTTTGGCACAGATAGGCCCAAGCCTACGTCGTCTGCTTTAATCTTGTTTCTGACTAATTTCTTTACTTGGTTGCTCTTCTGAGTTCTGGGCTTGACTAATTATTAATTAATAATATTTTAATGTTATGTAGGCCTAGCCTAAGTATTGATTAAATGAGAAGGTCTATCAATTGGCTTATGTTGAAGTTTAAAGTAGGTCTTTGCCACTAAGCCATGCACTAATAGGGCCCGCGGGAAAAAAACAGTCTAGTAAGCCAACCAATTAGGTAGGGCCTAGATACCTAAACAGTTAATACGTACAAAACAACGGTTATAGACCTAAGGCTTTCCTCCTCCTTTTTGGGGGGGAGGGCTATAAATACTAGGCCTAGGCTACACTACCTGGGTTGGGCCGATGCTATGCTACTCGTAGCCCTAGGCTAGGCCTAGTTTCCCCAAATTGAACACATATCACAATAATTTCCCTGTTTTATCAATGTAGGACTAGATCTAGCTAGCCTAGGCGGCACCATAGAAAGGCTGCATATTGAAGCTCAGGGCCAAGGCTTTTGCCCCCCCCCCCCCAAACCCCCCCCCCACCATAACCCCCCAAAAAGAAATTGCATAGAAGGCCTGGCCCTAGGCTAGGCTAGAACGAAGTGTATAAGTATATCCTTGCCCTAGGGCCTAGTTCAATTTTTATGCATATAGAATTGTGTTTAATAAAAATAAAATAACAATAATATAAGACAAAGAATTTTAATATCCAAAACAACTCGGTGACAAAACATAACACGCAATGACAGTATCCTAATGAAACATAACCTCCAACGTTTGGAATGGTTTGTTGACATACACCTAGTTCGTCACCTCGCCCACACGCACGCAGCGCACGGAGTAGAAAAATGATGCTAGCATGTCTATATCTCATGTGTTGGTTATGCCGATTTAAACAAATGCAACTTTGAAGGTCGTTCAATCTAGGCTGAATCCTACTCTAATTGCATAATTAATTAATTTCAATAAAATCTCTTGCCAAGCAAATAAACAAAGTCTAACAAGTAGTATGCAGTAGGCCCTTATCCATATTTAGTCATTCAAATGTCACGGAAATCTTAAAACCTCGGTCTGAATATAAGAAACCATACTCAGAAAATTAAAATTATTCCCTGTCTAGGGTATACCCACAGCTTCTGTAGGGACTTGATAACTAGTTTGAATGAAAGAGTGCTTTTGTTTCCCAGCTGTGATCCCTGCTGGTGTGAACATCGCGTACATGTGCACCCAGATCAAGGCAGCCGTAGACCAGGAGCAGAACAAGGCTCTGTGGGTTCCGTCCGGGACCATCTGACATTCACCCCCCGGACCCAGCACGGATCACCACGCCTCCCGCTGGCAGTCGCTCTAGGATGCTGGGTCCCTCGGGATGAGGTCATCTCGGTGCAGTCCTCGCTGTCGAAACCAGGACTCGAGAAGAGTTTAGCATCAACTCTGTACACAAAATAGGGTACTTAACAGCAAACCGTTTGTTGTTTTTATCAACAATCTTAAACACAGCATTTTATCTCATGGAACAGTATTCACTTGGCAGCGTCTTGCCAAGGCTACCGATTGTAAGTCAGTTTCAAAGGCAGCTTGACAGTATGCAAAGCTTGTGCATTCAAGTTGTGCATCGTACACTGTCTCAGCTTCGGGACTGGTCACACAGTTCAAGTCAGCCACAGCGCCGACTGTGAACGTTCAGGTATGACTAAGTACTCTGAACACTGGTCATTTGGTGCAGTATTTTTGATTAAATTGAAGTATAGATCCCCATTCCCCCTTTTACCACAAAATACTTGGAACAGTTCAGAAATTTCATAACATCATTCGATTTTGTACAGTGATTTTTATGGCTCGAACTGCGCTAGCCTCTCATTGGGTGAGAGGATATTTTTGTATGCCGCTTGCTATGGGGTGGGATCTTGGATGTCGTGTCAAGTCTGTTTGGTGCTAACAGTTGGGCAACATTCAGTGTTTGTGCGTTAATGAAGGCTGCGGTTACTCTGTGACCAATATGGTTCCGCTGGAGACAAAGTCGAATGCTCTTCTAGATGGGCAGCTAGTTGTTCAGTGAGAATATGCTGTACGCTCTATAACACGGCACAATTACCCTACGTTTCACAGGTATCTTCTTTACATCTCTCTTACTTCAACACCATCTTAAATTTAACGCCTTTTGTAGTATCGAGTGTATAACTCAATAAATAAAGCAAAGGTATATCTATTATTTAGCAATGTAATGTAATTAATGACGTATTAACGAGGTTGCATTACGGTACAAACGTCTTGGATCATTTGAAAGCTTACAATTTTAATGGATAATACCTGGTTATCCTTGAATTAAGTCATAATACACAACCTCAACAATTAAACTAGGCCTACCGGTAGTAGTATACTATATAGTACAAGTTGACTTGGTTAATCAACACTGCTGTGTGAGTTCTCCAAGCAAGAGTTTGTTTAATTGAACACAATAACAGTAACTCAATGTCTGCTTTTTTAATGTTGATAGTTTTTTTTAAACTTAAGCTACCGATGAATGACCTACTCGTTGAAGGTAATATGAATGTGTTGTTTTTGGTGCAAAATTTATTAATAGGAGTGTTGTTCTTCTTGAGCTTTAAATTAGAAACATGTTTACTTTGAGATGTTTAGAGGAGCTTAAAGTTTAAAATTTACCAAGTTGTTAGTTGTTACTGTTTCTATTGTTTTTGTGGCTGCAACGTATAAATAGATACTAGACGACTATTTTCTGTATTGTTGGTGCGATTGACAAACATTGTAACTGGCGATTCAGCGAATGACAGCACAGTCTTGTTTGAGCGGACAGTTCGCCTTCGCTGATATTGCGTCAGTATTGAGGAAACATATTTGATCTAGAAGATTAGGTTCAGTGGTCTTGGAAAGTCAATTAGCTTTGCTTAAAAATAAAAACAATGTTTATACTGCAGTAATGAACAGACTCTCTAAAAATACACCCCTTGAAATCACATTAGAAATATTTACACCATTTTGTAACAAATATCAAATATCAATATTCAATAGATAATAATATGATGTGGGTGGGTGGGCCTAGACATGAGACAGAAAATACACATCCTGTAAGTTTTATTTGCATGGTGATTATTTGTTTTTCATGTTTGACAAAATGTTTGTTGCATGTTACATTGCTCGCCGGTTCCCAGGGTCATTCATCCCCCATCTTGGGTAGGTAACGTCTTGATTCTCCGCATTAAGTGGCTGATGGCGTATAAATATAATTACTCAAAGATAAGCCCCACAAGAGAGACTACATGCCATTACTATTTTGTTTCGCCACATAATCAAATGGCCTACTTGTCGAGACGGGTCAGTTTCGAAGCAGCCTCGGTTGCTCGTATGGTTGGGTTGTTATCATCCTGCATTTCCAACCTGTAATATCCAATCATTGTCTTGAAGATTGGCCGTAATAGAACCGTAACACAATGATGAATCCTCTGCTATATACCTTAAATAACTTGCATGTACCCTACCTGCCTATAGAGTTTTCAAACTACTACATCTTGGTACCTCCATCACTCTCTGCTTGTACTACTAATAACTAACCAATCTGCTATTTACTTACAGCATGTATAGGTTTTTAACTCCAACTGGGCTCACTGCATGATTTAATTCAAGTTTGAAGACATAAGAAACGTTCACAGCATTTCACTCGTGAGACCTTGGTCACCGCACACACGGAACTGTAAGTGATATATAAGAAACGTTTACTGCGTTTCCCTCGTGAGACCTTGGTCACCGCACACACGGATCTGTAAGTGATTTCCCTCCAAGTTCACGTGTGTCACATTGTCCATTACTGCAGTTAGACCTTGACGTTCTATTATAAATCGCAATGAATTTACTACTAGTAGTGTGTATTGTTAGATGTGGTTTTTCTGCAACTTTCTCACTTTAGTGAGAATACTCTCACGTTTCTCCAGGTTCGTGAAAGTTTAAGATATGTGTACCATATTACTGCACGTACAACTGTACTGTAGTTCAATGTATACAATTAATTCATATACATGCAATATATATTAATATTACTATATGTTTTATAGGAAATATACATTGAGAATGCTCACTTAGGAAATTAAATTAGTCTTTCAAATTGTAGCACCAATTGGCAACGATTCCATCATGTGACACCATAACTTGTAGATTTAGGCATTTTGAACAATCTAAGAGCATAGACAAGTCCATTGATAGCTTTCATAGCTACAGTAATTTTACTAATTTAAACTATAAACTATAAAGTATAACTTGTGCATAACTATATATTCTATAATAATATATAAAGGTACTGTAAAGCATCCCTAAAATCAAACGGCTTATAGAATTTTATTTAGTACTGTATTCAGGCAATTTTATATGGTAAGTTACCAGTAACAGGTGAACACATTAATTAATTCCTGAGTAAGGTGTACTATTTATTGATTTTGATTTATCTGTAGGGCCTACTACATATTTGTTTATTCTTGAAAAATTAAAGTAGAGCCGACTATGAACAGGTAACTTTAAATGTGTTTTGAGACAACAATTGCATTAAAATGCATTTACGATTTTATGGCGTGCTAACAATACTTAATAATACACATGACGTAGTTGGCACTAGCTAACTTAGTAGTAGATACTGTATTTAGGAGCATATGACACAACAATTTGGCAGTATCTGCACGCAGTATGAGCAGTAGTATCTGCATTTATAACATAGTTTTGACCTGAATACAGGAGTCTACTTTAATTAAGCTAAACACTTCTATCTGGTTATGGAGTTGTGCCACTGTACCTGCGTTCAGCTCAAATGTTGTATAAACCAATGACAATACTGTTACTTGTGTATTAGAATGAAAATCATGTTGTCTGTGTGTCGTAGTGTCGCCAATCGATGTGTTAATTGTGATAAAGAATCTGAACTCTCCCTTACATTTTTCTTGTTGTCTCGATGTGTTCGTGGAAGATGTTTACTTAGACTGGTGTGTCTAGTAGCGCTCTCTGTGCAAAGTGTTTGAAATACTTACTAAATAGTACGTACTATCTTCGACCATATTTACCCTTAGGCAAGCCAGAGAATCTTTGGGGCCAAGAACCTATCTATTGTAGGCTGCTTGTAAACAGGATGTTTTGTAACATATTTTCCTCCCCTTTTTAGACAAGTTGCATCCAGAGTAATGTTGCAAACACTTTCAAGTATCAAGTCAATTTGCTATCCTTGCCCACACACTAGCCACCCTAAAGCAAAGGATACTTCATAGAACTCTGGGTATAAACAAAACTGTAAGTAATTCATTTTAAAATTGTTTCCTTTCTCTCATTGTGTAAATGAACATGTAATGCAATGAATCTTGTGTTCGTGGTATCGGATGTTCTTCGTTGGAGCAACGTAGTTGTAGCAGGAAAATGAAATGAGATCTAACCAAACAACTATATTCTATCTTTCGGCTCCCAATACCCGTACCGTACGTATTTACATGGGACAAACTATGGTCTTCTTTGTGTGAATTTATCTATGAAATTGTAGTACCTCGTAATATTACAAAGTTGTGGGTTATGTAGAAAGAATGCCAATCGGCTAGAGTATATTGGTGTGAGATAGGATCCAACAGCTTACCTTCGAAAAGTGATGGTGGCTGCTGAGTTTCTTGAAGAATAGTAACATAAATATATACAAAACACAGAAAAACACAAGACGTTTCGACACGAGGTCTTGTTCACTCAAGAGAGAAATTAGTGAACAAGACCTCATGTCAAAACGTCTCGTGTTTTTCTGTGTTTTGAATATATTTATGTTACTTACTATTCCTCAAGAAACTCAGCAGCCACCATCACTTTTCGAAGGTAAGCTGTTGGATCCTATCTCACACCAATATTACAAAGTTGTGAGTTCTACAAGTGATTATGTAGCCGCTAAGTGGGTCTATTCTATTGGTCCTACTGGCTAAGTGGGATCACAATGTGTATCCCTCTTCCTTACCTTTGTGGAACCCTTCATCTTGCTTCTCTCCACTCCGTGTGGGATATGATAACTAAAGTATTTTCGAGCTATAGGCCTTCTATGTAGTGAGTCATTCATGTTAGGTTCTTTCATCAGAACATTCTCTATGCAGTATAGTATAGCCTTCACTCTTTACCTGAACATTATTCGACAACACTACTTTGGCATTCGTTCTCGTGTGAATGATGCGGGGACCGTTTGTGCAATAGACCAGTCGCC
This sequence comes from Sweltsa coloradensis, assembly GCA_024449915.1. Classification (NCBI taxonomy): domain Eukaryota; kingdom Metazoa; phylum Arthropoda; class Insecta; order Plecoptera; family Chloroperlidae; genus Sweltsa; species Sweltsa coloradensis. The sequence continues at coordinate 276,971 of JAMZAV010001029.1, forward strand.
TAGAAACGTCGGTGTTCGACTAAGACTTTCCAATCGTGTTTCTCAAACAGTGATGTACTACCACATTCTGTTCTATTAATGTTTTACTTGTGAATAAATTATGTAATCATTAGATAGGAGCGGATTTGCGGAGAGGGATGTTGCTCTGTTTTCAACTTCGCTTTTTGGCCGTTCCCACTTGTTATGCCCATTGACTTCATTCTAAGCACTTATGTATCATTAAGTGTCCCCTACTTTACAAAGTGTACCTATTATTCTTCTATGTTGCTGTTCAAATCATGTGTACATATAATAATTAGGTTACTAAGTTATTTATTTTAAAGAATGTTGTCTAGTCCTTAAACCCTTCATGGATCGTGTTTTGTATTGCATAGACAAATCAACACCATAATGTAGAGCTCTGTGCGTGTACATATCTTATTGTAGAGACCACTGGAGAAGAATTTCTTTATCCAAATAGTTTGATTGATAATTGTATTTAATTTAGGTGTGTTTGACAAACTCTATGCCCTATTAACGAAGGAGGGTCTGTGATTTGTGAATGATAAGCTTATCACAGGCTTGACTTAAAAGATCACTAATTTGGACTTCCCTCTGTGTTGATTTGACTCCCTTGGTTTTACCCAAATGTTATGTGTAAATTATGTCCTAGCATTAAAGTAAATTTACCACGTTTGTACATTTTTGGTGGGTTTGAATATCTTATGCATATTATATTATTCTGTGCTGCTATATTTATATTACATTCACAAGAGTGGTGCTCTAAAACTTGGGTTTGGTCCTTCTCGTTGTGAAATGCAATTACTATTTCTTCCACTAATGCACATACAGTAAGTACCAGCACATGCCGCAATGTGATGTGATGTTAGTTACTTCAGGTGCTTGTATAAGAGAGGAAACTATCATATTAATATGGATGCAGACTAAACCCACTCTTGTCTTCATTTGTGTTAAAATCATTGAAAGTTCTTGGTTTTATTTATGTTTATCATGAGTCATGATATTAAAATGCCTGGTTATGTGCTAATACACCAAAATACTGATTTATTGTAAAATGTATTTGGAAAGCCTAGTTAATAAAATATATACATTTTGTTAAGATTGTTTTATATTATTTTTTATTATAGGCCTATATAAAAATATATCCTTGGTAATTAATAATAGATGTTCCCTAGATACAACTAAAAAATATTATTTATTTTTAATGTGGTACATTTTATCCAATAACTTAATAATAACATAATAATTTGTAAATTTTAAGTCAATCATACAATGGAAAATGGGCATAGAAAGAGAAGAAGAACCAATTCTGTACACATAATAGCCTTGTTGGCTATTCAAGCCTCTGCTAATTTACAATACGAGTGTCTTCTTTTTCTACAGTGTATGCCCTGATCCAATTAACACGCTTTCAAAGTTACCTTAAAGTAATGTCAACATAATATTATTGAGAATTAACAAATGCGTTGAAATAATTAAATAAATTGTGTGTATTATATTACTAATACATCTTTCACGAGCCTTACAGGTCACAGTTGCTTCTATAGTTGTGACCTAAGTTTTAAATTTTTAAGACCAATTCAATGTGCGTTTATTTTAAAACCGCCCCTTTGCGTAGTGTACTAAATGTACGCAAGCACATCGCGTAGTGTTCTAAACGTACGCATGGTGAACTAAATGTACACAAGCACGTCGCGCAGTGTTCTAAACGTACGCAAGCACGTCGCGTGTTGATTGTTGATACTTGGTCTGATGTTCTTCACTCCTTGAGTCTAACACATATTTCTGTTTATGTCCCCTCTGAAGGAAGATTTCAATAAGTTACCATTACATGATGAATTTTCTAATTCAATTATTCCAATGTTCCCGAGTTTGCAGATGATGAAAGTTGCTGTAATTAGCCAAACGGTTTTAATTTATACCAGTACGGAGGCTCATTATTGTGGACTCTTGGACTTCGAGAAGTGATATGAAATTCGATCGGCAGGTCGTAGCAACGACAGACGCAACACGAAGGAAACTTGAACCAATCGGAGAAGATTCCTCGACACTCGTTGCTCGGATCGTAAGCGAGGAGCCTGTGCAGACGGTATTGTTGTTCACAACGGCATCCGTTGCGGCAGAACATCTGCTTGTTTTCGTATCTGTAACATAAAATCTTTTTCATTTTATTTCAGATTTCATGGGCATATGTTACTAGGAAGTCAACTAGTACATGATTAGAGTTGAAACAAGGATAATTTCTTTGTGTGAACATCTTGAGATAAGTGGCATAAATATTTTTGCAGACTCTTTAATTGAGATAAAAAAAAATTAGAATAATTAGTAACTAATTACTAATTTAATATTATTTATTCAGCAAAACGTATTTTTAAAATAATTTTGTTCCTGATTCCCGTTTTTGAAGGTTTCACTTTCCAGTATTTTTTACTGTCTGTGTTGGCTAAAATAGTTAAGCCTACTTACCAATACTGTAGTAATTATCTTCCTTCTATGCCATTGTATGTGTAGTCAAATTTGCCAATGCAATACCTCAATGAATTGTGACTGACTTTTTATTGATGGTAATTTGGGAAACTGAAGACAAAACGTTTTTGATTGATGAAAAGAATTGAATTTACCTAACAGTTCTTTCAACCTCTCGAACTCGATAGCTTGTGCCATTTTTCAAAACCCATTTCCCTACATTCCCATGAATCGTTATCGGCTTTACTGGCAATTTCCAAATGAAATGTAATGTTGGTAGATAATATTGTAAAAAAACAAACGAGATTCGACCTTCCGGAAACCAAGATTGAAACCCAAACACAACAATAAGCAAGTATTGTAGTCTAATCTAATTCATGGTACGTACGTGCACTTCTCCCAGTGTACGTACTGCTCGAACGGATAGACGTTGAGAAGCGCGAGGATCTCTCCGCGCGTGTTGTTAGCCCAGAATGGAGCGACGACCTCTTCCTTCACGGGACACGCATTTCTGTAACAAGAAATACATTAAAGTTGATATTTCACATAAGCCCGAAGAGTCGTACTTTATAAATAAAAGTACTACGTACAGCATATTGTGTTTCATCTACGTACATAGCTGACTAATGTATAAACAAAACAGAAAATCACCAGTTACAAGACATTTGTTTTAAGGCTATTCCACCGCGTTTTTCTATTTTCCAAAATATGCTACTAAGTCAAAATATAGTGAATGGCTTTGAAACATGGCTATTTTAGAAAATCAAAAATATTTTTTTCAAATTTTCTGATCCGGTACACGGCCAATATAACCACCTCAAAATAATTTCCCGGAGGCCAAGTCTTGAAACATGCGACTCAAGTCGCAATGCGTGTCAAGTCACTTCTTCCAAATCGCATGCGACTCGACTTCACGTCATGTACGTAGTCTTGAATTTAGATGTGCGACTCATTTCGCTTGCGAGATGAAATTCTTCCTTGCGAATGCTTTTTTGCGTTTGGAAACTCCGCCCACTTTCAATCTATGACTAACCAATGAGAAAGCTTGTTACAAAGTGCAACTTTCGACTTTCGACTTTTAAATCGATGTTGTGAAGTAAATCGATGATATAATCGATTGTGACGAACTATTGATGCTATAATCGATTCGCACATTCAATCAACTGTCAAAACACACTAGGAGTACTAGGCGAGGCTTACATATAAATAAATAAATAAATAAATAAATAATTGTATTAAGAGTCTACCCACTCAAATATATAACTGATTTTCAGTGGGAGACAGTAAATCAAAGCGAACAAGCCAACCCTGTAGGCCCCGACGCAAATTATTTCACATAGTTTATTGTTATTATCAAATAGCCTAAAGGCAGTCGTACTCTCTATTTAATTAATCATATTTTTTATTGTTTATTTTATTTATTATTATTCAATGATTATCACAATACGTACAATCATTAGGAATATCACAACGAGCATAGCCCTTAAACACAGAATTGTGTGTGATATATCCCTAAATAGTAAATATAATAAAGTTGATATTAAAATACCAAAACAAATTGCAAAGAAAGGTAAAAAAAGGTAATTTATATTGTAAAGATATAAAAATTGTTTCTGTCACAGATAACAAGTGAACAATAATTATGCGACGAGTAAAAAAAAGTAAAAATGATTTCCCAAGCGGGATTTGAACCGACGACCCCTCGCGTTGAAACCAAGCGCTCTAACCACTCGGCCGCCGGGACCACGTCGAAAAGCCGATCTATAGCGCCACTAATGCAGATGCACGCTAGCTTGCGACGAGCGTAAATAATTTGATATGACAATTATAACACTTTAAATATTTTTAAAGCCTTCTGCCAACATTTCTAGAGTGTAATTTACGTCTTTATACATAGGATGTACCTTATAACTATTTATTTAGTCATTAAAAACTTTCGATGTGGCAGTCAAGACGCAAATAAATCTCTACACGCAAGGTAAAACCTCGCGGTTTGAAACGTAAGAAAACTTGCGAGTCAAGTCGCAAGCCATTTCGCAAGTTTGTCTCAAGACTACCGATTTGATGGTTTTGAGCGACTTGTCGGAAATTTGCGACTCGAAACGGAAGGTGAGTTGAAACGCAAGTTTCAAGACTTGGCCTCCAGCTTCAATTCGCCAAGGCACACCATTCAACGAAGGGTGTTGTGTTTTCTGTGACATTAATTTTCAACTGTTTTTCTATGGACTGACTGAGAGAAAACAGATTGATTTCAACAATTGTCTTTCATGCGAATTTTTTCGTTTGGCGGTATTTTTTACCGATTTGTACCGCCAAACAAAAAATTCGCAGGAAAGACAATTGTTAAAATAAATCTGTTTTCTCTCAGTCAGTCCATAGAAAAACAGTTGAAAATTAATGTCACAGAAACACAACACCCTACGTTGAATGGTGTGCCTTGGCGAATTGAAGTTGGAAATTATTTTGAGGTGGCTATATTGGCCGTGTACCGGATCAGAAAAATTTGAAAAAATATTTTTGATTTTCTAAAATAGCCAGGTTTGAAAGCCATTAACTATGTTTTGACTTGGTAGCATATTTTGGAAAATAGAAAAACGCGGTCGAATAGCCTTAAGGCGCTCCCTCTACCCTTGAAAAATATAATGTGTGGAGTATAGTACTATGTAGTGTTTAACAAAATAGGAGTCTTAAAGACCATAACATATTTCTTGCAATAACAATTCCACCTGATCATAATATATACTGCAGCATGTCGTCAATTAATTCAATATTCATTCCGAATATATTAGGCAGTAGGCTTTATTAAAGCTTATACATACATACATACATACAAACATACATACATACATACATACATACATACATACTACTCACTCACTCACACATAATAAATCACGCATTTTTCAGACTATTAGTTTTCTTAGTTTAGTTTTAGTTGAACTTTTTAAATAATATATAAGTCCTGTTGTCAATGTTATGTTTATTAAATCAAAATGAATAATTAGGTATCCTAGAGTCATTGTTTGTGTGCATCTTTTAAGTGGTTCCTTTTTCTGAGGGGTACATGTATCATAATAATGACATTATTTTGTTATCTTGTGAATAAAATTTTTACTTTTGTGACAGAAAATGGTACAGTATTTTAGGTCCCCCCCCCCCCCCCCCCACCAATTCGTCTCAATTTACCCCTACACTTAATAGTAAACCCAAGTTACTCAAGTCTAGAGGATACTCAAAACACACACGCACACTCAAATGCGCGTCATTTTTAGAAAATAAGTTCTATATAAATATTTTTTTGTTATTTCAGTATTGTATTGATTATTAATATTATGGAATAGCTCGTTGCTCATGACTTACACCCCCTTCAACTTCAGCAACGGAGGAGTTTTATCCACAGTCTCCACAGGATCTCGCACTGCTTGAAACAGTTCACTCTCCTTCATCGTCGTCATCTCCTCGGTCGTCTTGACGTTCTCGGTAGTCTCCTCAGTTGTCCCCAGCTCCTCCTCTTCCTCGGTGGTGTCGCTACCGGTGCTGTCATCGCTGAGCGTCGTGTCCACCTGGGTGGTCGGAAACGCGGGATCTGTCGTCGTGAGGATCGAACTGTTGAGCGTAGCGTTCGCTGACATCTCGTACGAAGTTGTCGTGTTTGGTTCTTCTTCCGGGTCGTCCGCCAGAGTTGAGTTCGGGGTTATGTTCCGTAGTTCGAGTACGTACTGTGAGGTATGTGTGGTGACGGGAGGCGCGCTTGTGGTTGTTGTTGTGGTGGTGGTAGTGGTTGAGGTGGTGGTGGTGGTACTTTCGGGCGGTCTTCTCCAAGTGGTTATCGGAACCGTTGAAGTTGTTCTCTCGCTGGTTTTCGTTTCCGTCGTCGAAGTGGGTTCTTTCGTTGTGGTTGTTGTTGTAGTTGTTGTTGGCTGGGTGACGACCTGCGTAGGAGTGCGACTACTGTATCTCAGCCGGACCTGCTCGCGTAGTTTCCATTCCGTCTCGGTGAGGTACTCGACGTCGTTGGATTCGATCTCCGCTCTTAGCACCGAGATGTGTCGCTCGTCCCCATACATGCGCCGCATCAGACCCTGGTTCTCTCGCACGAACCGCCTGACGGCTTGCCTGGAATAATACAAACAAAAATTCTTCAGTGTGAAAACCAGATAATATGTAATGATTACATAAAAAATGGCATTAACTTTTTCTTTCTTTTTGTCAATCTTTTTTAAAATCTCTAATGTTCTAGACTTCTTTGGAAATGTATTTACACCACTTACAATTGAATGGGCCAGGTCAATAAGTGCCCAAGTTACAAAAAATGCGCAAATGAGTTAGGACCGCCATTCTATTCTCCAGGCATAGGGCATCATATTAATGCAAGAAACACCCAGTGTCGAGCAATTAAAAGCCATTTACCAGGCGAGGAAAACTTGGGCTCAAGGCAATAACTGACCAAGTACGTGTTACTGGTCATTTCTTGCCATGAGGTTGGCGATCATGGGACTGCTTATGTAGATATTAACTACAGTAAGGAATCCTCCTCCTCTCTAGTCTTATTTTATATTGTTATACAAATAATTTAAAATAAATAATATATTTTGGGTAAAATTAAAAAAAATATATATTTTGGGTAAAATTTAAAAAATATATATGTACACATTATTTTTATTTTTTAATTTATTTTTCAAGTGGCGTGATAGTTTATTGATATGTGGCTGCAAAGGGGTTAATGGAAAAGGCTTAAAAATTGTTTTATTCCTTAAATTAAAAAAGTTAATGCAAGAAATGCCCAAGTGACAACCCCAAGTCAATAACTCGCTGGCATATTTCCAGACTGTTCTATATCCGTTCCGTGTCATTCGGAGATAAAGGCGTCTAAAGGTTCAGTATTTTTTTACCATGCCCCTATCATAGATTAGTGGCTAAAAATTTCACAGAAGACATTTTTCGAAAAACAGTTATGATAACCAACTTTAAAAAGTAAAAATATTGATGTAGTTTTAATACAGGAATTTTTAAAAGTTTTTTTCGCATTGGATATGGAACAATGTGCAGCGGTTTCGACTGTCAGTGAACGCGCTTTGTTCTATATCCACATTTAATTCCAGACTGTTCTATATCCGTTCCGTGTCATTCGGAGATAAAGGCGTCTACAGGTTCAGTTTTTTTTTCGCATGCCCCTAAGATTAGAGTCTAAAAATTTCACAGAAGACTCCTTTTGACATGCAGTTATGATAAACCCCCTTTAAAAAGTAGAAAAAATTATGCGGTTTTAATACAAGAATTTTAAAGTTTTTTTCGCATTGGATATGGAACAATGTAGAGCGGTTGGGACTTTTCAATGAAGGCGATGTGTTCTATATCCACATTTTTTTTATTATTACGCCCGTATATACAAATAATAGCTTGGGGTTACATCCAGTACAATTTTAACCTAAAATCTCATCTGTGACGCTAAAGTCCTAGCCATTTTATAGTTCCACAATGAATTTACGTGTAAGTCTACCAGACTTAATTTATGACTGTCCTATTAAGGATAAGTAGATTATACCGGCAGGTAGGCAAAGGAGATTTATATATGTGCAATCCATTTATTATTTATTTTTTATTTTTCAAATGATTATACGGCTATGCCTAGAACAGCCAGTGCCAAGTCTTATTTGGGCAGTAGTTCACCGAAGGTTATTTGCAGTTTCCCAATTTTTACACAAACATACTTTGTAAATAAAACACAAAAATAGTGAGCATTTAGTTAGTAGTGAATCGGTATAGTTTGATTTGTAATAGCTTTGTAAATTGCCGACAATCTTGCAATCAGTCGCCGCCTGTTGCGAACACAACGCGACCCAGTCGAGCGCATGCAGGTGTGCGTGCCTGTTCATCTTGGCTGGACCCAATATGCGACGCGCCAGTAAATTACATTGATTTCTGTTTCCACCATTTGCTCTGTGGGAAGGCGTTGGTTTTTAGTACCCTAGGTCTAAGCTAATCTACTAATCGGTTTACAAGTAGGCAAAGGTTTCTAGTACGTCTTAACCAGTGAACTTCTAGGTCTATTAATTGACAATGACATTTAAAATGCCTTCTCATATTCCTGCTATTTTATGAAGTGAGTGCTAGTCTGCAGGTTAAATTAAATTAAATATTACTACATCATTGCATTTTTTTGGCCTAGACCTTGCCCAAAACTTTGTTCTAAAGTTTCTATCATAGAGGAGCAACTCAATTAACTTGAGACTTTTTGCGGCGTATTTTTTGTTGGAGTGGGGCCAATAAAATCCTCATCTGAGCTGCCACCATCAAATTAGGGTAAAACATCTTCTTCGGCATCACCCTCTGCAGATGTACTCGCACCCGCTTCAAACATTTTGACGTCCTCACTCACTTCACACGTCACTTCACAAATCTCAATCTCACACTTATGATCGACGCACGTGGGTTTAAAATATGCCCGCGGGTAGTGTTGCAACAGGTGATACAAACGCACCGCTTATTGGGCGGCGAGTGACAAAGCTAACAGTTTATTGGTTCGTGGATATAGTACAATCTGGAATTATTTATTTTAGCGTTTTGCGGTATAATAGGATATGGAACACTATGGATCGGAGGAATGGTGCTTTTGTGTAATTAGAACAAATGGAAACGTCAGTATGACCCTTCAAATGAGTTTTTTTTACTTTTTTTTGCTAAAATGTTAGATCAATGTACATAGAACAACCTGGAATGCCTAACTCAATTTTTTCAAAAAATGGATTTAGAACAGTATGGGAATATACCAGCGAACTAACCAAGTAAAAAAAAGTTCCCGATTTTTTTCCAGGAAAAGTAAAGTCTAAAAAAAAAATCCTAAAATAGTATTGTTAGGTATCTTAAGGTTAAGTAGTGTGCAATTTTGCATGCTTTTAAATAAAAAATTGACTGCGTTATCTAGTTTTATCGATTTATCTCAGAATGTGGTCTGTGTAACTTGGTCAGTTATTGACTTGGCCCATTCAATTATTATTTTATAACCCACAATCCATTGTCTTGACTAAGTGTGCATTTATGTAATTAGTTTTATTTAGTATTTATTAAATCAGATTTTATAACTGAAATAAATAAATAAATACAAGTCAGAAGCTATATCCAAGCTCAAACACTATTGTGATAATAAAAATAGAATTTATTTGCATTTGAAATCTATTGAGTTTGCTTATTCACCTACACCATGTTGTGTTTGAGGTTTTAGATCTGACTGAGACAGGGTGGTCACACACACAATCATATAGTAATAGTAATCCTAGCATTCTTTTTGTATTTGTTTGGGAACTATCTCTCAAATTCCATCCAAGAGAGAAAATTTTAAGTAGCTACATCATTAATTTTGATAGTGATGATGTAAATTTTGAGTGTGCTTGAAGAAAACATGGTAGGAAGAAAATTGTTCTGTACTTAAAGTGTGTAGGAGTGATGAAAACATGTCAGTGACCTCTTAACTATGTGAATAAGAATGGCACTGGTATTGTAGACGGGTGTACCAGATACAACGAAACAAAGATGCAATGGTGGGAACGATATTGCGCGCAATAAACTGAACACAATGCAGAGCAATCTATTATGAAACAGGTGCGGGGGAAGTGTGACATCATTAGATGGGTGCATTTGAAAAGTAAACCAGCGAGTTGTTCGCTTGTCGGCTGTCAACGTTTTCCTGCCAGAACTGGGAGATGGTTAGAAAGCGATTTGCTAATATTAAGGTCAGGTGCAACTTGTTTTATCACCTGTATTTTCTCTTGACCTGTTGTGTTGGGTAACATGATTTCAATGCTACCTACTACAATATTATTATGCTTTGATTAATCTCCGCTTCCTATTATAGTAAGAAGTAAACATAGTAGTATTTCTATATTTTCCAAGCTCAGAATATGTATTCCAACTTGAGTCTGGGCCTTGGCACTGACCGCCGGGCCGGCACACGTGACCTTTATAACAAGTGCGCAAGACTTCTCTAGTTCATGGTCAAGTTCAAATACTCGACTCGGTGCAAACTTCAGATTCTATTGAATTTCAAGTGATTTAAATAAAATTTCAAGGAAAGTGATAAGAAAACATTAATTGAAAATTATTTTTTAAATTAAATTATACAATTTTGAAAAGATGGATCTTAAGTGGGGGGGGGGGGGGGAGCAATTTGACCAACAGAGTAAATATTACACTATGGTTGTTGGTTGTGGAGAAAGTAAAGAAAGAAAAGCAAAATTATTTTTGTTGACCCCCCCCCCCGCGTATGTCCGATCATCTCTCTCTCTCTCTCTCTCTCTCTCTCTCACACACACCTGCGAAGCTTGACTTTCCCCTCCTTCCCCTGTGGCTTCCACACAACACGAGTGTGTCAGTGATTGACAGCAGAATCAAACACGTAACAACGTTCTCTAAGAGCTATTCTGCAGAAAGGCTGATGCACGAGTGGAAATGTTGAGGAAGTCGAGTGGCTCTCTTAGGACTGAAGCGATAGTGAAATGAGAAGCATGATAATATTATGAGACTGAATGTGTATGTTTGTATGAATGAATGAAAAGTGTGTCAAGTCAGCAGTGTCTAGACTGGCAACTCATGTCATCTGTGCCTCGTGTGACTAAACGAGATTGAGATGTTGATTCATGATGTCCAAGTGTCCAACCCATGATCAAATGTGTCCAACCTAAACCCAAGTGAATTCAACTTTATGTGACTGATTCATAAAATACGTTATTAATGTTATTATTTTGTTTCAGGAAGATAATACAAGTCAAATGAGTTGGGCAAAAATAACACCACTTTGAACAAAATTGGATCTATAATCCTAAGACACCTACCTGGAATGTGGTAGACCAGGATTCAAACCCCGGTCGGGATGGATTTTTCAATTTCGTAATTGTAAAAATGGTTGACGCCTATAACAAATTGATGTATTGACTGGGTGGGTGTATTTACGACACCCTCCCTGGCCAAAGGTAACGGACTGCCTGCCCCTAAGTGATGCACGTAGTCTACTTACCAGGGGTAGGCGCTGCCGGGGACGGTGCACCATGGCTGCACCCTGAAGTCACAAGGGGGCTCGGCGTAGAACTTGGAGGTTCGAAACGGTTTCGAACATGCGGAGTAGGCATCGTAGGCAGAAGTCAGGAAAACAGGGCTGAGCGTCAACTAAACACACAAACCATTACGTCAGTTCAGAGTCAAAGCCAAGTTTCATAGATAAAAATGTATCATATAACTAGAAACCAATTTATTATGCTTGATTTCTTATTATTAATGGTATTAATTTCAATTTGTTTGCATTGATCATCTAAGTCCAACTCCCAAGTTCCAACCTTCCAGTATAGTTTTGACGGTTTGACCGCCAGTTACTATTCTAAGTCTATGGTTTGACCATTGTCCAGTTACTATATGGTTTGACCAATGGATATGCAATAGTAGGCCTACCAGTAACTTTGTGTTTTTTTCATCATATAGGCATACTTATTAAATTTTGTTTTTAATGTAATGTTATTTTTATGTACAAAAATTTATATGTTTTAGTTTAAAAAAAAATAAGTACCTATCTTTGAAACTTTAAAAAAAATGTAACCCGGAGTATCAAGTCCACGGTAGAACTGCCTGTTGTTTTAATATTATTTTAACATTTGTGGCAATATGATCTTTGTTGGTCTGTGTATCCCTCCTCCTCCTGTCGTCCCCCCCCCCACGACGTGGGCTCCAGATAGATCGAGTTTGTCCCAGAGCATGCCTCTGATCATCGTAAAAGGCGAGTAAACGCACGTCAGGTCATCTTCCCGCGGTTTGACTTGTAAGCAAAGGATTAGCTTCCTCTCCGAAACTAGAGGCGAGCTCGGTTCGATTCTCCCCCTCCTCGTCACTTTTCTTTATCGACAGTCGACACGCAATCTGGGTTCCCGACTTGCCTGTGGCTGGATATGCCCGGCAGGAGACTTTAATCCCCTACATATACCTATTAGGTTCATCCTTCACACACACAGATTTGCATCCTCCCTCATAGCCCACCGTCTCGATTTAAGCGCAAATATTATTATTATTATTATTATTATTATTATTATTATTATTATTATTATTATTATTACTAGGAAAACGCTAAAGTCCCGCCACGTTGATGGATGAGCTTTTTTAAAGTTTTTAGTTTGCGTGGGATATCTTTACTTTTGCAAGTGCTTTGTTTTGCTGCCTACGCATTGTAGGTGATTGTTGTTAAGTTTCTTTTGTTTCTTGTCAATTGGTTATTTACCGTAAACAACTTATATTAAAAGCTTTATTTCTATGAATTCTGGCTAGCTTTTTCAACTTTTTCTTTCAAAAGGTACTTCATCACCATAACCTTAATGTCCATGTATAATATGAACGTTGTAGCCCCACCCGTTTGGTCAGAATCGGCCCAAATGTCACGAAAATATCGCACTAAAAATCGAAAAAATCGTAAAAGTACGATATTCATGAGAAATATTTCTTCGATTGTACCCAAAAACGTAGCAAGTCTAAGTTCAGAGATTTCGAAGGTCCTGTCAAATTTTCATCAAGATCGGATGTGCCGTTTGCCCGGTAGAGAGCGAACAAACAGACGGAAAAACAAACAAAAAAAAACAAAAAAAAAAAAAAAAAACACCCGAGCTAAATTTTTTGGGGGGTCGGTGAAATTGAAGTCTTCGCTTCGCTCATCCAATTATTATTATTATTATTATTATTATTATTATTATTATTATTATTATTATTATTATTATTATTATTATTATTATTATTATTATTATTGTCATGTTTATAATAAAACAGGAATACACAAAATCACAAAGAAAAATAATATAAGACGTGGAGCACTAACAATAAATCCATCAATCAATTGCATCGCTAAATCCAGATAATTGGATGTACGTAGCGAGCGAAGCGAAGATTCTATTCTACTACACCGGAGAAAAAAATCCGGGATGTTTTTTTTAATACGATCGTAATGATTTTCTCACAGAACCTTAATTTTATTAATTAATATATTCGTGTGAAATATGAGCGCAATCGAAAAATTATTTCTCATGAAAATCGCAAGTTTACGCTTAAAAATGTATTCGACTTATAATACCTACATGCTTTATCCGATTGTAATGGTTTTTTCACAGAACAACAGAAAATCTGCACAACACAAATGGCAGCTCAATGCACCAATTACGCTCATCCAACAACGCGTCTGAAAAAGTGTTTGCGAAGCTTCCTAGTAAAAACATTAGACGGATTTATTTTTTTCTCTTTCCGACCTCTCGGCGAGGAAATACATCACATGCCTCGGACCTGGAACCAGACCAGTGTTCACCGTGCACTGACGTAGGCCCTATGCCTATGCTATGCCGGTCGGTCATGTAAGGAGTACAGGATTATGTGTGGGATGTCTGCGAGAAGAGAAAGGCTTCGGATGTGTGGACGTGGGAAAAGAAAACAAAGAGTGGGTGTCAGGAGATTTGGGGGGGGGGGGAAGGCTGGATACACAACGGTGTAGAAGAAAGGTAACAGAGAATAGATTCGTGTACGGTGAGCAGATCGAAGGAAATGAACACACGATTCGTGTCGGTGTAGCAGACTATGAAATGGAGGTTTGTTGTCGCGGAGGTCTTAGCAAACCAACTTTAGGAGGGGGGGGGGGGGGGGGGGGGGGGGGGGAAGGCTGGATACACAACGGTGTAGAAGAAAGGTAACAGAGAATAGATTCGTGTACGGTGAGCAGATCGAAGGAAATGAACAAACGATTCGTAGCAGACTGAAATGGAGGTTTGTAGTCGCGGAGGTCTTAGCAAACAAACTTTAGGGGGTGGGGGGGCGCTAGTGGTACTGTCGGTGGTACCAATAGATGTATATCAAGCGTAAATAATGCGACTGAGGCCCGAACATAGTCGTCCCGCGGGCCCGCGTCTAAGTAGTCTCCTACGGGAGGACGGGGAGGACCATGCTTCCCATACGATTTCGGCCTCCGCACACAGGGCGGGGTGGCGTATGGCTCACATTGGGACGACTATGAATTCGGGCCTGATTCAGGAGGTACGGGCCCGACTGTACTTTACGAACCCCTGCGTGGGTCCATCCAGTCCAGTGATTGCCATGCAAGGCAAACGAAAGCGCCAAGAGGTTAGCCTCGTTTCATTACACGTGCGTCGAGTGCACGGTACTCACGGCCCGGTTGATGACACAAAGAGCGGAGGAAGTAACACACTTCACACTTTCACCCTGGCTCTCGGTGACGCAAATCTAGTTAATAACAATAATTTGTACTTTTTACAATATGGGTCGCGTTGGCTTTGTTAGTGGGAGGTACCGTACGGAGAGTAAACCATGGGAAGCTGCGCTCTGTACCCGGCATCTCGTTGGTTTCGACGTTGATTAGATTAGTGCATCCATTCATACTGTTTAGTGTATAATGGTGAATTAGTGAATGAATTAGTGATATGCCGTGTTTATTTTTTATGTACGTTGCAATAACAAAATTAATTCGCAACAAAAAAAAACAGTGCAACAAACAGCAACGAAATGGCTTGGCCCAGAGCATGGCTCTTCGTAAAAGGCGATTCAAGAGAAAAAGTCCACCTTGCAAACATCAGCTAGTAGGGAAGGGGGTTTAATTTTTTAAACCCCCCCGAAAATACAGGTTTACCCTCTGGCAATCGCGTGGGGGCCCTTTGCCTTTTTCCTTTTGACGCCCCCCTCGACGACGAGGGCCCAAAGACAATGACCCAAAACATGACGAAGACAATGAGCCGCAAACGTGGAACCCCCTTTCACCCCCTACCCGGGGCTGGTTCGGACCAGCAAGGGCTCCTCCTCCCCATATCCCCTGGCAGTGGGCCCTAGAGTGGTCCCTTATGACCAAAACGGTTGACGCGCCCTTAACCCAAATAAACCAATTTTTTTTTTCCCTGGTTGTTTCCTCTGTGGGATTTGGTATCGAGTCCAACACCTACGTAACACCGTGATGAGTGTGGACTGTGGATACCTATCGCACTGACCACTTAAACCAGGGGTTTTTGGTACCCACATGGGTCGGTACTCAAACTGAACTGTTATAGTTTGAGCGGTGGTGCGAAATGTTTCATAACAGTGAAACGTATCGTTATTGCCCCGGCAAGTTTGCAGAAAGTGGATGCGTTGAAAATGAATGGAAACTGAGGGGAAGCTTTGGTGTGATAGTGATAGCTTGAAAATGTGGGGTTTTGGATTGAGGTTTTTCCGTTACCGTAAAAATTTTTCGACGAAGTTTTGGTATACGTTTAAACAAATCCCAAACAAACTCATTTTTGGTTTGAGCGTTTTTTTTTTTTTTTATGTTGATGATACTAATGCAAATGCGAGACGATGAGGGGTTGATTATGACGATGAAGGCCCCAATTTGTGCGGGGTTCGAACCCACGCCTCGTAGGCCATACGCTTCGGACCAGCCCCCTAATCTTTTGGGGGAAATTCAAACCCACGTCCCGTGGGAGCCATACCCCTTCGCCGCGCCCTAATTGGCGGGATTCAAACCCACGTCCTCGTAGAGCCATCCGCTTCAGACCAGCGCCCTAATCTGGGGCGGGATTCGAAAAAATTTCCTCGTAAGCCATACGCTTCGGACCGCGCCCAATCTGTGCGGGATTCGAACCCCGTCCTCGAGAGCCATCGTTTCAGCCCCAGCCCCCTTTTACTGTGCGGGATTCAAACCCCACGCCCCCGTGAGCCATACGCTTCAGACCAGCGCCCTAATCCGGGTTTCAAAAACCCAAATTTCCTCGTAGACCCGTACGCTTGGGGACCGGGCCCCCTAATCGGGGGCGGGTTTCAAACCCCAAACGTCCTCGTAGACCAATACGTTTTTGGACCAGCCCCCTAATCTGGGGGGGTTTTCGAACCCAGTCCTGTAGACCCATACGCTTCGGACCACCCCCAATCTGTGCGGGTTTCAAACCCCCAAGGCCTCTTTAAGAGCCATACGCTTCGGACCAGCGCCCTAATCGTGGGGGGATTCGAACCCACCCCTCGTAAGCCTTTACGCTTCGGCCCCCAGCCCCCCTAATCTGGGGGGGGATTCAAAACCCAAACCTCCTGTAGACCCCATACGTTCTGCCCCCCCCCTAATCTGTGCGGGATTAAAAAACCCACGTCCCCCGTAGAGCCATACGCTTGGACCAGCGCTCTAATCTGTGGGGATTCGAACCCCCCGCCCCCTGGGAGAGCCCATACCCCTTGGGCCCAGCCCCCCCTAATCTGTGCGGGATTCGAACCCACGCCCCCGTAGAGCCAAAACGCTTCGGACCAGCCCCCAAAATTCTTGCGGGTTTCGAACCCAGCCCTCGTGACCCCATACCTTGGGCCCAGCGCCCTAATCGTGGGGGTTTTTCGGAACAATAAAAGCCCCCTAATAATTATTTGTCAAAGTGATCTTTAAAAAACGTCCCTACTCCATTTAAAAATTAAAATAGATAAGCGATACGCCACTTTAAAAATTTAAATTTATTTTTGGTTTAATTTTCAAGCGCATTGTAATGTAGATCTTTTTTTCCACTCATCAGGATTTGTCACAATGGGGTGCTAAAAATTTTTTTTTTTTTAATACCTTATTGGGTTTTTAAAACGGTATAAAATTAATTATACGTTAATTCGGGGGCTTATTACCCGCAATTTTTGTGAGTTAAAAGAATAAAATTCTACAGTCGGTGGGGGGGGGGCTTTTTGGGCCCTTTAAAAATTTTTGAAATTTTTTGTTCAAGTCTTGGGCCCAAGGGGTCCCGGCGAACGGGGGGGGGGGGGGGTGGTGAGCCCCCCTTGAAAGCCACTGATGTACAAAATAAAAATTTAAATTTTTCTCTTTTTTAAGGGTTTAAAAATTACGTAACCTTCATAATCATACGGCTCAGCAGCAAAATATTGACGAAACACATAACTGTAAATCATTGCATACAATTCCTAATTATAAATACTCTCAGCTCCAGTTTAGACGCGAACAATAGTTTATAAAGTGTTATATTTAAGTATTATTATAGTCAAGTCTAAAGCGTGAACGTTTAGTCCTTGTACTCACTGATCGTTTGAACATACGAGATGGACTTTTCCCCCGGTGAATTTTTAAATATGCCCTTGGGGAGTTATTCAAAAAATGATATAGTTTGGGCCCGTTTGTGGGGTAGAGCGAATGAGGAAGAAAGTTGGAATCAGGGCTCGTGTAGTGGGCGTATTTTGAGACACCAAGAACTAGAAGGAATGTCACTAGGTGAAAGTGTCGGAGGTTTAGAGGTAGCCCGTGCGTGGGCATAGTCTATGTTTTAACCGATAGCGGTAGCTGACTCGATCAAGGTGAGAGTCTCACTCATGTCACTGGTTCGATACCCGCGTACATACTTTACGACAAATAATTGGATGAGCGAAGCGAAGATTCCATTTCACTACACTGGAGAGAAAAAATCCGGAATGTTTTTTCCCTGTATTTTTGGCTGTTTTTTATCCCCGATTCCCGGGTAAAAAAAATACTCCCAAATTTCGAAAGAAATTTTTTTGGATGCCTTTGAAATCTTGAACTTAGAACTGCCACGGTTTTTTAAGGGGCAATTCCCCCCCAAAAATTATTTCTCAAAGAAAATCGCAATTTTACGATTTTTTTTCCCATTTTTTAAAAAAATTTTTACTTATTTTCACCCACAACTTTATCCGATTTTAAAAGATTTTTTCCCCAGGAAACCCTTTAATTTTTTTGGGAAATTTAAAATTTCGTGTGAAATTTGAGCGCAATCAAAAAAATTTTTTCATGATGATTGGCCCCAAATTTTTTCGGGTTTTTTTTTTTATTTTTCTACTTATAACACCTACTTGCTTTATCCGATTTTAAAAAATTTTTTCCCCAGAACCATTTTAAAGAATTAAAAATATTCGTGTCAAATTCGAGGTAATCGTATAATTATTTCCCTTTTGAAAATCGCAATTTTTCGCAAACGCCACCAAAAACGCCCTGAAAATGTGTTTGGGGAAAACTTCCTATTTAAAAATTAGGAAAACCCTGAAAAAAAACCCCCTTCTAATACATTACTGACATTTAAACAATATCTATGGTTTTGGGGGGGTGGGGATTTGTATTCGTGATTTTTCCCCTTGTGTTTTTTCG
The DNA here is from genome assembly GCA_024449915.1 of Sweltsa coloradensis. Classification (NCBI taxonomy): domain Eukaryota; kingdom Metazoa; phylum Arthropoda; class Insecta; order Plecoptera; family Chloroperlidae; genus Sweltsa; species Sweltsa coloradensis. The sequence continues at coordinate 295,563 of JAMZAV010001029.1, forward strand.
TTACACTTATTATAGTGGCCCAAAGGGGGGTGTGGGAAAAGTTGAGTGGCAATTTACCAGGTTTTACTCCCCCTGACATTCGCGCTCTGACTGAGTTTAAACTATGACATGAAGCTTCAGTCAGGACTTCCAGGTGGCCGGTATCGAACCGACGACTTCTTGACTCAGTCTCGTGCGTAACGCGTGAGCTAGGCAACCTCTATCGTAGACTGTTCATTGCAACCTGACCTGTAAACATTCCTTAAACCTTATGTGATATATGACATCTAAACCTATCAGAAATACTCGAGCTGCATAATGTGGCAATAATTTCCATTTTCAAACACTAGCTAATCTTTATTATTTACTACAATTCAGAAATTAAAAAAGTCCGCCCCTAACCGGGATTCGAACCAGGGGTACACAATAAATACAATTTATTAACTATCTGCTTAGCTACAAAATGACAAAACTTATAGAGCTACCATCAAGAACGTCAATTGGCTTAGTTCCGGCATTTTACCTTGTAATACCCACATGTTTTACAGTTGCGTTTGTTTTTCTTTATGAAATGAAATGATACGGTTTTACTTGTTACTTAATATCAGTACCAGTACGCCCTGTAATGTAGACTACTAACCGTCGCTCTGAAGGCAATGTTACCCGACACGGCGAGGTCTTTACGAAATGCATCATCTTGTTTTCCACACCCCTGCACGGGCAACATGTCTAATTTGTTATGCAAAGTGCAACGCCCTTTGATAATGTCTTCACTTTTTATTAAACAGATTAACAGAATCCATCTACATTTCATTTATGATCGCATGCGTCGCCATATTTTTCTTCGGGCAGTTAGCTTTATGATAATATTATGTTTTATTATAACCGAGCAAAACCTACTTTGACTTTATTTCCACGAATGGAAAACTCGATCCTCACGCATCAATGTAATACATATGTGGTCGGGGGTTAAAAATAAACCTACAAAGATGAAAGTCATTACACAACCAAAAAGTTGTTAATTTTCACAATGTTGCCAAAATTCAAAATTCAATTTCTGGTTTATTATTGCAACGTGTCGTAGGTTGAGTACGTTTGCGACGTTTCGATGCCTGTCTTTGTGGGTAGGTACCGAAACGTCAAAATCCGGTAATAATCAATGGCAAGGTGCCACTCAAATTATTTCATTACACCACCTCAACGAATTAGTCGTGTGCCATTGAAACTATATATTGCATTATTTAAATCTAAATATTGGTATGACATTTAAATCCCGGACATGTCTAACGACGGCGCAGACAACTAATACCTACAAACAATATTCGCGGATCAAAATAGACTGCGATAAAACTGCAAACTTATAAACTGAAAGCGATTGAGTTCGATATAGCGTTATATCACAGACATGACTAATTACGGTTATACAGAGTACAGACATTGCGGTCTCATTGTCGACTCGAGAGCATAGCTTCTCGATGAAGAAACAAAAACCCCAACTCTTTAGGTGTTGTGCTTTTATTCAACTATGCCATCGGATCGCATAAAATAAACAAACTACCTAACGGTAACCTGAAAGCGGTCTTTTTGAACCGCAACTGTCACCTGTTGGTGGGCACGCAACCTGTCAACTCGGTACTATAGGTAGGTACTCACCAATAAGCACGGTATCAGGGTCACATCCCGTAGCATCCCAACGCCACTGGTCACACGGCACAAGCAATTAACATTAGAACACACGGCGGGTAGTAGACGGAAAGATGGTTCGGTTCAAACGACTATCAATTCTCTCCTCGCGTCGTCTGACATGACGGTGATGGCAGTTTCATTCAATATGATATGAGTTACCTACCGTGCACGGCTGGCGAGTCGAGGAGGAGGTGGAGGAGGAGGCGGCGGAACTAGGTCAAGACGACTGAAGAGGCGATCCCAAGAGAGAGGGAGAGATACCGTTAGACGAGGCAAACTGTGTCATGGGGCCAGGGGGAGGTAAAACAAGATCGACCGTGGTGTTGTCTTGCCGAGATAGAGTGTGTACAGAGAATGCTTGTAGGCGGAGCCAGAGCTATAGTCTGCACAGAGAATGCTTGTAGGCGGAGCCAGAGCTATAGTCTGCACAGAGAATGCTTGTAGGCGGAGCCAGAGCTATAGTCTGCACAGAGAATGCTTGTAGGCGGAGCCAGAGCTATAGTCTGCACAGAGAATGCTTGTAGGTGGAGCCAGAGCTATAGTCTGCACAACGAGAGGACAGAATTTTGTGAGCTGACTACTCCTGCTTCTATACTCCAACTTTCATGTCGGTTGCAATTCCTTATACCGTGCACTTGCACAACAATCGAGGTAAAAGTTGTTACACCGCCAAGTATATTCTGAGTGGTCGGTGTGTCCACGCTCTACAACTAAATATTTTCTTTTTTTTTAGCTTCAGTAGGGCATTAATTTTAATGAAACGGTTATTGACAAGCGCTTCCAGAGCAAAACGATGTTTTGGATTCAAGATGGCGCGATGTTGGTCGTCCCTTGCAGCGTTTGAATGTGCCGCGCTAGGAACTACGGTAGCTCACGTGATTGTTTGGCTCAGTTAGTTCAGCAGTTATCTCGCTGGGGGGGGGGGGGGGGGTGTTACAGGTTGATGCAGGGTAGGGGGAGTCTTCATTCTAGCCTCACTCATACATGCCTCTGACTGTCTCTGCCCCCCCCCCCTACCCCCTCAGCGACTCAAGAACGAGTGACTGATTTTCAATCAACTTTCAATAATTTTTCCCCTGAATGAGTCACCAAACAGATTTCGAAAGACGGACGCTGTCGGCGTTGGTTATTTCGATCGGCGTTCAGAGATCAAGGGACGTGCGTTCGAATCCCATAATGTGTGAATGCATGGTTTTTAATATTTATTTCAATTTCATTCCAACTACTGATGGTTTAATTGGATGAGCGTAGCGAGCGAAGCGAAGATTCCATTTCACTACACTGGAGAAAAAAATCCGGAATGTTTTTTTTTTTTCTTTCTTTTTTTTCTGTATTTTGTGTGTCTGTTAACACGATTCCGGCTAAACCGACACTCCAATTGCGATGAATTTTATGGATGCTTTCGAAATCTCTGAACGAAGAACTGCCACGTTTTTGAGCGCAATCGAAAATTATTTCTCATGAAAATCGCAATTTTACGATTTTTTCGATTTTTAAAAATTTCTTCAGCTTATAACACCTACATGCTTTGTCCGATTTTAATGATTTTTTCACAGAACCTTAATTTTATGAATTTTTTGAATTCGTGTGAAATTTGAGCGCATCAAAAAACTATTTCTCATGAAAATCGAATTTTACGTTTTTTTTTTTAATTTTTTAAAACAATTCTTTGACTTATAACACCTATAGCTTTATCCTATTGTAATAATTTTTTCGCAGAACCTTTATTTTATAAATTCATATATTTGTGTAAATTTTTTGCGCAATTGAATAATTATTTCTTATGAAATTTCAATATTACGATTTTTTCCTTTTTTAAATTACAAATTATATTTTAAAAAAAATTTAGGTTAATTTTTCATTTAAAATTTTAAATTATTAAATTTTTAAAAAAATCTTGAACTAAGTAATATTTTTTTTACAGGACAACAGAAAATCCTCATAATAACACATGGCAGCTCAATGCACCAATTACGCTCATCCAACAACGCGGCGGGAATTAAGCGTTTTCCTAGTGGTAAAAACGTTATTTTAACGCTCCTGTATGGATTGTTGCAGTGCTTGGAATGGAGCAAGCCTTCTTCATGCTTCTTCATGCCTCCTGGTAGGATGCTTAGAGTCGGGGCGGCGTGGGTTCGACTCTCGAGGTTGGCAGCAATGACCGCAAGTCGTGTAAACATCAACACGTGGGTGTTGTGATCCGACAACATAACGGGCAGCAGACACTGATCGAGCCAGGTGACTGGTAATGCCAATCGCGAGGAAACCGTAAAGACATTTCCCACGCATTGCGATAATATGTTTTCTTTCTTAATACTGCTGGGAAAGTGCATAGAATAATAACACGGTTCGAACGAGTATCTTTGTCACTATCAACCTCCTGATTTACTCGACAGTCACACCATGGTGTGTGCGTGTGTCGTGGTAACATCAGCTTCACGTATTAATTGATCTTGGCAACAATACTAAGATGGGCTTGCGATACCTAGTTGATAGCACTCGTCTCGTATTATGCTAACTTATGTAAACCAGACCAACGTCTCATAGACCATTGACTGCCGCTGTCTGTACGTTGGCATTGTGGTTCCTTGATTGCGTACAAGGGGCCCCAATGACATAAAAAACTTAGCGTATGGGGAAATTGCGCGCCCTTCTTTTTTTCCTCCCATACTGTCCCTGCCCTGATCTTTTTTTTTTCTTTTTTTGGGTTTACTTTTTGTTTTACAATTTTGTCTAAATTTCATTTTCGAGTTTATTGGATGGGGCGAAAGCGAGGGGAAGCGAGTAAAGGGCAAGATTTCAATTTCACTGACCCCCAAAAAAATTTTAGCTGGGGTGTTTTTTTTTTTTTTTGGTTGTTTTTTTTTTTTTTTTTTGTATTTTTGTCTTTTTTGGTTCGCTCCCCAAACCGGGGCAAACGGCATATCGACCCTTGATGAAATTCGACAGACCTTCAAAATCTCTAAACTTGGGATTTTTCCAAACTTTTTTGGGGTACAATCAAAGGGAAATTTTTTCTTATGAATAATCGTTTTTAAAACGTTTTTTTTTCGTTTTTTTTTGTGCGATATTTTCGTGCCTTTGGGGGCCCATTCTGACAAAACGGGGGGGGCTACAACATTCAAAATTATACTGGACATTAAGGTTAGGGGATGTATTACTTTTTGAAAGAAAAAGTTAAAAATTTACCCCAAAATCTTTTAGAAAAAAGTTTTTTTAATTTATAAGTTTTTTTGTTTTTTTGGGGTGCGATATTTTCGTGCCTTTTGGGGCCAAATTCCCTGATGAAACGGGGGGGGCTACAACGTTCAAAATTATACAGGACATTAAGGTTAGGGGTATGTTCCCTTTTTGAAAGAAAAAGTTAAAAAGTTACCCAAAAACCCATAAAAATAAAGCTTTTAATATAATTTTTTTTGGGGTAAATAATACCAATTGACAAGAAACAATAGAAATTTTGACAACTATCACCTAAAATCCCCGTAGGCAACAAAAAAAAAAGCCCTTCCCAAAAGTAAAGAACCCCACCCCAACTAAAAATTTTAGAAAAGCTCATCCATAAAACCGGGGGGCGGGACTTTAGCGTTTTCCTAGTGAAATAACCAAATTTACGGGATAAAAAAAACTGACCGTTTTTATCTTTTTTTCCCTTTTGCTAGTTGTTGACTAAAAAATCTCTGCCGGGGCACTACTAATTTTTTTTTTTAAATGTTTATATAAAAGGGAAGCCCAGTTTTTTTTCGTTAAATGTGGTTATTTTTTGCAAACCCAAACCTTTTTTATTTTTAAAATTTTATTTATGCTTTACGTACAAAAAACCCACTGTTGGGGGTCACATCGGAAAACCTCCATCTTGAAAAGTAAATGTGTGCCTCACTATTAAAATCGTTTGCCCTGTTCAAGTCCCTTTTCATTTTGTTGGCTATTCGTAGCACTGTCCTTTTGCCACGGTATATGATGTAAACTTAAGTTTCACCTCTCATATTGCCCTTTTGCCCTACTGCCTCCGTCACTGTGAAGTAAATACTGGCCTAGGGGGTCAAAAAGGGGGGGGAGAAACAAAAACACGATTTTGTTCTCAGGGGTTTATCACCCAATAAGGGGTTTGGAAACGTACCCCGCAAACTAAAATTTTTTTTTTATTTAAAGTTGATTTAGAATTTTTTTTTCTTTTCCCGTTAAATTTTTAAAAATCGAGCTGAACAAAAACCGGAACTTGGCCAGGAATATGAGAACTTTTAAAATAGTGGGGATTGGAGGATTGGATTGTATAATGGCTTGCCAATCTAAAGGTTCTGTGTTCGAAGCGTAACAATGACAAGAGCTGCTCTGATAGGTTGGCAGGTATTATATGTAAGGCGAGTAGTTCGTGATGTCTCTTTGTGGTGGGTAGTATCTGTGGAAGTATGTTTACTCATTGGGTGTCATTGCCTTGGGGCGGAATAGGCTACGTGTTCTCTGAATTTCAATTATTTCTCAAATCACTTTCTCAATTTCTCGAGATAACTGGCGCGGGGATATTAATATTATTTATAAAACTGGATCTGAGAGTTACTGTATTCGAGGAATCACATAGAAAGTGACTCGATGTAACAACATATTTTAGTATATCTATTTCCAGGACATGGTTTGGTCACTGATTTCGTGAAAGGACTCTGGTTATGTAATGTGTCCCATACAGACGTATTCATTATTACACAGTGGAGTAGTAAAGCCCAAAACATAGGCGCTTGTACACTTTAACTTCTGAAAATGGGATTTTATACAATTTTTTTTTTTTTTTTAAAATTTTTTTATAAAAAAAAGACAAAAAAACACAATTGCAATGGGGACTTTTTTGTGTTAAATTTTTATTGGTATCTAAATCAATGAAAAAATAAAAAATTTTAACTTAGCATTGTCCCGCCCCCCCTCCCCCCTCAAGATTCACTCTTACAGGGGTATACAAATATAATAATATAATTTAAAATGTATTGTAGGCTACTATTATATTTGGAAAATATAGTGAAGCGGGGACTTTATAACCTGTTTTATTGAAAACAAAACACTTAAAAAAATGATAAAAATATCCTGAATGCGGGGGTACCAATAGGGCAATGAATGAAAAGAATTGATTTAATTAAAAATTAAAAATAAGTCTGTCTTGTCCTCACGCGAACTAGCTCTAGAACCCCCTGTCCCGCCCGAACAGAGCAGGGGGTTCCAAAATAATCCCCGGCCCCCAGACATTGTGGGACCGCACCCAGATTTTGTGCCCGGACGGGGCATCCACCCGCAGCACCTCTAACATTTGGGAGGGCTTTCCCCAAAATACTCGCCCGGCCCCCCAGACATTGTTGGAACCCGCACTAGATCTGTGCTGAGAGCGCCCTCCACCTGCAGCTAACCCCTAACAGTAGCAGGGGCTTCCAAACTCCGCCTGGCCCCCAGACCCTTGTTTTGGACCTGCACTTTTGATCTGATTGCGAAGCGACATCCCCCTGCAGCTAAACCCCTAAAAGTGGCAGGTGCCCTTTAAAAAAAAAAATACCGCCCGGCCCCTAACTTGTGTGGGGGCCTGCACCCAGATCTGTGCTGAAGCGACATCCACCTGCAGCTACCTCTAACAGTGGGCCGGGGGTTCCAAACTCCCCGCCCGGCCCCTAGCCTTGTGTGGACCCCCACTAGATTGTTTCTGAAGCGACATCCCCCTGCACTAAACCCCCTAAAAAGGAGCAGGGGGGTTTCCAAAATACTCGGGCCTTTCCCCCAACATTGTGTGGACCTTCCTAGATCTGATGTGCTGAGGGGCGACATCCACCTTTCAGCTCCTTTTTAAAAGTGGCAGGGGGTTTTCCCCAAATACTTGCCCCCCAACCCTAGAAATTTTGTGGACCCGCACTAGATCTGTGCTGAGAGCGGGCATCCACCTTTACTTTCCTCTAACAGTGGCAGCGGCTTCCAAACTACTCGCCCCGGGCCCCCAGACTTGTGGGGGGCCTGCACTAGATCTTGCTGAGAGCGCCCATCCCCTGCAGCTACCCTAACATTTGGCGGGGGCTTCCAAACTACCGCCCGGCCCCTAGACATTGGTGGACCTGCACAAATCTTGCTGGAGCACATCCACCGGGCACTACCTCAAACAGTCAGGGCTTAAAAACTAACTCCCGCCCGGCCCCAGCATTTTTGGGGGGACCTGCACTAGATCTGTGCGAGAGCGCATCACCCTGCAGCTCCTCTAACAGGGGCAGGGGCTTCCAAACTACTCGCCCGCCCTAGACATTGTGGGACCTGACTAGATCTGTGCTGAGGCGACATCCACCTGCAGCTACCCTAAATGGCGGGGTTTCCAAACCCCCCCCCCAAAAACCCCCTACTAACCTTTTTTCGCCCCCGGTCCCCGGGGCCCCACCCGGGCCCCTAGACTTGTTGGCCCTGCCTACCTGCACTAGATCTGTGCTGAGAGCGACATACACCTGCAGCTACCTCTAACAGTGGCAGGGGCTTCCAACTACTCGCCCCGGCCCCTAGACATTGTTTGGACCTGCCTACTTGCACTAGATCTGTGCTGAGAGCGACATCCACCTGCCAGCTACCTCTAACAGTGGCAGGGGCTTCCAAACTACTCGCCCGGCCCCTAGACATTGTGTGGACCTGCACTAGATCTGTGCTGAGAGCGACATCCACCTGCAGCTACCTTAACAGTGGCAGGGGCTTCCAAACTACTCGCCCGGCCCCTAGGCATTGTGTGGACCTGCACTAGATCTGTGCTGAGAGCGACATCCACCTGCAGCTAACTCTAACAGTGGCAGGGTCGACGCTAAGGGGTACGAAGGGGGGGGGGGCGACTGCCTCCAAGAATCATAATCGGCCCCCCAACCAGCGTATAATACCAATCCATCAATCTTTTTTTTCTCACTTAACTGAGCTTTCGCTCTTTCTTTTCTCTGTTTTTACTGTGGCGATTCCAAACGCAATGGTGCAAGTGTATTTCATAATATTTTCTTTATATATTCTAGCTAAGTTAGTTGATCAATTGTTCATTTACTTTATTTCTTTATTTGACGTAGACGCACAATTTTGGTTTGTCTTTCGCCACTCCTTTGTTTTCTGCGGATGTAGTGGCTTGATGCTATAGGTACCAAAACTCGAGGATTATATTCTTCATGTTAAAGGTCAAGGTGATTTAATTAAATATTATGCACTTGCAGGTCATGGCGATTGTATCCGGAACCTAAGATCACGATGTTGGGGGGGGGGGGGTAGATTTACACTCCAACATTGAGATTTTGACCCTCCCAACCATTGTATATAAATGTAAGATCCTAGCGTCGCCCCTGATCAGTGGATACCTCTACCGTGGTCCTCCTTCACTTGCATGGTCTCGTAGTCTCGACTCTTAGCTCGACCTATTATCAGCCACGTACTTTCTCTCACCTGAGCAGTTCTTCAGACATCCCACACAGACCACAGACGTATTTTTCTGTTTTTAATTGGGCCGAAGTGATACGAAACAGACGAGGCGCAACTCATCTCGGTCTGTTTGACTAGGTTGACACTCGGAGAAAAGTGCGAAAGAAGAAAGAAAGAGTTGGGATGCTGTTCTCGACACCAGTGGCGTGCAGACAGTGCAGATGTTATACTGGTCTTAGCTAACAATGGTGACTAGGAATGATCGACGCTATTCACAGCACAGCCATCCCTTGGACATAACGTTTTTATCAATGATTGGTGCAAGAATGTTTCGCTTTGTCAATACAAATCCCTTGGCACGGACCTGCGTATCATGATTTAATGACATTTGAACTGTTGTTATTCGATGTTTATTTTAAATTAATCTTGATATGTCGTGTAACTAGTCAACGCATGGCATATATACCACTTTTTTACCATTTGAGAGACTAAAGTGTATGGACATGACCATAACCCTGCACTGGCCGACCTGTCCCGTCATGGGACAGGTCGAATACAATAAACTACTACAAATACCGGCGAAAATTATACTGTTCTAATCTTATCATTTTCAAATAATAAGGATTAAAGATGAAATATACGTTAATATGTCCGCTCCAAAAAAGTTCAATCTAATCAATTCATTTCAAGGTTTTCGACTTTTATAAATTTGTTTACCATTTTGGTTATTGGTTGCATGGGTGTCCGTTGTAATGTCTGTTCTGATAATATTTGCGAACTTTTTCTGCAGCGCAAGGCTTCCTGAAGCTGAAGCAGTAATGATATTCCTATGTCCCGTACAAGCAACGCAACTGTAGCCATATGAGATGCGCAACACGTATTCCAGACCAGACGTACCAACCTACTAATTACCTCTATTCAGTTCCGAAAGTGTCTACATCCACTCCATATTCCTTGTTTGTAAAAACTGTTAGAAACTATATGAACAGTTGTAACAGGACTGCGGAAGTTCTGGGAATCAAGATGGTGTTTACTTTAGAAGCTGCATGGCGTGTCACGTGAGACCCCGGCATGAAACTATAATTACGTATCTCTCTCTTCTACCTCCCCCTCCACTTTCTTCTGGGTTTTCAATTGGAATATTCGCTGTAGTGTTCAGTTGACCCGGTGTGACCCTCTTCAGGTCCCCCGTCTGGGCCCGGGGTAGAATTGGCCCAGAGCATGGCTCTGCTAATCGTAAAAAGCGATTGAAGAGAAAAAGTCCACCTCGCCAACATCTAGTACGAGCGGAGTATATTACTACCCAAAACTAGAGACGAGCTCTGGCAATCGTCGTCGGGGACACTTCTCCTTGCCCTTGACGACGTCCCCGACGACGATGACAATGACATAACGAACGATGACTATGACAAAGACGACCGCGACGTGAGAATTCCCCCCTTTTCCTCCCCCTACCCGTGGCTGGTTCTGACCAGCATGGGCTCCTCCTCCCCATATCCCCTAGGCTAGAGTGGTGCATTATGACCTAACGCAAAAACCTCTTCAGGTGTCTAACTAGGTATTTTGGTGTTTGAACAATTGAGAAGGGAATGCCCGAGGGCTCAATCTTTTGCATTCGCTTAAACAACTGAAGAAAACCTCGGAATAAACCTTCAGTCAGGATTGCCGGTCTCGACGGGATTTAAAATCGGGACCTCCCGAATCAGAGTCAAGCTCTTAGCGCTCGAGCCAACACTGTCGGTTCCCTAGTTACGCAAATATTTTAACATATTAGCATAATACCTTTTGGTTTACAGTTAAACCCAAAGATGATACCATGTGTCTTTGAGCATTAATCAGCCCCTATCACCACGTCTCAAAATAAAAAACGAGCACCTCTGATTGACATGAGTTTGTATGTTGATATTTCTCTTCCACAAGGCTGATTAAGAATGTACTGACTGATTCGCATTACCGCATTAGGTAGTAGGTACCAACACTGTGAAATCGCAGGTCGCCATATCGCTCTGTCTATACCATATTATCCAAATTATTTTGTATTTTTTTACACTAGGAAGCTTCGCAAACGCTTGTTCAGGCGCGTTGTTGGAAAAGCGTAATTTTTATAAACGAAAAAAAGCATAAAATGCGATTTTCATGAGAAATATTTTTCGATTGCGCTCAAATTTCACACCAATATAAAATAAAAGTAAAGTTCTGTGAAAAAAGCATTACAATCGGATAAAGCATGTAGGCCTTTGCGTCGAAGAAATGTTTTTAAAAATCGATGAAATCGTAAAATTGCGATTTTCATAAGAAATAGTTTTTCGATTGCGCTCAAATTTCACACGAATATATTAATTCGTAAAATTTAGGTTATGTGAAAAATTCATCACAATCGGATAGCGTTTAGGTGTTATAAGTCGAAGAAAGTTTTTAAAAATAGAAAAAAATCGTAAAATTGCGATTTTCATGAGAAATAATGTTTCGATTACGCTCAAATGTCACTTGAATATATTAATTCGTAAAATTAAGGTTCTGTGAAAAAATCATTACAATGTCGAAGAAATTTAAAAAATCGAAAAATTGCAATTATTATGAGAAATGATTTTTAAATCGGAGTGGATATTCTTACGGCATGCCGTAAGAATTACTATAAATTATTCTTACGGCAGGGCTAACTAGCTACCTAGGCTATAGGCGAATAATAACCACAGTGCCGTGTGGCAGAATGGTAGTGCGATCGAGTTCGGTGCGAGAGGTCCCTGGTTCAAATCTTTGTTATTTTATTCATTTATTTTTTAATTGCGAAACTCCTTTCTGTTGAAAGTCATTTATATTTAAATCAGAAACGTTAAAGGTTTTGTAGGCCTAGTTTCTTTCAATAAAATAAAAATTTACCAAGTCACTTGGCCTCGGCTAGAGTAGAGTCATGTTGAAGCTAATCATCCTTAAATTAGTAACGTTAAAGGTTTTGTAGGTTTCATATTACGAAATATTAAATAATTTTGGGTCCCAAATGGCAAATACATTAGCTTACGGTCTGCCGTAAGTACTTTGCCTAGGTAAGAGTAGATAAGCCCTAACAATTCTATTTTTGGCGAAACATTTGGCCTCGGTTAGAGTAGATTCCGGTTGAAAGGCAATTATCTTAATTAGAAACGATAAAGGTTTTAAAAGTTTTTTTTGTAAATTGTTTTGACAAATTATAGCCGGCCTCTAGTAGGCGTCTCCAGCTTAGGCCGCGTCGGCAGTTGATGAGACAACCAATAAAACACATGCCGTAAGAATAATTTTCTAGTAATTCTTACGGCATGCGTAAGAATATCCTTTTGCCTTTTAAATTGCCTAAATTTCACACGGACATAAAATTAAGGTTCTGTGAAAAACCCATTACAATCGGATAAAGCATGTAGGTGTTATAAGTCGATGAGTTTTTTTTTAATCGTAAAATTGCGATTTTAATGAGAAATAATTTTTCGATTACGCTAAAAAAGGTGGCAGTTCTAAGTTCAGACATTTCGAAGGCCACCAGAAAATTTAAGCGCAATTGGAGTATCAGCATACACACAATAATACAAAAAAAAAGAAAAACCATCCCGGAATATTTTCTTCAGTGTAGTAGAATGGAATCTTCGCTACGCTCATCCAATAAACTAACAACACGGTTTGTATTTTTTCGATTTCCCGCGTTTTAGGTTCGTTTTTTGTCCTGTTTCCTGGCAGTGGGATTTTGGTACTTTTTAACGTTAATTTTACAAGGCTGTGAAAATGGCGAACGTAAGTTTATATTTTCATTACTTGATTTGCTTGATATTATTTAATTATTTGCATTCCAAACAATCTAGTATATTTGTGTTGATTACAAGACAAAGTACAAGTTACACTGAGGTGTTTTCAGTTGTTGGATGTTTGCTCTCATTAGGCCTAGCCCCTAGGGCCGGTCTAGACGAAACGACATGATGACGTTTTTTAGGTTATGTTTGGCACATTGGAGGTTTGGAGCTGAGAATCATTCTAGGGCCTGTTTGTGAATTTCATCTAAAGTCTAAGGACAAGCATTAGGCGAGGGGCCTAGCCTTTATCTACTTCTTGATTCCAATTAATCCAATTCCAATTAATTGTCAACTAGGGCCTAGGTAGCTAGGCCGGTACTCTTTCGGTTGGTATGGACAGTTTTTTTTATGTGTAGGGCCTACCTACAAAACCTTTAACGTCGCTATTTTAAATCTAAAGTACCTACAAAACCTTTAACGTCGCTATTTTAAATCCAAAGTACCTACTGATCAAAAACTGTCCATACCAACCGAAAGAGTTCCGCTAGGCCTAGGCCCTAGGCCCAAGGTTTCTAGCCACGCCTAGAGCCTAGCCTAGGCCTAGGCTAGACCTAGCGAGACCCAAGGTTTCTGGTAGGCCTACTTTTGCAGTTGGTATGGACCAACTTTTTAACACTGCGATTTTAGGGTTAGTAGGTTGGGGAAAACATAAGCGCAAAGCGCTTAGCGTACGTTTTACAATAGGTGGTATTATTATTATTATTATTATTATTAAAACACGCGCTTTGCCCCCCCCCCCTCCTCCTAACCTACTTTTCCCCTTGTAACAAAATTGGTTCATACCAACTGCAAAAGTAGTAGTTTCTAACCATGCCTAGAGCCTAGCCTGTGACCTAGGCCTAAGACGTGTCTGATTGCTTGAAAAACGTTCTTATTCTTAATCTCATTCTCAATATGACGTAAGAAGCAATGTACGAAGGGTCCCGATCGAGATTGAGAACGAGAATGAAACCTAGTAGGCCTAATGAAATAACCACACTCGTTCTCATTCTTATTCTGATTGAGAATGAGAATAAGAATGAGACTGAGACTGAAAACATAGTTCAGACACATCCTTAGGCCAGTCCATTTACAGTACCTAGGCCTAGGCTAGCCTACAGGTAGCCTGGTAGGCCCTACGTACAACACCAATGTCATCCAATCTAGCGGAGTTTCGGTGAATTGAACCAATTCGAGCATTAACGTTTCAATTAATAATATAGGCCTAGCCAAGACTAATAACACAAAAACATCTCAAAAGGATATAATAGGCTAGGCGTATTCATTTGGTATAATTCTTGTTCTAAGCTAAACTAAAATAGGTAGACCTACGGTAGGTCCTAGGCCCTTTGTTACTCAACATCTTGTGAATGATTTGGTACATTCAAATACTTCATGGACAGTTATTTTGAGATAATTGATGTATTACCGGTATCCTACTAGGCTACTTAAAAGTCTAGATCTGTACATATTGTAAATGTTTTTAATATTATTTGTATATATTGGTATTTATGTATTAGCCTAGACATATCATGACATGTAATACACTCAGAACATGGTCTACATGGGAAGAGTAGGTACTATACATTACGCAAATAAATCTATCTAGGCCTATCTTACTATCGTGACTAATGTACAGTACAACAGTTGCAAGCGATACCATGTTTCCCCTCTTCACTGTGCAATCATGCTCCGCTCAACGGCCAAACCAAAGTACCCAACTTATTATGGCACCATCTAGTTGATTCTACTTTTTGACAACCTCTAGAATGATTGGTACCGGAAGGCCTACTCTTTCGGTTGGTGTTCCCAACGTTGGAAAAGTAGGTTAGGGGGAGAGGGGGGGGGGGCAAAGCACGTTATTTTACAATATTATCATTATTAATAATAATAATCAAACACCCGGTTCCAACATAAGTCAGGTCGGGGGGTGACGTATCACCAGTTTCTCGGGCTGTGGACTTTCAGTGCTTGCTAGCCAGGCTCAACACCTCATTGGATGAGCGTAGCGAGCGAAGCGAAGATTCCATTTCACTACACTGGAGAAAAAAATCCGAATATTATTTTTCCCTGTATTTTTGGTGTTGTCGGCACGATTCCGGCTAAACGATACTCCATTTGCGATGAATTGTATGGAGGCCTTCGAAATCTCTGAACTTAGAACTGCCACGTTTTTGAGCGCAATCAAAAAATTATTTCTCATGAAAATCGCAATTTTACGATTTTTTTCGATTTTTTGAAAATTTATTTTACTTATAAGTATAACACTACATGCTTTATCCGATTTAATGATTTTTTTCACAGAACCTTAATTTTATGAATTAAGATATTCGTGTGAATAGAGCGCAATCGAAAAATTATTTTCATGCTAATAGAAATTTTGTGTTTTTTTCTTTTTTAAAGCAATTTTTTACCTTATAACACCTACATGCTTTATTGTAAAAAATGAAACTATGTAACAGGTGGTAACGTTATAAATATAAATCACTGGACTTTTCACTGTTAGTTAACAAAATTTTTATTTTAAATGTGATATTTCGATTTCTTTACAGAAATCTTTATAAAAACAAAATTAACAATTAAAAAACCACATTCTTTCCATCCATTTCTTTGCTGTTGTGTTTTTTAATTGTTAATTTTGTTTGATAAAGATTTCTGTAAAAGAAATCGAAATATCACATTAAAATAAAATATTTTGTTAACTAACCAGGAAAAAGTCCAATTACATGCTTTATCCTATTGTAATAATTTTTCACAGAACCTTAATTTTATGAATTTATATACCTATTCGTGTGAAATTTGAGCGCAATCGAATAATAATTTCTTATAAAAATCGCAATTTAACGATTTTTTGGTACGATTAATTAAAAAAGTTTAAAATTTAAGGAATTTTTAATTTAATTTAATTTAATTTTTAAAAAATCTTCAACTTTTTTTACAGAACAACAGATAATCCGCATAACACATGGCAGCTCAATGCACCAATCACGCTCATCCAACAACGCGGCGGGACTTAAGCGTTTTCCTAGTCTACTAACAATGTCTTCTATGACAGGCATTTCTACCAGTTCTCTCCATTTCTTTCTATCCTCCTAGAGTCTTTCTTCATTAATTCTATCCCATGATTTCCCTCTTTCTTCAACGTTCCATTTTATTTGGTCCCTCCATCTATCTCTTGGGCGTCCAACTTTTCTTTCTCCCCCCCCCCCCCCATGTGCGTTCAAATTCTCTTCTTGGGATTCTATCTTGTTTCATTCTTCGTACGTGCCCATACCATCGAAGTCTTTCTCTTCCTATTTTATTTCGTAGACTTTCCACTCCTAGTTTGTTTCTTATTGTTTTGCTCCATACCTTGTCTATTTTTGTTAAGGCTACAGAACTTCTTAAAAATTTCATCTCTGCTGCTTGTAACACTATATATGGCTAGGGCCTATTATTATATAATTTATATATAAACTTAAAATAAATAATCCTTTAATTTGTAAATGAAATTATGGATCTTGGTGTGATCATTTTGAGTAATTTGTCTTTGATGAACAGTCACATCAACCATTGTGCCTAAAGCATTCAAACTTCTTGGTTTCATCAAATTGCAACTGCATGAGAGAGTTTCAACCAGCAACCCTAAGACAAATGTTTGTCTCTCTTGTCAGGCCCCGAGTGGACAACGCGACTGTTATTTGGTTGGTTAGTTAGTTAGTTAATGTTGTTTTAGGGCACTCAACAGTAGAGTTATCAGTGCCCATGTCAATTGTATTGGAATCTTCCAAATTTTCTTTTTCCATAATTGTGGATTACCACCATGTTTTCTTCTTTCCAATGGGAGGAAAGTAAGGGAAGACGAGGGGGTTAATGGGCAGGAGTGAAGGATGTTGGATAGGATGGTTAAACTGGGTGGGAACGGAGGAGTGCTCGTTGCAGATAGGGTTGCCAACCGTCCGGAATTTCTCCGGACAGTCTGATTTTGATGCCTTTGTCGGAAAGAGGAATTGCCTCATTCCGGACGGCACTTTGTCCGGAATTTGTGAAAAAGTCATATTTGTACTACATTTATTGAATTTTAGAGTAATGGCAGTGAATTAGTGTTTTTTCTCTCTAAAGTTGGAACATCAGTTTGGGTTGGTAATTTGGAATAAAAGTTAGTTTCTTTCATGTAGCCGCCTTTCCGTAGTCCTACTCCTAGCTAGTCGTGCTCGTGACTGCCCTGTCCTGTCCCACTACCCCTCCCCAACCCCTTTGTATTGTATGCGCACTTGGCGAGGCGCAGGCGCTACTTGAACTCCGCCGGCCAAGGCCAACGTAACTCAATTAGCACTGGCGCGCAAGCAGAAACATGAGATTTCAGTTTAAACACTAGTAAATGGTACCTACGGACCACGGTAATTATATAAATCATCATTAATTTTAGTAAATAGTTATTGTTCAACAAAATATAATAATACCTAATGATATACAAATTGGATAACGTTAAACTGGATTTCATTATTGGATGAGCGTAGCGAGCGAAGCGAAGATTCCATTTCACTACACTGGAGAAAAAAATCCGGAATGTTTTTTTTTCTTTCATTCTTTCTTGTTTTTTTTTGTTATTTTTGTGGTTTGTTAACACGATTCCGGCTAAATTGATACTCCGATTAGAACTGCCACGTTTTTGAGCGCAATCGGGAAATTTTTTCTCATAAAAAACGCAATTTTACGATTTTTTTCGATTTTTAAAAAATTTCTTCGACTTATAAAACCTACATGCTTTATCCGATTGTAATGATTTTTTCACAGAACCTTAATTTTATGAATTAAGATATTCGTGTGAAATTTGAGCATAATCGAAAAATTATTTCTCATGAAAATCGTAATTTTACGGGTTTTTTCTTTTTTAAAACAATTCTTTGACTTATAACACCTACATGCTTTATCCTATTGTTATGATTTTTTTACAGAACCTTCATTTCACGAATTAATATATTCGTGTTAAATTTGAGCGCAATCGAATAATTATTTCTTATGAAAATTGCAATTTTACGATTTTTTTCTTTTTTAAAAATTACGATTAATTAAAAAATTAAGTTAATTTTTTATTTAATTTAGTTTAATTAAAAAATTAAGTTAATTTTTTATTTAATTTAATTTAATTTAAAAAAATCTTCGACTAAGTAATGAATTTTTCACAAAACAACAGAAAATCCGTGTAACACATGGCAGCTCAATGCACCATATACGCTCATCCAACAACGCGGCGGGACTTAAGCGTTTTCCTAATTTATAAACTTTTAACTAAAACTGAACTGAACTGAACTGAACATATATTTCATCTTTCCAAAATGTTTTTACGTAATAATTAAACAAAATGTAGAATTAAATTGTATGCTTTGTTATTATAATTTATAATTAATGTATGAGTTGATCCCAGATTCCAATCCAACGATATATCCAAGTCATTGAATCTTTAAATTACGTATCCGGCTGTTTGAAGGTTAAAAGGGTCCAAAAAAATTTCGCCTCCGGCGGCTGGGGCTTTGCCCCAGACCCCTTGGTGTGCCCACTAAATTGGAGCTTTGTCCGGAATTCTAGTGAACCAAGTTGGTAACCCTAGTTGCAGAGAGGGCCGGCAAGTATGGAGACGAAAAAAGTGAAAGAAAGAAAATAAATATGAGTAAGGCTGTGTGAATGAAGAAAGGTGTGATAAAAAGTTGCGCGAGAGCTCTCTCTACAACACGTACCCCAACCGGCCAGAGCTCGCCCTTAGTTTTGGGGAATACAATACTCCCCTACTCACAGGCCAAACCACGGGAAGGTAGCGAGTTGGACTTTGGAATCCTAACTTCTCTCACATGACCAATTCCTACCGCGTGGAATCTGTGCAGCGCAGATTGATGAAGCTCATGTGTTTGAAATCAAATATTGCCTTCCATGGATCTGATTATTACAAGTTTTGCTTGGACTTAAAGTTGCCTCTATAGAGCTTTTAAAACCAGGCGACAATACAGACCTCATTTTTCTGTACGAAATTCTTCACAATTATTATGACTCAATCAATCAACACAATCTTATCAACTTCAGAGTAGCCTAGGTACTAGGCAAGTTCACCCGTAGTCGAAAAATGTGTTCTAAATAAATGTCCAGGTAACATGGCAGGTCGGTATGACACTTCAGAAATGGGTTTGAATTCTGCATAAGCCATCTAGATTTTTGTACATGGTCTTACATGAGTATCCGTCACCGCTTATTGTCTCAAATAGGTCTAGGTATTGTTATCAAATACCGTATTGCTCAGTGGCGAGGCGTGACATTTGTAGGTGGGCATGCAATTAGGATATACATGTACTTTCGTTTTGTATGGACTTGCTTGGGCTACCTGGGGTGTGGGGCGAAGCCCCAGCCGCCGGAGGCTGAAATTTTTCCGGGGCATTTTCCCCAAGATAGCCTGTAGGGGCCTAGTGAGATCTGAGACAGGTCGGGTTGGGTTGGGGGCTGGCCTTTGCCTTGAGAGTGCGGCGCAAGTAGGAAAGTCAGGTTCCAGGAAATGATAGGCACAATGACTGACGCCGACGAGACACTCGACCCTATGCAATTACAAAAAAATAAGCATAGGCCTACCTACAACAACAAATGCGCGCGTCAAGCAATGGTTTTGTTTGGCGGGGGGGGGGGGGCTTGTTTCATAGTACTAGCTACTGAACGAGATCTATTAATTATTTCCACTCATCATTCACCTTATTTCCAATAATGTACACAGTCTTTTTTTCAATCGTAAGTGTACTAAAATGAATAGTTTTCAATTGACATATCTCGCATCTTTCACTTGCATTATTCATGATAACTGAAAAATTTAATACTGTATAATTAGTTAATTACACACAACGCACGATATTAAACGTAAAAGCAATACTTCACTTCACTACTAGAGGCTAGGGCGCCAAGACCAACACTAAGCACGTCAAGAATAAGCCGAAAGCCGCTGGCGCCAACTGACACAGTCAGTGAGTGCAGGATATAACCCGCAAGACCGACTGCATGCAATGTCCACGCAGCTTATTTCTCTGCATTTCTGCGGCGATAGCCCGTAAGTCTCTCTCTCTTCTCTACGAACCTCCCACACAGCCCAAACTCTGGTTTCGCACAGGAAAATAAAGCTTCAGCGACCGTAGCATGCCTACCAGTTCAACCTGCAAACATCTGTCCCTATGCGCTACTGAGGCAGGCTACGCGACTCGCTCCCGAGTTTAGTCAACATATTCTAGACTACGCGTAGCGTGATCCCGCCAGGTTCAAAGTAAAATGTTTGCAACAAAACTAATAATGGACAGAAACTAGATGACGTATTAATAACTAAAAAATAACTAAAAAATAAGTAATTATTGCTCAAAATGTTAGGCATGCAGTGCATGCCTTGCATGCGCGGACTTATCGCCACTGGTATTGCTCTAAGGCGCTAGGACCTACACGTTTAGTTCATTATTTATCATCATCTACAAGCATGACAATGATAAAGATTTTTAATTTCAATTTGAAATTTTCAAATCAGAAAATGTAGCCTACATCTTTGTTATTTAAGTAGGCCTATTCATTAAAAAAATGAATCTGACCTTTTTTTAGATCTGACTGTTGAAGAATTTATGAATGTCTTAAATTAATGGTGGTCCAATTATTAATTGACTTAAAAATTTGTTTAGGCCTATGCCTTGTGTTTAAATTCTTATGTACGGTATTAATAATATTTGTGAGCACCTATTAGGCCTACATATTGTTATAATATTTATTATGAGTTTCTGCTTATTTTTAAGTTGTTTAAATGTTATATCTATGAGTTTCCGCAACTGCAAGTGCAAGTATATTTTTTTTACTGCCCGCACACAAGAGGTTTTCTCTTACGCGGGCTTCCTATTGTGTATATTTGAATTTCTTTTTCTCATTGCAGTAATGCTCATAACTTTGTATTGTTTACTTTACTGATGTAATGTATATGCAGGAATAAAATGAATTAAAATTGAAATTGAAAAAAATATTATGGGGACTATAATAGACTAGGAAAACGCTTAAGTCCCGCCGCGTTTTTGGATGAGCGTAATTGGTGCGTTGAGCTGCCATGTGTTATGCGGATTTCCTGTTATTATTTGAAAAAATTATTACTTTGCCGATTTTTTTTAAAATTAAATTAATTAAATAAAAAATTAACTTTATTTTTTTATAAATCGTAATTTTAAAAAAAAAAAAAAACAACGTAAAATTGCGATTTTTATAAGAAATAATTATTCGATTGCGCTCAAATTTTACACGAATATATTAATTTATAAAATTAAGGTTTTGTGAAAAAATCATTACAATCGGAAAAAGCATGTTGGTAATCCTGTCAAATAAGAATTTTTGGAGGAAAAAATTGCGATGTCGCTGAATTTTTGCAGAGACCTTCCTTAAATGATACTTATCAACATACTAAAACTCCCCTACAATCGGACTGGAGCTTCGGCCGCCATATTGGAAAATGGCGGCCAAAAAGTGTTTGTTATCGAATATCTCCAAATTTGTTTGAGATAGACAAAATATCTCAATGGCAGAAATATTCCCCATTTATTTCCCTACAAAACAGGGGTCTTCTATAATTTTTTTAGGGCAACGGTTACGTCACAAAATCGTGGTTAATATGTTGCTTATTGGAGTAACAACCTATTTCCAAATTTTCACGCCCAGCATCAAACAATGCCCGGTAAATCCGTAAGAAATCGATTTAAATACAAAAGGACTTTTGTACGGGGTTCATGAAAGCTTCCATTAGTATTTAAAAAAATCAGTTCTGCGAAATCGGATTTTGCATTTACCCGGAATTTGGGTTTTTCCATTGTTGGCATTTCCTAAAAAATGCCATATTTTACTGTCCATTATTAAGCACTAAATAGCAATGGAGGAAAAATTCTTTCTACGCACATTGAAATGACTAAAATAATGATTCGATTACAACCAAAGTTTAAATCCAATATAGCTGCTAATTCCTAATATTCACAATATGAATACTATTTTCGTGCTGTTTTTACACTGTTTTTGTTACATAATTCACTTTGATGTTGTGGATATTAGGAATTAGCAGCCATATTGGATTTAAACTTTGGTTGTAATCGGATCATTATTTGAGTCATTTCAATGTGCGAAGAAAGAATTTTTCCTCCAATGCTATTGAGTGCTGAATAATGGACAGTCAAAAAGGGCATTTTTTAGGAAATTCCAACAATGGAAAAACCCCAAATTCCGGGTCAATGCAAAATTCTATTTCGCAGACCTGATTTTTTAAAATGCTAATGGAAGCTTTCATGAACCCCGTACAAAAGTCCTTTTGTATTTAAATCGATTTCTTACGGATTACTGGCATTGTTTGATGCTGGGCGTGAAAATTTGTAAATAAGCTGGTACTCCAATGAGCAACATTTAAACCACGAATTTGTGACGTAACCGTTGCCCTACCAAAACTATAGAAGACCCCTGTTTTGTAGGGAAATAAATGGGGAATATTTCTGCCATTGAGATATTTTGTCTATCTCAAACAAATTTGGAGATATTCGATAACAAACAACTTTTTGGCCGCCATTTTCCAATATGGCGGCCGAAAGCTCCCAGTCCGATTGTAGGGAGTTTTAGTATGTTGATAAGTATCATTTAAGGAAGGTCTTTGCAAAAATTCAGCGACATCGCAATTTTTTCCTCCAAGCGTCAATATACGATCTTATTTGACAGGATTAGTTGTGTGTTATAAGTCAAAGAATTTGATTTTATGAGAAATAATTTTTTGATTGCGCTCAAATTTCACACGAATATCTTAATTCATGAAATTAAGGTTCTGTGAAAAAATCATTAAAATCGGATTAAGCATGTAGGTGTTATAAGTCGAAGAAATTTTTTAAAAATCGAAAAAAAATCGTAAAATTGCGATTTTCATAAGAAATAATTTTCCGATTGCGCTAAAAAACGTGGCAGTTCTAAGTTCAGAGATTTCGAAGGCCTCCATAAAATTTCATCGCAATTGGAGTATCGGTTTAGCCGGAATCGTGTTAACAAACACACAATAATACAAACAGAAAAAAAGAAGAAAAAAAAACATTCCGGATTTTTTTCTCCAGTGTAGTGAAATGGAATCTTTGCTTCGCTCGCTACGCTCATCCAAAAATAGTTTAACATTAATTTAACTTTATTTCTAGAATCAAGGATCAGGAGACCAGAAAGAAAAGAAGCGGAAAGAGAGTATTCTTGACCTCTCAAAGTATCTAGAGAAAACTATCCGTGTGAAATTCGCTGGTGGTCGTGAAGCGGCAGGTGTCCTGAAGGGATATGACCCTCTACTCTTCTACAAAATCTGTGTGAAAACATCTGGATTACGAGAGGAAGCTCAATTGAGCCTGAATTAATTCCAGACTAAGTGCTACTGGTACTATATCACATGCCTTAATAGTCTAAGATTTGCAAGGCCCAACAAAAGGAGCCCGTGTCCTATATTTTATGTTGGTACTATGTGTAGTAAGCCCATGTGTTGAATTATGCTCAAAAAATCAGTTTTAAAAATGTTGTTTCATCCTTCAGAATTTTCAACCAATTTCAAGATTTTTATAGGTATCTAACCCGAACTATTTGAAGAAGCTAGGAAGTTTAGTTATGAATTGGCTTTCCTATTCCGAGCAACGTTAATCATTGTGTGAATTGTAATACTGAATTAACTTGTACAATTGCTTAAAATAAATAATATTTATACCCCATCCTGGCACAAGATTTTAACAAGCAAATTTTTGTAATTGCAAACTTTGTGTTGTTTTTGAACTTTTTGAAATTTTTAAACATTTGGGAAAAATCTTAATGGATGGAAACGAGACTTTCAGTGCATGGTCAAAATTTACAACTCGATTCCAAGCTCATTGATTTCGACAATTCAGAATCTATGAGCAACGACTACAAAAAAGCAAACAAAGCACAACAACAACAATACAGAAAAAAAAAAAAAACAGTGACTATTTTTCGGCAGTCAAATGGAAACGCTACGCTTCGTCGCTTAATTAGCCTGAAATTAATTCCAGACTAAGTCTAGGCCTACTGGTACTTATATCAGCATGCCTTAGCTTAGCCAATGTTGACAATTAGGCCCTAACAAAAAAAGCTGTGCCCATCAATTTTAATGTTGGTACTATGTAGGTAACGTAATGGCAAATTGTGAGATTATGTCTCAACCAAAATTTATTTTAAAAATATTTTTTGTTTCATTCACTCCGTTGCATTCAGACAACTTTCAAGGATTTTTTAGGTATCGAACCGAGGCGACTGTTACAAGAAGTAGGAAATATTTGATGTTCCTGAATTGCTTTCCCTATTCCAGCAGCGTTAAATCATTTGTATGTGAATTGTGAATACTGAATTAACTTTGTACAATTGCTTATAAATAAATAATGGATTTAATATACCCCATCCATTGGCACAGCAGATTTTTAACAAGGCCATAAATTGTTTGTAAATGCAGACTTTTGTGTGTGTTGTGTTGACATTTTTGACAGATTTTCTAGAACCAATTATGGAAAAAGTGCTTTTAAGTAGGGATGGGCAAATGCGTGTACTTTCCTAAACGTGCACACTCTTGGCTGTCAGCGCGTGTACACATACACTGTATTCAAACTTCGATTGGTATTTCACACATGTCATGATGTAACGGCGAGAGACAAACGATAAAATGCCAACCGGAGAGGCCGAGCGGGCAAGCACATGCCTGGAGACGGAGAATCTGCTTCTTGTATCTGTCAGTTATCGTGACAGGCGGGGCGGGAGGAGGGGGGATAAGCGGTAACGATACCAGATGATCTCGCGAGGGGGAGGCAGAAGGCCCAACTACTAACAATGCTAGGCTACAATCAATTTGTCAGCTGCTGTGACCTGCACCGATTGCACGGCGCGACGAGATTTTTGCCGGCCGGCGGCTGGCCGCACACAGCATAGGGACACACACACACACACACGTTTATTATTTTCGTAGAAACAGTAAATGTGTAAAGTGTAAACGCATTAAAACGTTTACACGTGTACACTATCCCATCCCTACTTTTAAGTCTTTGTATTTCATTTTCACCTATGTCTATGTGTGTATGTAAAGTATGAAACGTATTATGCGACTTAAATTGTCTGAAATAATAATGAGCATGCATCCTTCTCTAAGTACGGGTACTACATAGCTATTTTGTATCTCCCGTGCCTGTGGTAAATCCTGATCTGTAAATCTTAACCCAATATGTTTCCACCAGATCCCGACGACCCGTACAAGCTGACGGAAGACACTCGGCTGCTCGGCTGGTGGTCTGTCGCGGAACTTCCGTGGTGCTGATTTGCCCAGTCGAGGGGATGGAGAGTATACCGAACCCTTTCGTTCAACAGGACGGATAATCCACACGTGTGCGCACTGTGGCGATGTGTGTTTGTATAAACATGGTTTATGTTGTAAGGTGGTGAGGGTTAAGAACTAAAACCGTTTACGACATCGTAATACCCCATTGTGACAATTTTAAGTACCAGTTTCAATTATTGCAGATGTTTTTCATGTTACCTGGAAGATTGGAACTGTTCCTGTCTATTTTTGCCGAAAGGATATGGAGCCATAAACTATGGGATGTGACAGTGTGCTGCAGCAAAGCTACTGTTTATTATTTAACGTGTAGACCTACTTGCACTTTTCATTCGCCGTAGGCTAGGTATTCATATAGTCATTCATGTGCCACTAGTAGACCCTACAGTGATGTGATTATATCCTTTGAAGATGGTGCATGAATCATGAACTTGATAAACTAGGCCTAATCCTATTTTGCTGATATTTTGTTTGTTTCCTATCTCGAAGGAATCTAACCTTTTCTTTACATGTGGGTACGTATTAGATATCTATGTACTTGTACTTAACTATTGTAAGCCTACTGGCTACATTGAACATCTTTCTTCTGCTTGCTACTTCTACTAGATTTTAGTTTAAATTAGTCCAAGATGCCAAAAATTATGTCATCTTGCAGATTAATTTTACAATAACCTAAAGTAAGCCCTGTGCAAGCTGGTGAGCCAAACTTATTATGTTCTGCATCCAAAATAATCATGTACTATCTTGGTTTGGACAATCTCGGTAGATGTGTTGCAAGATTTGCTCACGAGTCTGTAGGCCTACTGTATTTATGCACATCCTATTGTTGAAGGACGTGAAGTGCTTAGCTAATATTATGTTGTTCTACTTCTACCATGTTATGTTCTAGCAATGTCATGTTCAAGCAACATTGATTGCTATAAGGTAGCCTATGGAGTACAAATCAATTCTTAACCCTTATTAAGTGTAATAATCATTCTTATAATTTGTGTACAAGATTCTTTTGTAATAAACTATCAGTACCGGTACATGGTTACTGAAATAAACTCGCATCACAGTTTATAATTAACTACATAGGCCCTACCGTACCGGTAGTACATTATGTACGTACAAGGGGTCTGCCATCATGCCCTAGTCTTACTAAGGTTCCTTACTATATTTCCCCGTGGATCAAACATACAAACTACTTTATCCTAGATTCTCAATAGAATGATGTTTTATAATAATTGGGCGGCTTTATGTAAAAAGGAAACGACCAACACTGATGTGAAACTGAGTTGTTTCCTTTTTTTCTGCATAAAGCCGTCCTATTGACTGCAGTATTGTACTTCTGATATTTTAAGATGATGTGCTGCGTGATATGTTTGGTAAAGTTTTCCTCCCTTCCATGCAGGTACTGTTTGTGTGCACTTTCTTAACCCTCTCCCTCGCATAGCTTCCCCGCTGGGGCAACACATTACTTCACTACGCTTTAGTACACTATGCGAGGGATATAGTTAACTTACATATTTTTCCAAATGCATGTGTCGTAGGCAGATTTTAAATTTGGCTTTGCAGGCAAAGCTTTTCGCAGGTCGCGCCACTCTAGTGCCGGCCCTTGTCATCAACATAGTAGGCTGTGACAGAATGACTCGCTCCATGTAGTACTTGGAGCACAGCAGTGTGAATCATCTAGACTGGGCTTGTACTAAGGTGGCACTATGAGTGTGAGAAAGTGGCAGAGCAAAGCCCAATTCATTACAACCAACATAATTCAGCATTAGGAAAGGTTGTAAAGTAAGGATGCACACGATTATCAAAGGAATATTTCAAATATTGTTTTTCAATTGCCATTTCTTTTTGCCCTTATTTCCCTTGAGTAGATCGTATCGTTCTTAACATTATTACCGAGATGTCATCAAGCGTCTAGTCGCAAAGTAGAGACATGTCTCCCTCTTGTTACTGTCCATGCCCTCTGTCTTTTCGTCAAACACTTCCTTCAATCTAGCACATAAAACAGGTGTCGTCTGACTTGTTACAGAAAATAACTATTATAGAAACTTTCAACTTAAACGAATTAGAGTCAAATGCAAACACTCTTATCACTATTAATACAAAGTAATAAACCCCACATATTTGCATGGTGTAGGTGGCTCTTTTTGTTAGGCATGTCTTCCTTCAACCTATTGGTTAAAGTGAGGCCCCTATAACAGTAACCGTTACACAACTGTTGTATTTCATATTGGTGGCCCCTTTATATTATTATGCTATTTGTTGTGCACCTCTTGCCAGAGATATTACCAAGCAAACCATTGTGTCAACTTCTAATTAAATATCTCGGTATCACTTGCTCGTGCTGGCAAGTAAGTGTCCTGCTTTATAGACCCTGTAAAATGTGTAAATTTATAAGTATGGTTTCTGGATTGGCTACACATGAGTGACTAATCATCTGATGTAGTTGCATTGTTTAATGTTTATTGATAATAGTAAACACATGATCATGTTTGTTGTCTCTGTGGGTTAGTTATGTGGGCGTTCTCTCGGCTCGACACGGATGGTCAGCAGTATCCTCTCTGCGTGCACCCAACGTGTGGGGGTGTGGTACACTTGCACTCGACGCAAGACTTGTGGGGGTTGAGTTTATCAGACACTTTCAGGCGTAAAGTGCCGAAAGTGCATTCACCAGCGCCTAGGAAACACAAAACACAAATCAATAACATTAACGAGCAACAGGCTTGTGAACAACTGCGATTTTAATACATTACTTCAACTGGGATCATGAAAAACATGTTTCAGGGATGGGGGGAACGGGGAAGGTACAGAAGGACGACAGCTTACCTTAAAAGACGTTAGGTAGGTCGCACAGACACAAATGGTTAAACATACAAGTTGCTCGATGTGTATTGCAAGACGGGTGGTACTTAGGATTGTTTGCGATCGCCGATTGTTGATAAAAATACAGGACGGGATTAAAAAAAAATGTGGCCTACTTATGGTTGCAACTCTCCTCTCTCTGATTATTGTTTAACTGTGTAGCTATGACTAGAATTAATGTTTTATAAGCCCCGGAATAGAATTGGACCAGAGCATGGCTCTGCTAATCGTAAAAGGCGATCTAAGAGAAAAAGTCCACCTCGCAAGCATCAGCTAGTAAGAGGGAAAAACTAGAGGCGAGCTCTGGCAATCGTCGACAGGGACACCTCCCCTTTCCCTTGACGATCTCTCCGACGACAATGACAGTGACACAAAGACGATGACGGCCGCGAAGTGAGAATCCCCCCTTTCCTCCCCTTACCCGTGGCTGGTTCTGACCAGCATGGGCCCCTCTTCCCCATATCCCCTAGGATAGAGTGGCGCATTATGACCCTACGGTTGACGCGCCCTTATTCCAAATAAAAGAGCCCTTGTAGAATTTTTAGATTTAATGATTTGCAATGTGATAACATCAATTTAAAAAAATATGTTGATTTTAAATGGCATCCCTAACTTCAATATTTTAATAGTATGTGGATGTGAATGATCAATGAAGGTTTGGTAGAGAAAGCCAGTTTTATACAGAGGATAAAAGAATGAACTTACTTGTGGTGCTTGCTGTGCCAGGTGCCCTCACAACAGTGTCTCCACTTGTAGCTGTTGGAATAACAGATATTTTATTTTCACATTGCTCGTCACACATTGAAAACTAAGCAAGTATCGATGCACTAGACTTACGGCAACGCCATCCAATGGGGCAACAGCCTCTCTGGCCAAAGTAGATCGGAGCACATCCTTCTAAGATCTTTGATCCGTAATGAAGCTCGACATTGCACTTAATGTCTGTGCACCACGCACCGTTCAGAGTACCTGCACAAGTCATATTCATTAATTCACCGCTAACGGCAATGATCACGTGTGTCACTTGCCAGGCTCTGCACCACAAGTTTACTCCTTTTTCTTTTGCCTCCATCATTGTTATACATTCTTTTCTTTTTCTTCCACTATGGTACATCTCTGCCTTATTAACACCATCGCTGCCCTGAACGAGTTTTCTCGTTTTAAAATTAGCACTTAAAATCGCCATGTACGAGTTAACTCGTTTAAGCACCGCCCTCGTAATAGTTCCACATATCTCCAAGAGATAGCGCGCTACATTCAAAGTGCTCGGCGCTATCGAGTTAACTCGTGTGTGGCGGACAACTGGTAAATTAATGAGTATTTAACACACAAAAGTAGGCTCATTCCCTGCTTGACACAGAACAGTTGGTTAGTCCTACTTTACATGGCAGTGAAGGTGCTAATACTACTAGGAAAATGCCAAAGTCATTGCTAGCTGAGGGGACTTGATTGTTGTTGAAAGTTATGACCGTAGTGAATTTCACTCAACTCATAAATTAAACATATTCCTTTCCTTAATTATTCATGGAACACCATTATAGAACATTTTTTGAAATGTATAAGAATTTTGTGGAACCTTGATCGTTGATATTTGGTGCACCTTGGTCACAGCCATGTGAGTCGTCCGACATTTGAAACATGAATTAATAACAGCGAAGAAGAAACAACATTGTTGTAAAAGTAAATCTTACACATTTTCAGACTATTTTTAATTTATTATTTGTTGTACGTTTGAAACGTAACAGATTTTGCTATAAATGTTGACAGCACCTACAAATTTATTTCCGGATAAATGTTTGAAATTTTAGCGCTATCGGTTCAGTGGTTCGATCGTTTTTTGTTGAACATACAGACATAATCACAAGGAAGTCCTGTTAGTTTGAGTTCTGCTGTAAGACTGATTCTGCGCTCCCTTGTCTAACTATTGAACTATACATTTACTATATATACTATATACTACTATACTTTATACATATACTATATACTACTATACTATATATATGTATTGAACTATAATGTACTATAGGGCAGTAGTTCAACTAATTTTATAATACCGTGTGCACTCAAGCTACACACGTAATTATTTAAAAATTGTTGAAGATGACTTTTAGACTTTATCTAGGAAGTAATAGATATTTTGAAATCAATATGAAAAATGTCTGTCCTTTTTCCCATTAGTTCATTTGATATATATGCTAATAAGAATAAGATGAAACACATACCATCAAAACCTTGTTGGCAGATGCAGTTCAAGCAAGGTTTCTCCGTTGGGTAGAACTTCTGCCCCACGGCGTAGCTCTTGCCGGCGTAGTCACAAGTGAAGGCCTTTTTGCCTGCAGGCGCCGCGGCGTTATCTGAATCATGGACAATGTAAATTATGTACTTTAAACTAATTCAGAATGTACATTTTCTTCCGATTCTAGATTACTGTAACCAGTAGCTCTACAATACATATAATTAGCATGAACATATAAAATATACTTTTATTATCGTACAAACTTCTAATAACCTAATATTAATTCTTGCTTTACCCAATTTTTGTCTCATTATTATTTCAAGCAACATTCATTAAACGTTTGTGTTTCGAAGACTGATGCCGTAGTAGCCAGTAGTACGTAATAAACAAAAATACGGTATACCCTATATATATGTGTATACGTTTTTCGCAACTGTGCCACCTCAACCCCGACGGCCAGATTCACTTTCTGTTTATTCATGATTTGTTTCGTTGTAAGACTACAATCTGAATCGTCTATTGAGTAACACTCAAATAGGTCCATTTATGTGTGGTGACTGTCAAGTGTCAACCATTAAAATATTTGTCAACAAATACTCTCCTTCATTAGCATCCTCGCTTCAAAGTTTTTGGACGGTTATTGGACCCGACTTCTAACACAAGTTTAACCTGACTACTCCAATAAGCTGTATAAGATTACGATTGTATGCAATTCCAATTTGTACTTATGTTTTAATTTATCAATATTTTGGCTCAATATAAATTTGCATGATATAAGATTAAATTATTATCATAATATGATTGATTCCCTGTTATGTAGAATACATTGAAATTTGTAAATCAGTGTAGAAAAAATAACTCAAATGTTAACTTTTAAAAATGCAATTGCTAATTGATCAATTATTGTCTTATCAAAATTAGATTTTGAATCAATTGATAGTCAATTATTTATTTTTGTCTCCCTTTCTTAAGATAAATTTCACCTAAATTTAATTTTTAGTAGGCATAGATATTTTACTGAGTCAGTGATTTATTTATTTAATGTTGTGTCACTATCCTATTCAGTTATAAAAACTTCATTTACAACGAAGGACAATACTCTGTGTTGTATTAATGTATGCACATAGTTGTGTACTCAAGCTATTTAGCTTAGTTTTTATTAATCAAATGTAATCAAACTTAAATACATTGATTATCAATCGAATGTTTACATGTCGACAATGAAAAGTAGCATTGAACGAGAAGAGAACTTACTGCAAACCGTGGATGTGGAGCAACACTTGTCGTGCTTATAGAGTCTGACACAGCCCTCTTGCAGGGGCTCGGACTGCTCGGAGCATTCGTTGCTGGGGCATTGGAAACTGGCCCTGAGAAAGTATCCACAACATTGGTGATTGATTATACTAGGAAGCTTCGCAAACGCTTTTTCAGGCGCGTTGTTGGATGAGCGTATGTTTTTTTAAAAGAAAAAAAGTGTAAAATTGCGATTTTCAAGAGAAATTATTTTTCGATTGCGCTCAAATTTCACACAAATATATAAATTCATAAAATTAAGGTTCTGTGAAAATATCATTACAATCGGATAAAGCATGTAGGTGTTAAAGTCGAAGAATGGTTTAAAAATTTAAAAAATCGTAAAATTGTGATTTTGATAAGAAATAATTTTTTGATTGCGCTCAAATTTCACATGAAAATATAAATTCATAAAATTAAGGTTTTGTGAAAATATCATTACAATCGGATAAAGCATGTAGGGGTTAAAAGTCGAACAAATTTTAAAAAATCGAAAAAAAATCGTAAAATTGCGATTTTCATGAGAAATAATTTTTCGATTGCGCTCAAAAACGTGGCAGTTCTAAGGTCAGAGATTTTGAAGGTCTCCAGAAAATTTCATCGCAATTAGAGTATCGGTTTAGCCGGAATCATGTTAACAAACATACAAAAATACGGGGAAAAAAGGAAAAAAAAAACATTCCGGATTGTATTTCTAGTGTAGTGAAATGGAATATTCACTTCGCTCATCCAACAATCTGTAAGTCTGACGATACATCACGTCCGTGATTTGAGGATGGGGGTGGAATAATCTTGTGATATTAAGAAATGGGTGGGGGCATGGGGAGCTTGAAGTTTATATATTCCACAGCATATTATTTTAAACGTAAATATGAGTTTATGTTTTGCGCCCATCAATATCGTACAATATTTTGATTTTGGTGTAAACACAACCAATTGGATTGCTCCCACTAAAATTGTTTTCATGCCATGTTTGAGAATGCTTCACATATGGGGGACATGTTCATGCGATTTGTTCTTGTGACCAATCGTTTTTAATTCAAAATGGTGTGACATAGTTTATGAAGAGCAACCCTGATATTTACACTTCTAAATCTCTTCTATCTGTCTAGATTACATACCACCTATAAGCTATCCCAGTTAAGAAGTCCATTATTGTTATTATTATTTGTTTTAGGGTGCTTTAAGAGGACGCAGGCATGCTTATTTTATGCGCATACAAATTTCTCAGACAATTTTAGTTACATCTATGTGTAATTTTACATAATTGTGCAAAAATGAATTATGAAGGCATCTATCATAGCTTTTTTCTATAATACCTTATAGAAAACAAAATAAATAAAACTTCAATTTTCTAGAATTTAGAATCTGTCAAAATGGTCAAAAACACCCAAATAATTATGCATTTTCTGATTGTTCTATGATAAATATTGAACATCTGATATGATAGGAGAGTAAAGCTCAAATCTTGAATTTATCGCCACTGCTTTTCCCTCAAAGAAACTAAATTTACAAAGAGGCCGACTCATGTACCAATTATACCTTCGTCAAAATGCTGGACCTCCGCTAAGACGGCGCGTGCCTCGATGTTACCAAATAGAACTCGCTTCAAACACGACACATTTAAATTGCTTTTCTATTATGTTGAACGGAGTGGAGTCTCCGTTACGGCAACGCTGTCCGAAGTCTGTGGCGCGAGTCATCATGGAATAAGGGTTGACAGGTTGACAAGACTACTTATTCCGCTTGAATGAAGAGTGGCAAAACAGGCAATGGCGATAAATTCAAGATTTTAGCTATATATAATATGTCTTTTATTATCAATTATGCCAAGTTGTATTTGTGTGTAAGATTTAATGATTTATGGCTGCAGGACAAGGAATGCTCTGAACATCATATCACGTTTGCTTTCCCTTAACAGCGAAGATAATCCATGCTAGGGACCCTCGATGATATCATCTATGCGCTATGACCACTGATTTGAAATAAAGTAGCAACCAAACACTCTCTAAAACTGACTCCAAAATTGGGTACCACCAGTTTTTAGTCAATTATTATCATTTTTAAATTGATGTTTGGTTCTGCTTCCCTGGACTTCTAAACTGGGATAGCGTTAGAAAACCATTTTCACATTGTGGGTAAAATTAAATTGTTCTTAAATTTGGTTGTGCCGTTAACTTGGTTGCATGGTTCCCTGACTGGTCTACTCTATAGCCACTAGAACCTATTTGCTTGCCTCGTTTGCTTAACACGTCTTACTTTTAGAGGTTATTTAGTTATATTAATTATCAGGTTGAACGTACGCAGCAAGCGGACTTACACAACCCCGAATTTAGTGCATCGGCACTCTGGAATGCAGACATCCCCCACCTGTTGTCGTGTAATGGCTGCCCCTGGCTCGTAGGCCACCCCTTTGAGGTGACACTTGCCTGGCACGCGGGTGGACAGGGCAGCTGTACGTGATGGAACATAGGTGGACATTAACATTGGGCTCTTGCCATATATACAACATATAACTCTGTTATTGTTACATACTGTTCATGATTTCTTATAACTACTGTATAAATCAAGATTTGTGACTTGGATAATTAGAGCCGCAATAATACGATACGTACTCCAATTTTAATTGTACACAATTTGAAGGCAGAAAATGATTTTATTTCAATCTAGGGTTGAAGTTAAATCATTTTATGTATTGTTGTAATTTCTTGGTCAGTTAGTAGTTGCAACAAAAATAATAATTGTATTGTAATGATTCTGATCTCTTGCCTATTACTTGAATGTGAGTCTTAAATTCAGTTTATTCATTGTTTAGCTTGGTGCTATTTCACATACATCTGCAGTTACAGACAATGTTTGTTCATTGTTAAAATTTGTTATTCAAATTGAATAATATGCTTCTGATTCTGGTTCATTTTCTGCAGTTGACCAGTTGGCAGATAGCTACTCTAGTCTAGAA
Source organism: Sweltsa coloradensis (assembly GCA_024449915.1). Taxonomy (NCBI): domain Eukaryota; kingdom Metazoa; phylum Arthropoda; class Insecta; order Plecoptera; family Chloroperlidae; genus Sweltsa; species Sweltsa coloradensis. The sequence continues at coordinate 330,110 of JAMZAV010001029.1, forward strand.
AGATCAAATATAAAACCAATCGCAATCAACCATAAATTTCCGTCTTGGGCTGAATTTCAATTTGGTCTCAATTGAAAAATTTCTCGGAAATGTTGTACAATCATAATAATATTTTCAGAATTATTTTGTTAGTCTAATCTAATGCACTGAGAGCTGATTGACTAATGAGGACAATAAAACTTCTCACCTGTACAGTTGAACTTGGAGGGGCAGCAAACGCCTCTCTCCTGGAAGGGTTGACAGTTGAGCTCCTTGTAGTACTTCTGGATTCCCACGTTGCATTTGCTAGGGTCACAGTTTTGGCTCAAGACTGAAAGTTTAAAAAGCGTTAAGGACTGAACAATAATTAACTAAACTTAACCATTCTGCTCATAATTTAGTCTAGTAGTAATTAATTGACACTTCTCATCAAAACAACAATGATAACATGTCATGAAAAAAAGAAAGAAAACAAGTCGAAACACCGGTGGTCCGGTACTGAGAAACATGGAATGAGGAAGAGAAGAATTCCCCCTTTAAAATGTGCATGAGAATATGACCGGACTGAAATCTTAATTTGTTTGCACACAAATGTCCCTTAGTAAAATTACCTGTTAATGTAGGTATTTTTTATATTTCATACTTTATTTGGGAGCAAATGCCTATGCTTTTCTGTTCGTCTGTGCGTGTGTCGCGTCTCACATTATAATAACCGGACATGATCTGCGATTAACATGCATTTATAGTTAGCATTGCCCTTCAACGAGGATGATACAGAATTTATTTTTTGTAACCCTGAATGTCAAGGTGACAGGGCTATCCTTACTCAAGCCAGGGGGGGGGGTATTCTTGAACCCGGCACCACCACCAAAACATCAACGTATGATTAGGTTTGCAGTTTTGTTTGCGTATCATTCTTCGACAATCGTAGCTTCGCTTCTTGTTTTAGGTGCTCCAGAACTCAAGTTTGGTTTAATAGCAAGTTGATTTTAACTTATATTTTAGCGTAAATAAAATGGAGACAAACTCACACTGCGCGCACTTGTAGGTTTGTACGCAGCATTAGCGAGAACGACTCCCGGCATATTTAAGTTTCATTCATGTTTCTTGGTCATATAACTCGGAACTACTGTTGGGTGTGCGTGCACTGACCAAACAACGCTATTCAATTCACTTGTTTCTACTTCCTACTATCGATATAGCACCCCCAGGGTTCTACCAGTAATATTGACTGGAGGGTTTGCCTGAGATTTTATCAGTCAGAAAGTGAATGCTATAGTAGTTCAAATCTTTTACACCACCGCGCAGGTGGTGTACAATCTCTTCCAAAAACTGACTGCAGAAAGCAATAATAGATTTGATCTGATGATCTGATCATGATAGTTTTGGTCTATCTCCCTGATTTTTTTACATGATCTTGTTGATATGAAGAATTCTGAATGTATTCTTTATTTCTTTGACATCGTAGTTGACATTTCCGCTGTAAAGTGCAATTTTGTATGACGAATATTTATTCGCGTTGTAGGCCTACCAAAAAAGTGACAGATTTAAGTTGCGAGGTTTCAAAGGTTTCCTCAAGTTACATTAACATCAGAGTAGCCGTTTGTCCGGTTGATAGTAGACACAATTTTACACCCGAGCTCGGGTCAGTCAAATAAGTTTTTGCTTTACTCACTATATTATTATTATTATGCTCATCCAAAAATAACGCTGAAAATTTATCTTAAAAAATGCAAACAAAAAATATGACCTGCTCAGCACCCTTCTCTACTAAATTTAAATTGTACTTCTTTAGGTCTCTGGTATTTTTATTTTATTTTTTCGTCCACCGTACGTTTGGCGCCAAATTTAAATCCCAAATACCGAGACATCAGTGACTCTGTATGCCATAGCCTATTATACTGCAGGAATTTAGTGGAAAGACTGTTTGCCTCAGTAATCAAGACCAAGAGCGTACAGCAATAATAGACTATCTCCAGCCTAAGATGACCTTGGTTGTGATGGGATCTTTGCATTGACCCTAGTGGCCTATAGAACCTCATTGAGTAAGCTATATAGTTGCGTCCGTGACATGTTTACAGACAAACATCTTCATTGGAACTAAACACAGGAAATTATTCCCAGATCACTAAGACGGCCATGGCCTTGAGAGTTGATACGTACCTACTCCCATGTGATACCCTGGCTCGTTTCGACGCATTCCATGTGTTCAAAATACTTATTTCTGCATGAAACAGCCATCATCCCCTTCCTTTCCCTCCCCTATCACCACAATACTCAATCTCTAAGTGAAAAAGAGTTTCGTCCCAAAAGACATAATGTCATTCTTTCAATAAGAGCCCATAGGCTCGGTGTGAAACTACAAGCATGCACAAAAGTAACAAAGTGAATGCATTCGACAGAAGATCAGAAGATATTTCTAATACCTATATGAAGATTTCGATGTGTCTTTATCTTATTTTTTTACTTGTTGTCCGAGGATTAAAACTACCAGTAGGCCTACGTCTAGATACATGAAGTGATAGATCAAAATACCAGATATATAATTTGCCGTGCTACTAGTTATAGGGTGCAATGGATGACCCTATCTTCATAGTGTACTATATGTTGCGGATAGGACAATTTGTGAAGGGATGTCTGAGGGCTGTTTAAGAGGCACCTATCCCTTACATTCGTATTAACGACTGAGGAAAACCTAAAATAAAACTTCAGTCAGGATTGCCGGTCACGACGGGATTCGAACCCGGGACAGCAGAGTCGCTTTGCGCTCGAGCCATACTGAGGTGGGGCAATAATAGATAGATGATAGTGCCAGAAGCCAGCCTCACAATAGGCCTACTGGATAAAGGAGTGAGACTCACCCGTGGCAGCGGTAGCCAGCGTCACTAGCAGGATGAAGACGAGTGTTCCCATGGTGACGGCTGGACCTCGACTGATGATCCGCATTCCACTTTAGCCTCGCACGATAACAAGCCTTATCAGTCTAGCCACTTACTCACTCAAGACAATTGCCTTGATAACGACTTGCGTCGCTTTTATCTTCTCTCCTGCTAATTTAACGTTTTTTGTGTACGATCACTTTATTGTTTCAAATTGTTATGTTCAAACAGTTAAAAAATTAAATTTGAACTTAAAAACAGTCTTTACCTTGCTTCATTGAAAGCGACAATTGCCTATGATATCAAAACACAGTTTATCACTCTGCATTATTAGGCCTATATTTCTATTTCTATTCTTCGACTCGGATTCGGGAGGTCCCGGATTCAAATCCCATCGAGACCGGCAATCCTGACTGAAGGTTTTTTCCGAGGTTTTCCTCGGTCGTTAATGCGAATGCAAGGGATTCATCCCTTCGCAATTGTCCTATCCGAACATACCTAGTTAGACATATGAAGAGGGGCATGAATTGCACCCTATGGGCAGGCATCCCACGAAAATTTTATTATATATTCTTAAAATATTTGAATTAAGGGCGCTTCAACCGTTAGGTGAAAATGCGCACTAGCCTAGGGTTATATGGGGAGGAAAATCACATGCTGCTTGTCAGAACCTGTCACGGGTAGGGGGGGTCACGTTGAGGTCGTATGGTCTTTGTCATTGTTCGTGTTGTCTTGGTCGCTGTGGTCGGAGAAATCGTCAAGGGGAGAGGTTCCAGACGACGAATAAATAAGCGATGATATTTGCGAGATGGACTTTACCTCTTTCCAGGGCTCGAATCCAGCTATTAGCAGAAGTTTTTCAACTTCTGATTTGGACTCAAGTTCATCAGTTCTTGGGTTAGGAATTTGTAAACGGTGACTTTGGAGCCGTCCTAGCAACGAGGCACATAATAAATTCAAAGTTGATCTGAATCGGTCTTTTAGTTTCTGGCGTTGACCCGCGGGTGTTCGCACTGTCCATACCACTGATAGCTATTATTTCCTATTAAAAATATCGATCTTTGGTTGATTATCGCTCACTCGTCGATTGCGTCGGGGCCTACATGGTTGGCTTGGTCTCTTTGGTTTAATATCCACTCTAAATACGATTTATTATTTTTATTTAATAAAGGCCTAATTATTTTGTCCCCTTGCTCGTGACAATACTGTTTAGGCCTACAGCAAGGGGCAACTTTTTGTTATCCACATACAGACACAAATCTAGACAAGTTTTGGCCCCTGTTTTTCATGACCTGGTAGTCAAGATTGTATTACTGTCATAAATCATCACCTTATTACTAAACTATTTATTTTCTATTGGAATCTATACTTAAATAATTAAATAGACAGACAGACATAATGTTACATGTTTATTTACACATTATCACTACATTGTACTGGTTGTTGTCGACAATACGCAGCTCTATACTAGAGCTTCGTCTCACAATTGTAAATATCATTGCGTTATTTCTTAATCTCGGCATCAGTGTACTCCCACGCATTTCTGAAAATATTTCTGTTCCATATGTACCATGTGGTAAGCTTGAGCAGACCATAGAAGATCAGTGACAGTATCCCGAAGAAGAAGACGTAGAAAGTCAACAGAAGACCTGTGACAGATAAAAATACTACATATTGTTGTATAATAACTATAGCAAGCGTAGTGTTATATTACGTTTTTTTGGTTTTCAACCGTTAGGTCACAATGCACCACTCTAACCTAGGGGGGTGGGGGGGAGGAGGGGCCCATGCTGGTCAGAACCAGCCACGGGTAAGGGGAGGAATGGGGGGTTCTCACGTCACGGTCGTTATTGTCTTCGTCATCGTTCGTGATGTCATTGTCGTCATAGTCGTCGAGGGGTCGTCAAGGGAAGGGGGCAAGGTCCCCGACGACGATTGCCAGAGCTCGCCTCTATTTTCGGGGAGTAAAATACTACCCTTAATACTAGTTGATGTTTGCGAGGTGGACTTTTTCTCTTGAATCGCCTTTTACGATTAGCAGAGCCATGCTCTGGGCCAATTCTACCCCGGGTCCAGACGGGGTACGGTATTTAGCCTAGAAGGGTTCGGCAATGGTGCAAGACGGTCATGTGCTGAATTCGAACTTACGCCCATTGGTGTCATGTTATAACTTATAGGCCTAAGGCTTATACATTTCTCAGCATATTATACTGAAACAAATTATGTTTCAATACAAGAGTTACTTATTTAATTTGAGTTTTCCGTTTCTTAGACAAAGAAGGATCACGAATGAGTGAAACATTCAAAGTTTTTCCTCGCTTTGCCTGTGTGCTGAGTTTAGTTTAGTGTTTTAGTTTATTTGTAATAAGGACGCGCCACTCTAGTGTGCGTGGGGAGGAAACCGGCTAGTGTGTGTGGGGAGGAAAGTCTTATGCTGGTCAGAACCAGCCACGGGTAGGGGAAGGAAATGGGGAGGGGTTCTCACGTCGTGGTCGTCATCGTCTTTGTTCTCGTTCGTGTTGTCATGGTCGTCTTCATTGGGGAGGTCGTCAAGGAAAGGGGGCACGGTCCCCAACGACGGCTGCCAGAGCTCGCCTTGAAGGTAGTAGTGACGATTGGGGGGGGGAGTCCCTTGTTGTGGGTGTCCATAGAGAAATAACCAAGCTGTATCAAATTTAAGAGCCTATGCATAGGACAGGTTTCAGGCGCGGCTCACAGGTTTAAAAAATAACAGCTACATTTCATCATAAATGAAATTCAACCAAGAACAAAAATAAATTTGAACCATCGGATTTGTCTATTTTTTCTTTGGCTCGGTTATTGCTTCGGAAAAAATATTGTTGGAAACTTGATGATGAACTTTACTGCATGAAATAAGTAATATCTTTTTTTCATGACAGGCGCGGTCTTATTTACTATTCTGAACACTGTGGTGGAAATTGATATGTTTGAACATAATTATGGTCATATCGAAATTAGACATCAGTAAAGTTACACAAAACGGCTCAAGAAGTAGGCCCAAAATGATTGATGCTGCACAGAGGTTCCCGTTGCTTGGATCGCATGTACGAAGCTGCAGAAGGCGCACTTAGACGTCATCACAGTCTGATAACGGCCATCGTAGTAGGCAATACCCCGTCAAACTTTCATAAGTGGTACTAACTGAGCCCTTACCGTGAACACTTTACTTTGTTTTTAATGTTCATGAATTTTTGTAACGATGGACAGTAGCCATTAGCAAATTTATAAAAGCATTGTATTTGGACTAGTACAGATTGTAAACAAATAAACAAAAGTAGGCTTTTGTTCTAGGAAATCTGTTTTGAAAGCACGACCAACCGCTTGCTTGATGTATCATGAGAATTAACTATAAGTTTATGTTGACTTTTTTACCTACGCATGATTTATGTAGTGAATATAAATCAGGTACCACCGGTTTGACCGGTACAGTACGTTTTCATAACACTTGTACCGGTGTCCAACTAAAAAATACTATTTTCATGTCGTCTCATTGGGGAGGTCGTCAAGAAGGGCACGGTCCCAACGAGGCTGCAGAGCTCGCCTTGAAGGTAAATTGTAAGAGAAAGCCTCAGGCTTAACATTCGCCCTTTTCCTTGAGAAATAAAGACAACTTATTATTATTATTATTATTATTATTATATGAAGGTAGTAGTGACGATTGGGGGGGGGAGTCCCTGTCGGAAGGACCTACCTACCTACATCCTGTGGTCCATAGAGAAATAACCAGCTGTAGTCCACTTTAAATGAGAAACGAAGAAACGAAAAACTCAAATTAGGCCATCCAAGACTCTACTACTTACACCAACTCAGAGGCGTTCGGAGGAAAAACGTCCCCTCATCTTTGTTGTGGATGAACAACTTTACACCTTCCCAGAAGCTCGTGCAGCAAGCCTTGATTCTGCGTTTCTTGGACTTTTCCTGGAGGATGCCCTGGCTCAGGCTCTCGTTAGGCTGGCTCACGGTCACCGTAGGTCGCTTCACCGTGGACATTTCAGCTTATTCAGAACGATTAGGACATTCGATCACCTTGTTGACTTTGAAGCTGAAGTAATAGACACATGGAAAAGACAACTGACAAGACTGGTTACTAGCAGGGTCCACTAGATACTTATGCTGAGCTGCAGCCAAGGAGGAATGGCTGCAGCAGGGTCCACTAGATACTTATGCTAAGCTGCTGTAAGCTGGGTCTTCTCACCTGATGTAAACAAACCGCCATTTTATATCTTAGCGTGTGTTTTAAAAATAATCTGGAGCGCTCCGAACACGCTCTGTAATATTATCCGTAGCAGAATGTGCTATGTTTTTGTTTTGTTTTGACAGATCATTGGGCATTGTGGATTATTACCAACTTTGTGTTTAGAATGAAGTTACAACTCCACGATAAAAGATTTTATGCGCATAAGCCTAGGCTAGGCCCTAGTGTGTGGGCTTTTCATAGACCAAGGCATAGACCTTACCCAATAAACCTTTCTTGTAGAAGTCGACGTCGAACTTAGGTCTGGAGGTTACCCGCGTTCTTAGGGCTAGGCCCTAGGCTTAGCTCAGATTCAAGTTCAAGTTTGATTAAAATTAATCCTCATTAGGTATTGGTTTATACATGGTGCAAGTATGGACAAGTGCAAGGCTTGGGCTCATCTTTATCTTACCAAACACATCAATGCTAATAGGCCTTATTGCCATAGGCCTACCGGTATCTGGACAGTTTGCCTCGGGCCCTAATATCCAAATTAGTATGCAAATGAAAATTGAGATATGAAGTTGAAAGATATAAAAATTATTTACATCATAATGTTACCTGCAAATATAAGAATCAAAGATTATATAAATGGTAGCCTATTTATGTAATATTTATTGCATTAAAAAAATAATGTGCAACCGATTTCTGAAATTGACGTCCAGCTGCAGTCTGCTGTTTGTTTACAAAATCTCTTTGAGGTCCGTTGGATAATGTGTGCGTGCACTCAGTAGACACATTATCAAGTAGGCCTTGACTTCAAGATATAAAATGGCGCTTATACATTGTGGAAGTACAAGCAGAGTCGATAAAGAAGTTTCCCCGTTGGGGAGGTCCTCCAACTCCCTATACCGCCCTGGGTTAAATAAAAAGTCGGTTTTTGGCGTTGGGAATCTAACGTTCCGCGCGACTCTGTGTGACGATTGATGGAACTACTTCAATAAAAGTACGTCACTTTTCTACTAGTAGTTAACAGTCGATGCGACAAATGGCGGAAACGTCAAAATATTAAATACGATCGAATGTTGGCGAATGTTTTTGGCATAAAGCAAACTCTCTTTATTAATGAGGATATTTCTGATGGAGTAGACCTAAGCTTAGGAGCTAGGCCGACAATATGTATTGTTCAAGATTTCGATTTGAGTGCCAAAGGCGTACTTACGTCTGAAAACTGTATTGTGGCCTTGGGCCTAGGCTACACTTACGTCCGTTAGGCTAGAACAAGGCATATTTCAAATTATTTCGCACGAAAATGTCAGTGACGCCTTGCGCAACACTTTATAGTACAATAATAAATCAAAAGTAAATCGTTTTAAAAGATAGGGCCAGGGCTAATATTGATTGAAATAAAATTGAAGTTGACGTTTAGTCTGTATTGTTGATTTTAGCGTCACTGCAATCGATAATCTACATAGCCTAGTCCGTTATGCGTGCAGTGCTTTTATTAGTTCACATTGGAGCCGATCTCAGCGCGCAGAACGTTAAATTCCGTTTTGACTTGGGAAGTCAAGGGCAGAGTCGATAAAGAAGTTTCCCCGTTGGGGAGGTCCTCCAACTCCCTATACCGCCCTGGGTTAAATAAAAAGTCGGTTTTTGGCGTTGGGAATCTAACGTTCCGCGCGACTCTGTGTGACGATTGATGGAACTACTTCAATAAAAGTACGTCACTTTTCTACTAGTAGTTAACAGTCGATGACGACAAATGGCGGAAACGTCAAAATATTAAATACGATCGAATGTTGGCGAATGTTGGCGAATGTTTTGGCATAAAGCAAACTCTCTTTATTAATGAGGATATTTCTGATGGAGTAGACCTAAGCTTAGGAGCTAGGCCGACAATATGTATTGTTCAAGATTTCGATTTGAGTGCCAAAGGCGTACTTACGTCTGAAAACTGTATTGTGGCCTTGGGCCTAGGCTACACTTACGTCCGTTAGGCTTGAACAAGGCATATCTCAAATTATTTCGCACGAAAATGTCAGTGACGCCTGCGCAACACTTTATAGTACAATAATAAATCAAAAGTAAATCGTTTTAAAAGACTAGGGCCCAGGGCTAATATGATTGAAATAAAATTGAAGTTTGACGTTTCGTCTGTTGTTTGTTGATTTCAGCGTCACTGCACATCGATAATCTACTGACCGTATTTAGCGTGCAGTGCTTTTATTAGTTTCACATTGGAGCCGCTCTCAGCGCGCAGGACGTTAGATTCCGTTTTGACTTGGGAGTAAGGGGACCTCCCCAAAGGGGAAACTTCTTTATCGACTCTGGTAAGGGACCTCCCCAAAGGGGAAACTTCTTTATCGACTCTGGTACAAGCGAAGACCCACCTTACAGCAGCTGTTAGGTATCTAGTGGACCCTGTGCTGCAGCAGCTGTTGGGTATCTAGTGGACCTTGGTTCCTAGCAACACGCGGCCTTCTTGGTTTTGGCTGTTGCAAGTGAGTTCGACGAACCTCCGCCAGAGCGGAGATCAAGGTAGACCTTGATTGCAAGGTCCTCTAAATCTCCACGCTCTCGCTGGAGAGTTCGTCGATGGACCTTGCAGCTTTTGATTTATTAACAGATAGATCGTTGTCAGACAAGACTTTAAAATACAGACATACAGTAAAAAAAATCGTCAAAATACTCTAATCACACTCTTTTTTTCCGGGGCTGTGCGCTCCTCCAAATCCCCCATTGTACTCAATCATGAACTTTACCCAGGAAAGAGCGTATAACCATTAATTAATTTTGGATGACACCACTGAATGTACCCACAACATACCCCCTTACAAAAAAAATCTACCCCCCCCCCCAAAAAAAAAAAAAAACAGGGCTAGTTACGCCCCTGCAGACATACACTACAGTACACCATAGATACTATATTTTTCACATAATTTATATTCAGTGGGGTTTTAAAGTAGACCACGCCAACCATATCGGCGCCAACGTCGTCGACGCACATCGCGCTGATTGGTATTTCACCTATCAAACAAGCTGGACACGATTCATAATTTATTTGTAGTGCGGCTCCAAAGTCACCGATTAGGTAATTGTTTACACAGCCTGAAACGTGATTCGAACTCGAGACTTTCCGCATTGGATGCAGAACTCTTTTAACTATTCAATGCAATTTACAGAGGACCTTCGAAATCTCCATGGTCTTGCGTCTTGCGCTTGCCAAGTTTTTTTACTGCAATCTCATTAAATGCTCTTCACATTTTTCGAATTTAAAAAAATATTTTTTCTCTCTCTACCATCGCTACAGACAATCTTGATAAACCTGTATCCTAACCTTAGACCTTAAACCTTAGACCTGTGGTGGTTTTGAGTAAATACAGAAAAAAGTCCACCTTGCAAATATCAGCTAGAGGGGAGTACTACTATATTAGGTACTCCCCAAAACTAGAGGCGAGCTCTGGCAATCGTCGTCGGGCAAACCTCTCCATTCCTTTAAGACCTTCCCGACACAACCACACACAATGACACAAAGACGATGACCACGACATGAGAACCCCGCCCCTCCATTTCCTCCTCCTACCTGTGACTGGTTCTGACCTAGATTCTGACCAGCTAGGCTCGCTTGAGTGGCGCATTATGACCTAGCGGTTGACGTGCCCTTAATCAAAATAAACCAAACAATCAATTAATACTTCTCTTGAAAATTGCACTTTTAGGCCTACCTATGGTTTATACTTTATTTTGCAGTCTACGATTTTATTGCTAATCAAATTAAAACGAAGTTCACTAAAAACACTGTAAGAAATTTGAAATTTCCTTGCAACCTTGTAAGGGTGGTTGGTAAACAGAACTTGGTACGACATTCAAAAATGGTAACAAGCAAAATTAATCTAAATTAAATGTCACAGGAAGAGATGGCTCAATACACCAAAAATGCTCATCCATCAACGTGAATGTAAAAACTTCGCGAAGCCACCTAGTATGTACAAAATAATGTATTTTTAACTTCTTAGAAAAAAGTAACATTTATAAACTAGGAAACTTCGCAAACGCTTTTTCAGGCGCGTTGTTGGATGAGCGTAATTGGTGCATTGAGCTGCCATGTGTTCATGATTAATAATTTTTTTCGATTGCGCTCAAATTTCACAAGAATATAAATTCATAAAATATTAAAAAAATATAAAAAAAAAAAATCATAAAATTGCGATTTTTATGAGAAATAATTTTTTGATTGCGTTCAAATTTCACATGAATATATAAATTCATAAAATTAAGGTTCTGTGCAAAAATCATTACAATCGGATAAAGCATGGAGGTGCTATCAGTCGAAGACATTTAAAAAAAAACAAAAAAAACGTTAAATTGCGATTTTCATGAGAAATAATTTTCCGATTGCGCTCAAAAACGTGGCAGTTCTAAGTTCAGAGATTTCGAAGGCCTCCAGAAAATTTCATCGCAATTGGAGTATCGGTTTAGCCAGAATCATGTTAACAAACACACACAAAAAAAAAAACAGGAAAAAAAAGAAAAACATTCCGGATTGTTTTCTCCAGTGTAGTGAAATGGAACCTTCGCTTCGCTCGCTACGCTCATCCAAAAATGGATGAACATTTTTAATTGCCAAGTATATTAATTTCTTGATTATTTAAAAGATTTGGGTGTCTGGAGACATGGCCTCTTGAGTGCAGTACTTTCGTAATTTTCGAACTAGATGTAGGAAAAAAATCATATTTAGTTCTGTTTTCACCCTCAAATTCCACAACAAATCATTGGATGAGCGTAGGGAAGACTTTAACAAGTTGACTAACGAAACCCAGAGAAAAACGGCTACAGTGTTTTTATTCTGTTTATTCGCTCTCTATATCGAAAGGAACGCAGGGAATGCAGGGAACCTTCGAAATCTCTTAACTTGGAACTGCCACGTTTTTGGGTACAATAGAAAATATCAAAATAGTACTTACACGATTTTTTTGTCCCAGTGTTTGCTCGTACTTTTAAGATTTTTCCCATTTTTTGAACATTTTTTTGTTTGTTAGCTGTGTACTGGACAAACGGCTACTCTGATTTCAATAACAGAATTTTTTTAATTTTTTTTAATTTTTTTTTTTTTTAGAATATTGATGGATGGCTTACTCAAAATTGTTCTCTAATATTAATGGATTGTTTGATTTTTTTATATATCATGTGTTTCTAAATAGTAATGCCATCTTTATTAAGAAATTACAAAATCCATCCCGATCGGGGTTCAAACCCTCATTCCAAGTAGGCGTCTTAGCCAACTAGACCATCGAGACGGTAACTATTTAATTTCTGAATTGTAATTGCATTATAGATCTGAATGAATGGATTTTTTAAAACTTCTTCCAAATCTATAAATAACCTATCTTAGTTTTAAAAGTATCTTTAGTATTTTATAGGAGCTAAAAGGAAACATACAGTGAAAATTGTTTACCGTCATGTTATGTCGTGCGAGTGTGTTTAATCTATGAATGAAATATATATGCTATGTTCTTAATAAAACTGAAATTAAATTTTCAGAGGACCTAAGAAATTTTTAAACTTTGATATACTATGATTTTAAGTACCTACTGGTACAACCAAGAAACTCTTCTCATGATCATTACACTATTACGATTTTTTTAAATGCATAGTGAATGCAGTGAGATTAGACAATGTGACTACAAAAAGCGTTCGCGAAGCAGCCTAGTAGGTCCTACACAAATGTAGGAATCACCTTCCTGAAAATGAACTTCGAATCCAGCCCGTGCTGCCGGTTCGGCGGCCAGCCCCAAGTTTGGCATTATTGTTTCTTCCTCTGTTGCAATCTAGCTATGGTTATGAAATTTTACAGCATGTCATACTTTTTTTGCGAGGTTAGGGGTGAACAAATCAATTTCAGGAAAACTACTCTCCGTATCTATTGAAAATCGATAAAAGCAGAGTTTAAAATATGTTGTTTTTAACATATGTGTGGCTCGTTGGTCTTGTGGTTAGCTATCTGCTTCCAATGCAGAAGGTCCGGTTCGATTCCCGCTAAAGTCAGAAGTTTTTTAACTTCTGATTTGGACTTCAGTCCATCAGTTCTGTCTTAGATTTGTAAACGGTGATTTGGAGCCGTCCTAGAAACGAAGCACATAATAAATTTCAGAGTGTTCTGAATCGGCCTTGTTGATTCTGGCGTGATTCGCGGTGTTTCGCACTGTCCATACCACTGATTGCTATATTTCCTATTAAAATATCGATCTTTGGTTGGTTATCGCTCACTCGCATTACGTCGGGGCCTGCAGGGTTGGCTTGGTCGCTTTGATAAAAGTCCCCCACTGAAAATCAGTTATATAACTGAGTGGTAGACTCTAAATAAAATTTATTTATTATTTATATTATTTATGTTGCATGCGATTGTAGTTTGCACCCCAGTTGCATACCTTTCAATTTATGTGCGACCTACTATCGAGTCAACACAGTAATCGTAATACTATTTGGTAAACAAATATTTGATATTCAAGTTCAGATTTTTAATCATTTGATATTCGATTTGAACCTTCACACACCAACACCACTAGCATAAACAATTTATATTCATCGGTTGAAAAATGCAGGCATATTTTGCTAAGTACAATTTTTTTTTCTTCAAATATTCAAAGTGTTCTCATAAATATGAACATAATATATACAGTAGGCCTCTCAGCTGGGGTAGTGAAAGAGTGAAGAAGAGAGAAAATAGTCCAACAGCTTACCTGAAAACCGTAGGTGACTGCGTGAGACAAGTAGAGTTAAATATATACAAACACTGTCGAAACGTTCCGGCTCGCGTGGCCTTGGTCACTCGACCGTTGGAGATTTCTTCTTATTTACGTCTACTCGTCTCACGTTCAGCCAGGTAAGCTATTGGACTAGTACTTTTGCCACTCATTCACCAAGGTGTTCTCATAGTATTCTCAGCATGATTTGAACTTCGGCCAATCGTACACCATGCTGTAAATAACTTTCATTTCATCCTTTAACAGCAGGGCACTCATTCAACTCAGTGGGAGAGGGAATCAGCTAATCACATGTTATGTGAGCTTGTACCCATGTATAGAGTTGCGACTGTCGCTACAGTGCATTGGGATAGCATATTAGAACAAGGTTCTACTGGTTAGAAAGTAAAATACCATAGTTGTTTTTGCATTTACGTAGTTATATTTATGTAGATTTTCTTGATCTACAAAGAACACCTTTAGAAATTAACAATTAACATGGTCTACGACTAGATAATTAATGTCATTGTTACAAATCATGATCATGATCATAACTTCCATTATGCTACACACAACTATACAAAATTATCTGTAAAATCATAAAAAGTTAAAGTGTTTTCTTTAAAATACAAAATATACATCTCTGTTAATAATCAAAGGAAGATAATAATCCACTATGATTAGTAATATCGTTACTCGAGCTCAAACTTTGCCATCTTTATCACGATTGGCACCAAGTTTCTTTAAGACAGCTGTTGTTGAGTCTTGTGGCAAAGAAGAAATTAGTTGGTGGTCATGTCTGGTACATATCTTATTTGTTAGTATGTAATTGAAGATGACTTGACCCACCCAAAATCATTGAATAGTACATAGTGTCACCAGTGTGATTCGAGCACATATTTTTCCCCTCTGCAATCAATTGGCTTTGGGCGGTTCATTCATGAATTGGGAGAGACACCCATTCTAAGGAAACTTGCCTATTATTATGGTAGGGCCTACTGACTTGACAAAACAGTAATACCGGGTTGCCAACACTGCGCATTTAGAGAAACCAATCAGAAGCCTGGCGCGATCTGCTTCATTTGTTGGCGTACAAGTTGATCAATGATTAACTGCTAGCACTGCTTCTCTGCACATTATATATGACGGACCAATACAGTCATGGCATGATCATTCATCATAATATGTACATATTACATAATATGGGGTACGTATGTAAGAAAATTTAATTAATATGTAGCAGTTTGCTTTTGGACACTATGTACAAGAAGTTTAAGAAGATACAAAATTATTTTAACACTGATGCAATTCAAATCGATACATTTAACATTGAGTATGGGAACGAGAGGTAGGAAACAAAGTAACTAGCTTACAACACAATGTCAGGAGCCCAGAATAACACTGACCCGACTACACCTAACAGAACATAAACGATGTCACACTGTGCTAGATCATAGAACAAACGACTTATCACAATTCACAACACACATGATGCTAGGCTACTTGTTATTTAATAAATAATAACAAGATTTATACGGGTTTAGATTTTGTTTAGAAAACAAAAATTAAGTAAATGTTCCCTAAATTACAGAGTAACTAAATCAATTAGGGAGTATTATAATAATACAGTACATGTAATCACGACTTTACAACTGACTGATGGGAAGCTCAGCTCTTTTCTACAGTTTAGAAAAATATAAAAAATAAATGTAAGCACTAGAATCACTTTGTATTCAGTATGGAATAGTCTAAGTGGTGCTTCCCTAAATGTCTTGAAACGTTACTGATACCCAGCAAAGCATTTTCTGATTCACTCTACTGAGACCACAATGCTACATATCTTTAGGTGATTTTATGAACATCAATTTTGTGGTTGCTTAATGTACTCAATTCAGACAGACGCCGTGTTAATGCGCTACCTGATAGGCTCTAGGTTGGTGAGATCTGATTGGCTATAGTTTTCCACCTGACAGTAATGCTCCATAGTAATGCTCACAGGAATCAGTGGTCTTCACAGTGGTCTGTGGAGCATTACGATTCTTCAACAACAACCACAAAAATAGCATTGTGGCATGCACGCTGGAATTCACCTAAGATATGTAGTAGCACCGTGACTGAGACTGTATGAAAGTTAGGTTATAGTTTGAACCTTATTCAAATGTTTAGGACTGTGCGATCTTCAGTCAGCTGAGTCATCATACGTTGAGAAAGTTTTATTTGTGCCAATCGGTGTGTTTTCCAAAACTAAGATGAAACAGCACATCCTATTGCGCATGCAACCACTTTACTGTTGACGTCTTACAAAAAACAGTTCAGATAAATGAAACAAAAATATATATCTAGATATCACATTGAGACTACACAATGAACCAGGATAATACACAGGCCAAATATTTGTTAACAATTCATCAAACACAGTTTATAATTACTCCCACATGACACAATACGATAAACAATAAAAATGATGAGAAGTTACAGGTATCGTTTGATGATCGGAAGTCTGATAAAGCTACAGAACCGCGAGATAAGAATCACCGGTAACAAATTAATAACAATTTTAGGCAGACCAGCTGCGTCGGAGACCACTAGCCTAGTATTTACATTTCAACGCGTACATTTTCTCAACATATCAGTCCACTTTATAGATAATACCCTTTCCAGTTTTTTACTTTTTTGTTTAACAAATGCAAGTTAATGCAAATGAGCAATCCAATATAAAAAGAGCAATCCAATATATCAAACACACAATCATAGGAAGACCAAGTGTAACACTCATTTGTTTGTCTTATTAATTTTGTGGTTACAAAATTGCTTCACTCGACATTGAACCTACGGTATTGATTGAACTTATCATAGAAACAAGAAACATGTTAGGTGGTCCGTGCCATTTCTTGTGTTGAGATGAGTAGTGCCCATGCACCAACCATTTACATGGCTAATATATTCACAATCACATCTCATCTCAACTTCAACATCTCGCGGATCTTGGAAGTACGGTAACCCTACCTACTTTCAAAGTGATTTTACTTAAATGCGTTATCACCAACTTCTACCGTATTCTTTTAAACCGTAGGGAAAATCACCTGTTCAAAAGCAATCTCATTTTGCTTACTTGACGTAATTACGATTCTGTGCAAGTGCAACAAGGTAATCCACCCATCACTGTGTGTTTAGTAATGGCAATAAATTCACTGTAAACAAACTGACGATTACTGACAATTATTCTCGCCCTGACCGATGATTTCAATTGGCAAGCTCTTAAAACTGTAGCCTATTTGTACCATACAAATGTACAAAACATTCTACTGAGCACAGCATCATGGCAATACAAATACAATAACATGAATACTATATTGTATATATATATAAATCTAAATGGTTAAAAAGACCAACCTCAAGATTGAACAAATGCACAGTACCGGTAATTCCACCTGTACAAGATTCCTGGCGGTAAGATTCGAGTATAATACGTACATAACATTTATCGCACAAGCTCAACAGTTTCATTAATTTATTCAAGCTTAAAAGTTATAACGGCTTAACTTTAGGACTATTCTGAAAGCGACTTCGAGAACAAATAAATTATTTTAATTTTCCCTTATTTAAGCCGCAAATTTGTTATTCCAGCTGATGGAGTTTGCTATAGCTGGAACTAGATAAGCTGGTGGTCATCAAGGTCAAACAAGAGCACGGACGCCAACGTTGACAATTTACACACAACTGACATTAGGTAGGGCCTACCGTATTTGGTCATGTATATCACATATATCAACATTTTATAAGCTGTGAATACAGTAGTTCGTCCCACAGAGTGTTTTTTTGCCTTGTTGGTAATCGTTTGTCCAAAGTTTTAGCAGTTTATAATGCCAACCTCGCCAGATGTGATGTCAATGTTTAGGAGCATCAAAATGTCATGATTTTATTCGTACACTTCATAAATAGTACTTTATTTTTAGGATATATTGGGCAAGGCTTGGCTTTAAAATAGACATGTTTTTCTTCGAAAGCAGTTTTAGAGACCGTTATTTTATTAACTTTTTGCCGATCCCTTGGCGACCGCCACCTTAACTGATTCCACCTATAGATACTGTATTTCCAATTTCACCATATTATTAAGTTGGTTGATATGGTCATGATAAACTAATCGGATTACGGAAGCCGTTTTAGCTCAAACGTTTGAAATGACCGTGATAAAAGTATTGATACTACTAGTATGTAAAACCAAATCATATAGGCCTACTTGTAGTAATTAATTACACACTAACCTCGTATTTTTCATTGATGAAAACTGAAAAGATACATCGTTGTCCAAACAGATAGGAATAGGTAAAATACCAGTACGTACTAGTATAAATTTAGTAACAAGATTTAAAGTTTGTTTCTGCTCTACACTACAGTAGTTATTTACTCAAATTAGGATACTCTAGGACCAGGTTACTGTATCACTCAGAAAAATATTTACTCTTGTATTGACTCACAAAGTCAGGACATTTGTTTTGGATTATTATTTGGAAAGTACTTGCTGCATCATCTTAACTTTTAACACTACAAAATTATTTAAATTAGCCAACATTTTACATTAGGTATTAATATTATTTATCACGTCAGCATTTCTTCGCCTCAAATCATAAGCTACGAGGGTTAAATAAATTTACAACACTGATTGAGTAATTGGAGTACTATAACACAATATCGTACCAAAATACAGTTTGTATTAGTTTAATATCAAATGATATTGAGCATTCTTCAATGTGGACAGCTGGTAGGTTAAGAAACATGACTGACGTTCAAAGAATTTGTACCGTATTGTTTTACATTGTCACAATATTGTAAAGTAAACTTCTGAAAGGAATGCTAGTGTTGTAGAAGAAATACTAGTCTAGTACTGTCCAAGCAAGCTAACACTAGAAGACTAAAACATGTCGAGCAATGCTTGTTTGACTGTCCAAGACTGGTTTAATCACTTCAATGTTTCGAGTTGAGTATAGTGATGACACCGGGTCCAAAACGTTCAAACCAGTTCCTCCACTTTGGAACTGTTTTAAGACCTTTTTGTTCAATCTATAAGCATCACAATAAGAGTAAGTTTTTTTGGAAGTGACTGTACGGCCGAGAGTGAGTTGGCCTCGGCACCCGCATTTTGTCACATGGCAAAACAAATCAGTACGCGCTCTCTCTCTCTCTCTCTCTCTCTCACTCAATTACGTAGTTTACAGTTGTACGGCAGACTTCAGTACAAGTTTCCGGATACCCAATGTTAGCCTACTGTTTGTTACATAACTTTTGGTCTTCCAACATTGAAGAATGCACTAAAACTGGTTTAACATACCACTGAGCACTTGTAGCAAAGCTATTACATCCATACTATCTCACAACAACAAAGATCTAGACTCACTACTCAAGAACTTTTTGACTCATTTTATTCCCAGTTAGTGCATGCATGGCTTCACAGTGAAAGAAAATATAACGTAAATGGCACGTCTGTGCAGCACTAAGTTGCCACATTTGGCAGTGAGAGCTTGATCATTTTAACCTTTGCAAACCCAGTGACAGTAATTAAACATTCAATTACGTATCTAACAAACTGGTTGTGCTGATGAAAACTTGCACACTGAAGATTCTATTCTTCAGAGCGCACACCAGACTTGACCAATTGATAGATTGTCGAGCTGTTTGCTGCTTAACCGTTTAACAACCTAGAGTTAGTGTTACGAGTATTGGTTTGATTCGATGTCGACCTACACAAAGTCATTTAACTTTGATCGATACTCATTTTTGGAAACTGCTCTCAATTATCTCAAAACGTTCGATGGCGATCACTCTTTGGTAAAAAACTTCCATCAAACGCAACATATTGCAACGTTTTGCATAATCGATGGTAGGCAGCGAGATACGTACAGTGTACTGCCAAACACTGTGTTCTGAATCACTTGACACAGTCTCTGATCACTTGATTAAAGTTGCCAGAACCTGGCCCAAGCGCTCCATCAGCTGGGTGAAACTAGCTCCACTAGGATCCAGGTGAAGAGTTTGTCCAGTCTTAGATCCTTGCGGTTGTACTTGAGACTGTTCAGGCCGTCCGTCTTGAATCTTTTCTGGCCAGTGTTGAGATACTGGTAGCGTTTAGGATTCGCCTTCTCTTTCTTGTGAGAGAGCATTTTATATCTGGCAATGTTGAACGGATACCGCGATATGTGGAAACCGTGGTACTTGATTCTGTTTGACATGTCGTCGTCTTCTCCCCCCCACCCCCAGAACATGTTGCTGAATCCGTTGACGCGCTGGAACTGCGACCGCGTGAGCGCGCTCACCCCGCCGAAGATGCTCTTGTACGGGAGTTTGTACCGGAACGTGTCCACCGCCACGGACATGTGACGTGGCTGTTCCGGACACGTGTACAGGTTGCGGTCGTCTTCCGGAAGTAGGTCCACGTCGTGGAAGATGAAACACTCGTAGTTGTACAGTTTCAACGCCTCCACAAAACCGATGTTGAGGAGCATCGCGCGATTGAACGGACCGTTGCCCGCCTGTTCCACCACAAAGATACCGTAGTCCAGCTGTTGGCGCTGGAGCATCGGATGGAGGTTGGCCAGGAAGATGCTGAGGTGGTGCTCCCGGTCCCGGTAGCTCACGACGATCGCAACCCGGTCCCGCGCTTGGCAGTCTTTTGGACGGTAATGACCTCCCGGCTCCACCATGGGAAACCTGGCAAAGAGATCGGTCGAGTTAAAAGTGGAGGCATACATAGAGCTTTAAACTAACAAGTTTTGAAACATAATGGCATTATCTCGACTGGGCGGCTAGATGCATGGCAAAGAAATAATGTAAATGTGGCATAGGAAAACAACATAATGCTAGCTTTGATTATCTTTATTTATGAGAGCAAAACAATGAGAAACAAACTAGGAGTGGAAAGTCTACGAAATAAAATAGGAAGAGAAAGACTTCGGTGGTATGGGCACGTACGAAGAATGAAGCAAGATTGAATCCCAAGAAGAGAATTTGAACGCACATGCGTGGGAGTAAGAAGAGTTGGACGCCCAAGAGATGGATGGAGGGACCAAATAAAATGGAATGCTGAAGCAAGAGGGAAATCATCTAATATGTACCAAAAGTATTAGTCCACAAGATAATGATAGTGTGTTAGTGCAATGGTGTCAACATGAAAGAGGCTATGCAAACCAGCATCTAGTCAAAAAAGAGAAGCTATTTAGTCAACGCTTGTAGGCCTACGTAGCCTCTGGTCAACACCATGTCATCTAGCGGACATCATTTTTTTCATACAAGATCTTTATCTACATTGCTACGCACTGATCATAGATACAACTACCCCAACTTTGTCCGGATTGACCGATCCATAAAGTATAAAACCCTAGAAAAAGTGCAAATTATAAATTATACATTGTATACATGCTATCTTGATCGTCTTTACTTCATAGATTGTTATATTCTTGTTAATCTAATACATGAATCCTTTTCTTGTCTCATAAAATATTGGGGATACTGTTCCGGTAATGTTTGTAATCTATACTGTTATCTACTGGCACTGCTCTGTACTTGAGAAAATAGATTAAAATCCATCTATGTATCGATTTTTCAGGAGCAAAATAAGTAGATATAAGCAACAACAATTAGCATCTAGGCCTGTTCGATAATAAATGTTATACATTGTTACTGAAACTAAAACATTCCAAAATCGATTTTCCAACAAATTTGGAAAGTTCACAATTAAATAAAATTACTTATGAACCAGGACCATGAAGAAGTTTAATGGAACAACTCTTGAGCAAAGTTCAAACCTTTTAGCAAGCTCCTCCAACGAAGGCGCATCAGTCTGGACCTTGACTGGCCCCGTCAGGGTGGGGGGTATCGGTGGACACATCGGCCGGCCTGCAACGGCTACTGTAACGTTCGCGTTGGCAGCGGAAGGTGACGAACCAGTCGAGTTCGAGGCTTGCGGTTGTGACGTCGACGTGTTGTGCCAGGACTCGTTGCCCGGGCTGTACCAAAACATGAACATCAGGTTCTATGTTATATTACTTCAGTTCATTCATACCATTAATCATGGTTCTAGCTCACCGGAAATAGCATTAATAACACAAGATATGGGTTTGAGCTCAACAACACTCATCCAGTTCAGAAGTGACAATGGTGACCAAGATTCAAATTCAAATTAAACATGCTTTATATTTGCATGTTTTTGCGTTGTTTGGTGATTAACTTGGTGTAATTAAAAAACAATTTTCCATGTAATGTCTAAATTTTTGACCACTCATCTAAAGGTCTGGTCTACTCAGAAAACCGTATGAACTGTTGGGCAACTTACTCACTAAGAACCAAATAAATCGGCAAGGATGGATATGAATAAAGGATAACACCTGTCGGCTCACCCATTCAAGAATTTGTACACTTGGTCACATGGAAGGAAGGTAGGAAGCCAACAGAGAGGACTGGAACAATGCTGGAAGAGAGGTGCATGGAAAGATATGAATAAAAGGTGTGCATGACGATTACACGTGCTAGACAAGACAAGTGTAAGGTGCTTTTTAAAATGATAATAAATTACATATAATAGAATGGGGCAAATTTATATTATTGTGAGAAAATAATTTTTGTATTGTGCAAAAGCAAATAACACTATTAATTAATATTACAGTATATTACACTATGAGAAAACAATTTTCTTAGAAGAACAGTGCATAGTTAATTTATTAACATTGAATGATTATAATATTATGTAAGTCATCGGTGTTCACCTATGGCGTATGATCGAGTGATTGAAGGCCGTCTCGTTGAAGAGCAGCCCCTTGGAGCGAAGTGGCGACAGTCTGTGTGCGCGGAGCAGCGAGGAGTTAATGGAAAACAGCGGCTCGAGGCGACGAGACTCGAAGATCACGCTGAACGAGTATTGAAGAGCGATCAGTGCCAACACGACCACCACCACCACCTGCAAGCACACAGTGTGGACGTTATTTGAAGAAATATTACAGGCCCGACATGAGATGAATGAAGAGAAGGGGGCTAATAATTTATCTTCTTGCACTTCAACGCCAGGTTTCCACACCAAAGTAACAGCTGAACTACTTCAATGTGTTTTTACTTCACAACCTACCGACTACCGTACACTTCTAAGTCTGGTTTAGCTAACAAACATTGAAAAAACCATCCCGGGCTTTAAACATATTGTTTCAGTTTGAAATTTCTACTAAATAGCATGTGTAGCATTAAAGGCAAATGTAAATTTAACATTGATATTGAAATTAGTAATAAGACAAAACCCTCTAGTTATTTTCAAAAACACTAATTTTAACATAAACCTTTTCATGAACAATTGAGTGACTGAGTACATCAATTTTCCCACCCTTTGCCCTGCCCGGGCAGGGGACAACTATTTAAGTAAAAAAACAAGACCCAGGCAAAAATGGGTAAAGCTAAAGTTGCTGGTCATTTGCTGCCATGCTGAAGATAATCCAAATTTTTTTAAATTCTGGACCTTTTGTTTATTTAATATAAGCTAAAACTATATTATAGAATAAAGATCACACTCAATACAAATTAAATGAAATGGCACAAAGAATACAAATTACAGAACCCCTAAACTGATCAATGTGTTTGCATTTTTGCAAACTACACTGCACACCACGATGAGCTTAGCTATGCTTCCTACTAACATCCATTCCACCCGCAAAACATCCTAACGGAAACCTCCGAACTATTTAAATGTAGCTCGCGAAGTAGTATTATTTGACTTGTCATCACCCGTAGCATGTAACTCCTGCAACTCGTCATTATTCACTTTAGCCAACACTCCACCAAACACTTCCTCAAACT
Source organism: Sweltsa coloradensis (assembly GCA_024449915.1). Lineage (NCBI taxonomy): Eukaryota > Metazoa > Arthropoda > Insecta > Plecoptera > Chloroperlidae > Sweltsa > Sweltsa coloradensis. The sequence goes on from JAMZAV010001029.1 coordinate 353,737, forward strand.
ACTGACTACATACTGCAATGTTCACACTTACTCAACACCCGAGATTATCTTGTTTATTCTTCACCCACGTTCCAAATATCAACTTAGGTACCTACTTTACTTTGAAGCCTTCTTGGACAATCTACATTCAAAACTAGGTTACCTAGGCCCTACTTAGAAAGGTAAATAAGGCGCCATCTACTTTGCATAAACTATATTCGTACAATTAGCATAATGCCTAACAACATCAGACCGAAGGATGCTAAGAGATAATATTTTGTGAGAGAGTGATGATAGAAGGAAAACTTTCAGTACGGGACTAAAATAACACACAATTAGCATTATTCATAACATAGAAGAGGCAAAAGTAGATATTTGATTTTAGCTTAGGCCTTACCCAATATTTTCACCATAATAAGTATATGTTTGGTTCATTTCATACATATGCTACTTGTAAATATGCTATTGGAAATTCTCAGTTAAGTGTAGCAAACTGACTTCATTGCAAGGTGGTTTTAAATTATAATTGCTGTTCACAAGGACCGAGTTTCCGGATGCGTTTGTTAATTTTTCCACTAATTTTAGGTGGCATGAAATGAAAAATTTAAAATAATTATTGAATTCACTGGATAATTTGGAAAATTGTTGTAAAATACAATTTGCTTAATTTATAACTAAAGCTATGTCTTTTAAGAAAAATAGCATATGGCTGGCTTATTTTAACACTGAACTCCGTCAGTTAATCTTGTATCCCGGTACCTGCTCGGAGGTTTACTTTCTTGGCTAATTCGTCCAAAGACGTTCCAACACATACGGTAAAGATCTAGATCAAACTAGAGGGTACTTACCTTATAGAGGTGTGACCGTAGCCAGGGTGGCAGCATGCCTTTCAACCTCAACACCGATCCATCACAACACTACCGCACATCTCACGTAGACTGAAACACACAAACACACAACCTGGTTAGAATTTATCTCCGGCAATAATATAACTAATTAAATGCATTGTGGGTATAGCCATTTACTTTTGGACCATTGTTCATTTAAGGGGGCAAATCTCCCCTATATGTATCACTTTTCTGTTGGTCCGTCTGTGCGAGTGGTGTGTTTTGTCTCACGATAAATTCCGAAGATGATCTCGACGTGCGTATTTTTGTTTGCGTTGCCCTTCAACAAGGATGATACAGAATGCTTTTGGTGACCCTGGGAGTCAGGAGCCTCATTCAAAAGAGAGATACCTTTGAATTCGGCACCTCCACCTTAAGAGAACGAGATCTTATGTGTATTCTTCTTCAACAACCTGTTGATTAAGTAACTTTATTTTGTGTTCTTCTTTGATTTCAAATGGCACTTGTAGTTCATTTCCTAAAGGATGGGACCATTAAACGGGAGAGCGATATAAAAAGTTTACATTTTCACACACAACACAGAACGCCTAAATATTACAATCTTGTTTCTTGCCATTTGTAACTGGAATAATAACTGTAGATCCATGTTCTTGGGATGGAATGTTTAACTTTTAGACGGCAGAGTGACGTCAACGTTAATAATTTCGAGGGTAATTATGTTCACAATTCATTTTTGGAAAGCAACAAAGAATGATGCGGCTATAATTTTGTATCTTCCCTGCAGAAATGGGGTCATTTTTTTGTCAGCTCCTTCCACATTAAAAAATTATGTTCACCGATTTAACATGACAAACCTAAAATGTTAAATTTACGTTCGTCAAAATATAATATTATTTAACCACATGGCCAGTGGCGAAGGAACCGTGAGGGGGGGGACTAATAAAGTAACGCGAGTTAATTTAATATTAATCCCAGAATTTCCGTAGTAAATATACACAGTACAATTGAACAATTCGACAGTCACCTTGGTATGTTTGCCTGTATGCTTCGTCATTACATAAAAAATTAGGTTGAAATTTAGCCTTTTTTTTAGTTTTTAGATCGCAGATAATTGCTGTAACACATAGTTTACAGAGTCCGAGTCAGTTAAAACACGAGAAATAACTGTAGTACGTATGGTGAAGTCTCTTTTCGACTTTGGCGGCTGGAGCTTTGCCCCAGACCCCAGCATCCACCCACAAAATCTGCTAATAAATCCCCCCCCCCCCAACTTTCAAAACGTTCCTACGCGCATCACGATACCAACGCGAACGTGTATGCAAGGCTAGTCAACTGGCCATCTGCAGGCGCACCGAACGTACGGTGGCTCTCAGGGGTAAACGTGTATTGCGGGCAGCCCAGCTACGGTTCTGCAGGCGCACCGTACGGTGGCGCGGTGACAGACTGGGCAACTACTAGGGGTAAACGTGTATTGCGGGCACCCAGCTACGGTTCTGCAGGCGCACCGTACGGTGGCGCGGTGACAGACTGGGCAACTACTAAACATAGTTGTGACGCGAACGTTGGGAAAGGATAAACTTTTTATCTACAATGTGGACAGATTCTGCAGAATAAAATGAGGTTCTTTGTTGAGGGTGCAATAATGTGACAATGTAGCCTTTGTTTAACGACTGTACGAGTTCGTCAGTCGCCAGAAATAGACACGACTGCGGATTCCGTGACTGACGTACGACCAGACTGATATAATATTAATATGTAAGCCCTAACGACTAAAATGTTCTGATTATCAAAAGGTTAAGTATTTGATGATGTGTTGCCACTGGCGAATGGGGCATGCCCTCAAATAACACAATATATTGATTGCAAACCTCCATTGTTGATTTGCAGCTACTCACCCCCCACGTGGTGTGGTTCTATGACAGCCAGACATTCGATATGTCGGGACCGCCCCCTCACCAGCACCCGAACAGCTGATAACAGTGGTCACGTAACGGAAACCAACGGTTGGGTGTCTAGGGACGAACTGACCATGGCACACTTCACAATATTTTATGTTGGCGTTTTAGAGTTATAATCTCATGTAAACAATAGAATACACCGCAGTAATTAATTTAGTCGGCGGGAAGGTCACACTTCGCACACTAGAACAGTACGTGCATATTATATTGTAGAGGACATTTTCAGGTGCAAATGGAACAAAACGCAAAGAAACAGAAAACGAAACGTTCAAGTGCAATTGTTGAAAATTTCATAAAGACCTAAGTAATACAAAATTTCCGATAGAGAGCGAACAAACAAAACAAAAACTTTCGAGCCTTTTCCAACGAGAATTGCAAATGAGACTTGATTCGATGATGATTACGGTTTTTGTTATAAGGATATTATTTAAAAATGACGACGTAGAAAAACCCAAGCATTATGCGGGATTCGAACCCACGTCCTCGTAGAGCCGAGGCCAGGCCATTCGGACCTCATTGTTCACCCGCATATCGTCTCGATTAGCCACGTTGTGTGAGATAAGAAGATCCACAGCTGTTGTGACTTCTTGATTGCCAGCTAGCATAAAAGACAGGAAGCTGCAAGTAATCAGTTGCCAACTACCACTTGCCACCGGCTGTTGGGTGACCTTGGATCTATCGACTAATAGACCGCTTATAGTCTCTAATGGGACCTGCTTTCTGGACTTGACTGACAGCACTTTGTTCGAAACCTTCCTCATTTGTCTTCAGTCAAGAAGTCAGAAATAACTTTACGAAATATTGCACTTTTAGTAAAATATTTCGTCACAAGAACCGTGTAATTAATTTATAAATGTATGTTGCCATTAAAATTAAACACAAACGGGTTATTTCGTCACGTCGATGAGACAAACTCATTGTCGACGTTTCTGGACCGAGCCCGCTCTGTCCTCAAGAGTCGTCGTAGACATTTTCTTAGTGCGATAGAAGTAGACAAGTTATTTAGTAGGTTCATCATGGAATGGACTGGATGCCTGTAGATATGAGATGACCCGAGATCATAGGCATATACAAAAATGTTAATTACCATCCAAAATTTACATCGTTGTGACTTAGGAGTTAGGACTATACTGCTCTATTCTATTTATTTTATATTGTTTTAACATAGGCCTATAGGTATAAGTAAATTATTATTATTATTATTATTATTATTATTATTATTATTATTATTATTATTATTATTATTATTATTATTATTATTATTATTATTAAGTTTTTAAGCATAAGCCCGCATTAAGGACATAGTTATTGATTCATAGCAGTTGTCGAAAAAGTTTGCCCCGACTGGGGTTCGAACCCAGAACCTCCCACTTAACGTGCCATAGCTTACCAATCAAGCTACCGGGACCACAGAACAAACCTTTACGAAACTGCTATTTGTTGTGACTGTTGACTTCATGACATAAATCCAACAGAGACTGCAATGTAGCTGTCAAATCTGAAAGATCGCATGGATAAATCCAATCACGTCTCATCTCCATGAGTTGAAGAGTATGAACTATTAGGTTTTTAAGCATAAGCCGCTTTAAGGACATAGTTATGATTCATAGCAGTTGTCGAAAAATTTTGCCCCGACTGGGGTTCGAACCCAGAACCTCCAGCTTACGTGCCATAGCTTTACCATCAAGCTACCGGGACCACAGAACAAACCTTTGTTGTGACTGTGACTTTCATGACATAAATCCAACAGAAGACTGCAATGTAGTTGTCAAATCTGAAAGATCGCATGGATAAAGTCAATCACGTTCATCTCCATGAGTTGGGTATGTGAAATTAGGTTTTTAAGCATAAGCCCGCTTTAAGGACATAGTTATTGATTCATAGCAGTTGTCGAAAAAGTTTGCAAATAGCAGTTTCGTAATAGTTTGTTCTGTGGTCCCGGTAGCTTGATTGGTAAAGCTATGGCAGGTTAAGCCGGAGGTTCTGGGTTCGAACCCCAGTCGGGGCAAAATTTTTCGACAACTGCTATGAATCAATAACTATGTCCTTAAAGCGGGCTTATGCTTAAAAACCTAATATTCATACTACCCAACTCATGGGAGATGAGACGTGATTGAATTTATCCATGCGATCTTTCAGGCGTACATTGCAGTCTTCTGTTGGATTTATGTCATGAAAGTCAACAGTCACAACAAATAGCAGTTTCGTAAAGGTTTGTTCTGTGTCCCGGTAGTTTAGATTGGTAAAGCTATGGCACGTTAAGTCGGAGGTTCTGGGTTCGAACCCCAGTCGGGGCAAACTTTTTCGACAACTGCTATGAATCAAAAAAAAAAAATAAATATTAATTATTATTATTATTATTATTATTATTAATTATTATTATAATAATAAATATTATTATTATTATTTATCCAATATAAATTAGGCTATGTTGAAGACAGTTTCGCATACTCTTTACTATTTAGTGATGTACTGTATACTTTGACAATATATTATGTAGTGCATCCGGGGACTAGACCCCTTATCTATTATTGTATTATTAAATCTTGTTAAATCATGTCAATTATTAAAGTTTGGCAACATAATATTACAAACCACTGTTTCAGAGCACAGAACCTACACTTTTGTATTGATGTTTGAAAAATACTCTCAACTGCACAAAATACGCTTTCCAGCTGCCCAAGTGACGTCTCTAGCTTGGCAAAACTTGCCGGACTGCAAACTGATATTGGTCGTGCTACCACAGCCAATGCGGGGGTGGGCGGGCACAGCGTGGGTAATATCATATTTTCCGTCACATTATAGGAACACGATTACGCTCCTGGAAAAGAATGCAATGAAAAAATAAAAAGTTATTTTTATAACTTTTTACCCTAAGAAGTGTTATCAGTCGCGCTTACTGCAATTAACTCGAGCTCGATAAAAATTTACAAGTAGGTGTGAATGATTTATAGAGCCTACCACTTGAGATTGTAATGACAGTTGCTAGTAGGTAGTTAATTAATTTTGAATAATTGATTTAGAAATTATCCGATTAAAGCTTTTGGCGTATTAGACATATTGATTGTATATTACATTGCCTCCTAGAAATTTTAGCTTGATCACTCTTCCTATGGAGGCAGTGGTAATTGGTATATTAACCTTTAAAGTTAAAACAATCGTAAAAAACTCAACAATGTCAAAGTCAATACACATTTGAAATTTAATTAATACAACATTTGTAAATTTTAACACGATTGTTATTCTTGTGGGATTGTTTGGAGCCCGGAGAAAAATATCAAGGGCGTGGGTATGAAAATCTTCTGATGGGCCCAGGATCGACACTGCTAAGCTGCTCATTACAAACATCTTGTGACATTGCAGGATCCGTCCGTACCCACATCCCTTGTTATTTGAGATTAGTCGGTGGTTGTTGCAACTGACTTGCGCAACGCCAAATTATGTCACCGCACGAACGCGACAATTTGTCAACCTGATAAATTTAAATTTTAAAGTCCTTGAGCCACCTCTATCGCGCTCGTAGCTCGTAGGACACGATAGGACACGGAAACAGCTCGACAACTCGTGCCGATTATCACGCGTCAAAGTGAGGTGGCTTAGTAATTAGTTGCAACCCGTGCGATAGGCTATCATTACGAGGGAAACTGTAAAACAACTATAATATAATAGGCCTGCTCGTGGCCGTGAGTCAACAAGCTGGGGCGTGTCAAGTCTTTGCAATACTGCGACTGCAGGATGACTACAAATTTTCCATTGCAAAATTCCCTGACTTTTCCAGGTTTTCCAGATGGAAAATTATATTTTTCCCATGCTGCAAATTTGGCTTTCCCGCACATTATAATGGAGGAAAACCCCACTGTCAGGTATAGTCGGGAATTTTTTTTTTTAACTGAGAATTTCTATTTTCAGCAACAAAAAGATATTGAAAAAACTATTTTTTTTTTACATTTCTAGTAAAATTCAAGAAAAAAACAAAATTCACTGACTTTTCCAGGTTTTCCAGTCTTGTAGACCCTGTACTGTTTTAACGGTCACCTAATGATTATAAACTAAATAATAGACGTAGAAATAATTTAATTTTACGTAGGCCTATTCGTTTTTGGCCAACGAACAATAATTTTTAAGTTCCAAGTCCATTTGTACCGAAAATCAGATATGTGACTGAGTGTGGGTAGAATCTAAATACGAATATATTATGTATTCATGGGCGCCGGCAGGAATTTTAGCAGGGGGGGGCAACAATCAAAATTTGGAGTTTCGTTGGGCAAGCACGGGGGGTTTGGGGGGCGGAGCCCCCAACAATAGCGCCGCAGGCGAAATTTTTGAAAATCAGGTTTTTAGAATGCATTTGGTGGGTTTAAGAAAAAAGTAGTGGGCTGAATACGATACCGAAATTATGTAATTTTTGTGCAGTAGATACTAGAAAGTAAACAAAAAAACATTGTGTCTCAACTTTTATACGGTTACTAAAATGGGTTATGAGTTGAAAATGATACACACGTTTTAAAGTAAAGGCTATATTTTAATTGCATAATGAATGTGACTGTTTTGATCACAATTTCTTTTCTTACATAAACTGCAACTTGTAAGTTCTCCCCAGTTGCAATGCAATGTGGAATAAAAATATAAAACATAAACACGTTCTTCGAGGTCTACATCGACTAATAATATACTAGCCTACAAATCATAGAAACGATATTTGTTACATTATTATTATTTATTTCAATAAATTATACACATAATATCACATAACATAAAATAAATGGAAAACGGGCGTGATTGACTAGACCCAAAAAGGAAAATGCGAAATTTCAATGCATTACTAAGTAGCCAAACAGGGGCACGGCACCGTAAGTGCACAGTGCAAACAACCCCAAACTAGCAACACTAATTCCGCTTCCCATCAGATCATTCAATAAATCGATTAATTGTATTAATATTTGGTGGCCAGAGCAGGAATGCGGCAAATTCATTTCATAAGTGTGCCGCGGAATGTTTGTTTGTGCCTTTCATTTTTATTGTGTGTTTTAACACGGATGCCGGCAAACAACCTCGTTGTTTTTTATATCAACTCTGACTTAGTAGCTGCGGTTTTGTGACGCACAATCGGAAATCGTTCTTTTCAAATTTTAAATTGTCTCGCGACTTATTAACCCCCTACACTGTCTTAGTCCGATGTAAATGTTGTTACCGAAAACTTTATTGATGAGATCAAGATATTTTGAAAGTTGAGCGTAAATGAAAATTATTTCTCATGAGAAAATACGAAATATTTCGTATTTGCATTTAAAAAAACTTTTTTAAAACCTACATGTTTATGCCGTGTTCGGAGAGATGGACAGACCATTATTCGTGAATTATATATTGTTAAATTAAGCAATAATAATATTTCTTATGAAAGTTTCATTTTTGCATTTTATTTTTAAAAAATTACGAAATAAATAAACTAAAGTTATTTTGGTATTCAATTCATTATTTGAAAAAAATCTTCGCCTCGCTGGTGGCTCAATTTGTTTCACAGAACCAAATCAGTGAAAAAAATCCGGCGTGAAACACACGGCAGCAACTGATGTAGCACACAACTAGCACATCATCCACCGCGTCGGACTTAAAGATTTTAATATTAATTTTCAATTGAATTTCGGTTTCACGAATACATTAATAAATATGTAATCCACGCATATCGCCAGTTAAAATTTATTTTTCCTGAAATCCAGGGGGGGCAACCCCCCCCCCCCCCCCTCCCGGCGCCCATGTATGTATTTACTTATTAATTTATTGACAACTATCGGCAGCACAGCACAGTTGTCAGTATTATTGCATGCCTATATGCACTGCAATGTTGTCTTTCTAATTTAAGAGGGAATGGGACACATTTGGCAGTTAGCAAATAGCTATTCGCTCGGCCAAGATGCATCCGACGTATATGAAACTTTGCAAAGTTGTCAATGAAGCATACATGGACGGCCATGTGGTCATGGATTTTCAAAATTTTGCCTTAATCAGCCAGAAAAAAATCACGAAGAAATTCGTGAAAACTAATTTATTTTTTATAAATTATTTTAAAACAAAATTTGGAAATGTGTTACTGCAGCGCCCTATATTTCACCTTGACACCTGTGGTGTCAGTCGGCCAAGCGAACAGCAATTTGCTTAAAACGCATGTCCTATACGCGTATTATTTCAACATGTTTCGTTGATGTCACGCCAAAGCCATTAACAATTTGTAATCTGCGCAAGTCGCGTGGCTACAGGTTTTAAAACGAAAAACTTTATTCGGATTTCGGAAAATTCCATTCGATAAAATTTCGATAATATCTTAGGTTGACCGATTTTATCTTAACCAAACATAATAAACGTAGGCCTATACTAATAAACCTTCGTCTATTTTAGTTTCTATAGCTGCTATCGTCTTGAAAATCTTGATTCTTAATCTAGTTAGGCCCAAGATACACATGAAAAGCATTAACTAGCATGCTCCTGTGGAACAATAGTAAGACATTGGGGAGCTTGTACAACGCCTGTTTCAATATTATAACAGGCGGGCCGGGAATCAGTCATAAATGGGAATCGAACCAGCAACCAGCTATACCGACTGACTACTGAGGTATCTCTAGATCACGGAATGAAGCATTTTATTGGCAGGGAAGAGCAGTGTCCCACTCTTCCAAGGTTCTAAACGATTCATTGTGAATCTCCGCGTCTCATAAGAACACAAAGCTTCATTCATTCTCGACGTGACAGCTGATACACAGGAACAGGAAGTGTAACTCATAGACGTAGACAGAACGATTTCTAGGGAATCTGATTCCTAGTCATAACTAATATATGCACACATTATTCTAAGAAGCTTGGAATAATCAGTTATTGTGCAGAGAGGATCAAAGACCAACGAGGGCGGCCCGAGGGTCGTAGGTTCGAGGCCAACACCAAGAGTCTGTTATAATTCCTCGCACAAATTAACAGGAGTAAAATGACGATTGGGATTTTTGCGTTTTCGAGATTCGAACCATATGGTTTGCCAACCATCAACAAATCAGCAATACGTCGACTGCAGTAACCATGAGAATTCAACCAATACATTATTTTTGTCCGAAATGAAAGTATAATCTGATCAAGTGATTTCTCATAAGTGTATCGGTCTGGCAATTCTAAAAATATGCCCAAAACGATCCCCTGTTAAGAATGCCCAGTTGACGTCACGTCGCCGACAAGACTGAAATAGCCGCATGACTTCAATGGGTTTATGGCCTGACGTATGTGTAAGTGTGTGAGTGTTGGCGGTGGTCGGGCCGGCGAGCGGGGCTTTGTTTTGTCCGAGCATCACCAAAGATTACACAGGACATGACAAGAGGGTGTTAGCCACCCCCTGACCCGACTTTTGTTGGAAGCTGGTGTAAGAAATATATATTTTCTTCTTCAACGTTCTGTGGATCAAATAGCTTCGCTTCGTTCCTCGTTTTGGTTACTCCCGTACTAGTACTAAGTTTAAATTAATTTTATCTCATTAATTTACAACGAGCCGTCCGTATATTGAACGGGCCAACTGGTGTCCTGTATCATTGCCGTGATCAGTTTTCGACTCTCAAATTTTCAATAATTATATGTCTGTTATAAATATATATTAGTTAGAGTTAGAGTCAAGATCTTCAATCGAGATGTGAACATAAGAATGAAGATTCGTGTTCGGTGGTTTCTCGGCGAAAGTTTGGTTTTTCCCTGATTTGTTTGTTCCTGATTTTTGGCAAACCTCATATTCGTTTGAGTGTTTGAGTCGGATCGTCTAATAAATCATATTTGTTTTCTTTAATTTTTCTTTTTTGATTTTTTCCCTTATAGTTTCTTTACTTCTTTTCTTTCTCCTTTTTTATGTATATATTTGGTTCATTAATTATTAATTTCATTTAATATCCATTTTGAATTTGTTACCAAAATTATTGTGTTATTAATACATTGTTGTTGTAATGTTACTGTTTTTAAAACTTTTAGTTCATTGTTGGGTCTGCACTTGTGATTATAGATTTTAAATAAATAAAATAAAATAAATAAGTAAGTATTTCGAAGTCCATTATCTAATACTTACAATACAAAATAAAATTAATATACTAGTATATTAGGTCCGCGAAAGTCTCAGATGTTTTATAACACACAAGTTTTTAATAGTTAATATTGGCGTTGCGCAATTACACGATTGATCCACCTGTCAAAAAGATGAGATATGAGGATGAAGAACAATTACAAAACTCTTTTAGTGAGCGGGATTCGAACCCATGTCGAATACAATATTTACTTGTCTAATATAACCGAAACCGTATCAAGCGTGAAGACTTTTTTCGGTAGTCGAGGCGTTTTTAGCAAATTTCTGCTCGTTTGGCTGATTGGCATCAAAGTTGTTTGAAATGTTGCACAAATGTGAAAGAAGTGGCAGTGGCACTTTTCGATAAATGGTTTTAAGTGAACGCTGCAAAAATATTTAGATTTTTACCATTTTACCATTGCTATTTGGTAGGTGCCAAATGTGCCCTATTCCCTCTCAACCTTGGGTTGAATCTCACCGACAAAAGCGTCGTCATTAGCTCAAACAGAGCAACACACAAACAAACCATTATCATTGGCTGCGTTGACGGGACATCATTGAGCGAGAAAAAGAGAGCATGCGAGGCGCGGGAACAAACAAACAAACAGCACTCGGAAATTCTTATTTGCACTCGTAGGAAACAAACGGGGGGCAAATAGGTGCACTAAACTACAACTAGAACACAGCGGAGCGGTTAGGACAACTCTGGTGCAGTGACGCGAGACTATCGACGACGTAGGTCCGAAATAACGGGCCAATAGTTCCGGACATGTAGAGGATTTTTAGTGGGTTACGAGGAAACTTGATCGAGTATTTGCATGATTTGTTGGCAACGCCCTCAAATGTCGGGATTCTGAAAAATATGCAAAAAACGGAAACGCCCTCTTTTGAACAACGTAAGCCCTGTAATTTCACATGAATCAAAGACATTATCCAGTAACTAATAAGTAACACACTGTTATTTTTATGCATTGTTTATTATTGTGACTTATTTTCCAAGAAGTTATATACTTTATTGTTGTATAATAATGTGTGTAATCAAAAATAAGGTTGCCACAACATGATGGTTCCTCGTTGAATCGACATTTGATAGAAACTCACTCACCTCTAGAAGCTAAAACGATAACCAGACCGAAGCAGGTTAGACCTCTGGGTTTGGACTGAAGACTGGAAAAAACAGCGGACAACGACGATAAGTACTTTTATATCAGTGGAATATCCCAAACCATAATTTTGAAGTGAACAAGTGATGCTATACTGAAAAACTATGAATTGAATTCACATCACAAACAAACACATGCTAGCTAGTGTTGAAGCTTGTGGCGATGGTGCGAGAATTCTCTACTACACGGGCTTTTATCCTAACAACGCGTACTCTAAAAGACACTTAGCTCCAACATGAAACAATTCACACGCAATTCCCTTCATTGTGTTCGGTAGGAGTGAATGATGACAATGAAAGACTATTGTATCAGGCAGCGAAGAATGGTGGTCTTTGTCCCGCATGATGTAACCAGACAATAAGACAGGTGCCCACGTGACAGTGGTGGAAGATACGTCACGTGTCATTGACGTCATCGCAGGGCAGCTTCATCCCGACATGGGGCTCAAAACTCAAAACTACTACCAAATTAAATATCTGCAAAACGACTGACAATTTAACAATCTAACGATTATTGTAAAAAATTCATGCGGTGTTTGTTTGGGTAAACACTCCCGTAGGTGGTGTATGGTTAGTTATTATTACTGTTACCAAAAATATCCCGTATACTCCAACCTCTAATAGTAACTAGTATTACTTTCATTGTCCTACAATTTTTTTAAAAACTGTCGGACCGTGAATGAAAGAGATTCGAGCAGATGTATCAGTTTGAGTAGCCTAGGCCTGAGGATGAATTTCTTTGGGTGGAGGGGAGGGGGGGGGGGGGGGGGAATACCGTCGCTCCAGTAGCTCGAAATACAGTGTGTACCCATGGATTCAACAGGGTAGCGCCGAAAGGACATCTTCATAAAAAATTCAGCCGACAAAATAAGGGCCGGAAAACAACACTCGATTGAATTGTGACATTATAACAGGCGAATATCAGGCCACGAAACTTCAAGGTCGATTGAAACACTCATTAGCTTTCTCATGCTAATTTTACATCCGAGATTTCCCACGTGATTAAGTGACGTAATGTGACATCAGTGGCTGGTTTCTGCTGTTGGCCTTTATGTTTGTTGCAGCAGGTAACCCCGTGAGGAGGGCATGGGTTCGAGTCCCAACTCTGGCATCAAATAACTAACGGACTTGCACTATACAAACCGACGCTAGGTTGTCTAGTTCAGGGTGTCTGCAAATTTTCCATTACAAAATTCCCTGACTTTTCCAGGTTCTCCAGATGGAAAATTAATAATTATATTTTTCCAGGCTGTAAATTTGGCTATTCCGCACATTATAGTGGAGGAAAAATTGTTTTTAAATTCAATGTCGATTTCGGCGTGAATTTTAAACATCAGACAATGCAAAATAATTTAAGAATGTTTTTTTAAAATTGAGAATTCCTATATTCAGCAACAAAAAAAATATTGAATAAAATTACTAAAATATCGATTTTTTTACATTTCTAGTAAAACTCCAGAAAAAAAATAATTCTCTGACTTTTCTAATTTTATTAAATTCCCTGACATTTCCAGGTCTTTCAGGTTTTCCAGTCTTTGACTATCCCTACTGAAACTCCTCATTATTTTGAATCGGTTTGCTACCCACATTTCCATTCATCGCTCACCTAGCAGTACGAGCCAAACTGACGAGACGTATATCTAGAGGACAAACAAGTTCACTTCTCAGACCTGTCGAGTTCAACTTCAAAACATGGAACGGAAACGTCCACAATGATTTATGTTTATGGCTTTTAGGTAAATGTACTTTATCTGCATCTAATGCACATAGAAAAACACTGACTGCGATAATATTGGAAGTAAAATGAAACCCTTGTGGTGTTAACATTGTGAATCAGACTCGATGATAGTGTCCAAAACGCAGCTGTGGACGTAAAGCAACTGCGATATATACGTGTGGGGCTGCCTCATAGGGTACGAGAAGGATCGACCTTCTGTTTCTGTCATCGTAATGCTTTTAATAACTAGGATAGCATTGCACGCAACACATTTACACGCAAGATGGTTGGCGATAAAAAGAAAATATCAAACATTTTAATAATTAATATGAATAATGAAATTGTGAACTAGAAAGAGTCGATTCCATCCAGCCACAAACACGCACATAGGAGGCCTACCTACAATTATTATCTGATATGTTGTCTCGTGGGGAAGGGCGAGCTCCTCGTTCAGCAGGATACCGAATACTGATGTGTAAAATATTTTTTATTCTTAGTTTAGTGGTGATTTGTAATTTTGAGTAATTTCATTAAATATCCGGTTTAGTATACTATTGTTGTACGATAAAATTACACTTGGGTCTACATAACAATTTCAAATTTGACTTCAATTCAAATCCGAACCAAAATAATCAACCCGAACCCCGAAGTCAAAAACTGTACCCGTATTCGTAGTTTGCATCAAACCCGAACTCGAAAAGGCTACTCAACGGGTTTGTTTTCAATTGCTCGTGCGAAACCTGCCCGTGGTGGATGCCCATGGTGCTTCAGATGTCTTTCTCGATATATTTGAGTGAGGATAATTTGTGAAGTGATGTCCGAGGGCTGTGGAAGAGGATACATCACTTGAAAGAACTCGTGGTGGATGCCCGTGGTGCTCCAGATGTCTTTCTCGATATATTTGAGTGAGGATAATTTGTGAAGTGATGTCCGAGGGCTGTGGAAGAGGATACATCACTTGAATTCGCATTATGACGACTGAGGAAAACCTTCAGTCAGTATTGGTGTCCCGGTCTCGACGGGATTCGAGCCCTGGACCTCCGTGTTCGATTCCCTGTACGGTAGTATATCAGTCAAACTATTAGTAACGCACCAGTAGACCTGCCAGTATGTCAGCCACCCGCTCACTCACTCACTCCCCCACTCATAAGGCGGAAGGAAGTACACGCGCGCCGAATGAATACACAATCAGTCAATAATTAAATCAAGTGGCAATCAGGGACCGCGCCTCGCTGTGTGCCGTTAGCAGTCAGTCTCCCCTGTAGTATTTACAATTCCTAGAGGGACGCTGTTGCTTGATCCCAGACAGGGACGGCTCCTCTCACGTCTAGCGGGTATCCGACCATAAGTATATGCACACCACGCAGACGTCAGTGCAAAATATTCCAGAAACTTGTGCAATACTGCGGTGTTTACAACGATCGCTCAGGGCCCAGACCTCTTCTTTGGCTGGATTGTTAAACATTGGAAGGAAGGGTAAAACTTCTATAAGTGGGGTTAGACATACGATCTAGAAGGATAACATTAGACCGAATATCGTTTAGGTTATTATTGTTATAACTGTACATTATTTATTTATTTGTAATGTTGTTACTTACGACAAACCTCACGCCTGTTACTTATCATTATTTATTCGTACCACGTCGTCCATGCTACACCTTATTCACTGCTGGATGTTTCAGGTCAATCTGGGGTAAGATGTTGTGAAAGAGGGCTTGATTGTGACGACACACAATAAGCGTGAACATCTGGTTAACACGTTAGTAACAACACGGAAGAGTTTCATCAAGTAAAACTAGCATCGTCAGGGGATGAATGAAGTAATGGAGATAAGAGGTGTTTAATGATGGGGGTATCTATAAATGTTTGTACAACAAAGAGATGTGTGTCCAGGCAATGTGTTTGTGTACTGTAGAGATTACACAAGGGAGAGAGAGAGGTGTACGCAACCCAAGGTGTGTAGCCCTACAGGAGAGAGAGGACGAGGCGCCGCGAGTCGCACTGATAATCAATATCCCCACATCTCAACGTAACTGGTGCATGGGTGATGCTGCGACTCGATGCGGACCCACTGCATCAACACGCCCTTCTAACCCATGGTCACAATACCATGGCTAGAACCCACATTCTAGATCGTAAACACCACCAAGCCGACCGTGGTTCAACTGGTGCATGGGTGATGCTGCGACTCGATGCGGACCCACTGCATCAACACGCCCTTCTAACCCATGGTCACAATACCATGGCTAGAACCCACATTCTAGATCGTAAACACCACCAAGCCGACCGTGGTTCTGAGAGAGAAGAAACACAGACTTACCCTGCACACACGGGGGGATTCCCGATTACATTGAAGGCCAAAGCCAAGTTCAGCCTTGTGTCAAGTGTTTTCGCTTGTGCACTGAGCAATATTATGACCACAAGGGCATAAACCAATACAAAAATGCACGATTCCAGATAATTCTTCCACAACCAGCAGTGGTTTTATAGATCGTTCGAATGCCAAAGTTAGTAAAGAAAGTAGATTTCTATACTGTCATATCGAAAATAACATATAGGAAATAATACGAAAGCGTAGCTTTAGTCTTGACGCCCTGACAAGTGATCGTGTGACAGAACTATCTATCCCTCTTCATTGGAAAATACATTTACATACATTCATAATCAACCACTCACCAATAACGTCCAATAAAACCATGAGCGACGTAGTTTTCGTTGGTGAACTTCTAGTTCCCCCAGGCCCGCACACGCCAACCCACTTATCAGTCATTATTAGTATTATTATTTATTTTTCTGTAATCAACATGATACAGACAGGGAGCAGGAAGCGGTAACAGGCAACAGGAGCGGAAGCTAAAGCTGGAACATCACAGTGGGTGGACCTGGAGGAATGCCGATCACTGAAAAGCGATATCGGAAAACACCTAAACGATGAATCGTCACTTTGCTTTTATGAAACTTCGCATTAAAAGTTGATAGAAAACGTTAAGTTTTAAAAATTCCAAAATTGTATAGGCAACAGTGTTCCCACACGCTTTTACGTTTAAAAAATCCAGTAATCTCATCCTCCCTTAATGGTGAGGCCCGAGGGGGAGGGGGGGGGGGGGGAAATGTTCAATAATTACAAATTCAAAACATGTGTTTATCTCTATAGAGCCTACAGACACAGTACAATGCTGTTCCGAGAGCTATACTTATGTGAAGACTAAAATATCAGCCATCCAAAACGTGCATTTTCCTGGAGTCCGCGTGGTACATTCTTTACAGTGGCAACTGGCAATAAAATAATACACGTTTACTTCGAAATCAAACCAAAATGATGTGTAAAATATTGTCTTGATCTTGTCAGAAATAGATCCTGCTAAGCGTAACGGTTTGATTTGATACTATCAACGGATGTGCGTGGCCGCGGCCTGCTTCGCTCTCTGCTATCATCTCGTGGCTCTGTAACACATGGCAGCGAGATAGCAGGCTTGATATTGGCGGGAGTTTCCATCATCTCGTACACATCCAGATGGCGGTGGGACTGACTAATTACTGTTCTTCACACGATGATAGTACATGACTAGTGATGATCGTACATTCAAGAGGCTGGCCACGTTTATTATCTCATCTCTCGCCAAAAAATGAACCGGAACACAGCTACCCGCAGTTCGAACTTCGAATCCCATAGAGGCATCGATACTCGGAAGCTGGTGCAGTAAAGAATACAAACCGCTAGTCCAGTGCCAGTGGTAACGTGTCCCTGCCTCCAATGCAAAAAGTTCTGGGTTCAAATGCGGCCACACTAGACTCATCCAAAAAAGTTGATTTAGTTGCTTGACAAGTATGAAAAAAGTTGCCTTTTAGTTGCCCAAATACACTAGAATATATTATGCAAAAATTGTTGCCTAGATATTGGTGAATTGGCAATTATGAAGCGCAAAAAGACCTAACCATTTATGTGCCCTGAAAAAATACGATACATTTTAACATTTTTTATCAAGCCAAACATGTATGCAGGCAGTAAAATGAAGGTAGGCTACCTACTACTAAATCTAGTAATGTGTTCACACAAAAAAAACAAGACTGTGAAAGGCGGGACTTTTAAATGTTTCAAAAAATTATTATTAAAGGAAAAGGGAAGATTGGATTACTAGGGGAGGGCAAAATATTTATGAACTGGTGCAAAATTTTAAAATAAAATGTAAAAATGAAAAAGTTGCTAAATAGTGGCTCTATCAGCAATTTCTTTCAAATAGTCGCCAAAGTACTTTCTTGATAAAAGTTGTCTTTTAGTTTAAAAAAAGTGGCATCTCGGTGCTTCAGACAGAAATGTTCAAAACTTTTTATTTGGACGTAAAATAATTATTCTATTACACATATAACAATTCACCTGCGGGAGTGTTTCCCGACTAAACAAACCGAGAAATTATTCTTGTGTTGGCACGTGCTAACGATGGCCGTCTAGGAAAAAGTAGATCATACACTCCTAAGTTGTCGTTGTCGTGTTACTGTCGTTCGCCCGCTGATGGATTGTGCCAACCAGGTTAGTTCATTAGTTTTTATTTAAAATACGGTCTCTGGTTGGGCATTGGTCGCGGGCATGTACGATGGCGTCGGCGCCGACAGGGGTTGGTCGTCTTTGTAAAGTCCCCCCACAACCCACTGGGAATCAGTATGCATGACTGAATAGTGAATACATTTTCCACCATCGTGCCTAAATCGGTTTACTTTAATATATTAATATTCTTGATTGGATCTGACATGCCTCAACCTTGAAACTGTTTACAGAGCTACTCGCCACGATTAGAGTATTGATTGATATTGATTGACTTGGACATTATGAATCGCATTTACCCAATGACGCAACTTGGGACGAAGCTAAGGGCAACGGGTGGGACAGGCCGAGGCGGGGGACACGTGGCTCGTGCTGTCTTGACCCATCCGCAGGCGACTCGACACCCGGGGAGTCACCACATACGATGACCTAAAAAGAAATTACTAAAAACCACCTCGAATTCTTCGAATTACTTATTATTTTTGACAGTCAGGACTGTCACCGGGTGACATGTGGTGGTGACATTGACATCCCCGTACTCACGGCTCCTTGTCAACGTTGATCAGTTCTTCTGATGACAATGTCCATGGTTCTCGAGTGTTATGATTTATAAATGACCATGAGCCGCGGTTGACCAGGGTAATGAAGCGATATCGGCCGTGCCTTGTACACAAGGTAAAGGCGTTCATGCAACAAGAAGCAAGACTGAGAAACACCGTTGCATCATCTCAGTTACTAAAACCCTGATCAGGAACGGGGTTCGAACCCGTTCACACCACATCATGTCGAATTCCAACATTGACCAAATGCGAAGGCAAACTGTTTAGTTTGCAATAGGGTAGCTACGAGTATGACATGACTAACAGGTTGCTATATATATATATATGAGCAGTGTTGTGCCAGATAACCAAAAATATTATCTAGATAAAGATAAGATACTCTTCCTAAAAAGTATCTAGATACAGATAATAGATGATGGACATTAATTGTATCTAGATATATATACATATACTGGCAATGTATCTAGATAATAGATAATAGATAGGCCCAGTGGCGTGGCGAACATACCAAATCGGAGCCCAGGCACCGATACCAAAAGGGGTGGGTGGGTGGTCCCGCAGGGACCCACCCACTCATTACTTTTTATTGAAACATAATATTTTATATACTTTATATGACTATTTTAACTGTTAAAATCACATCCTACTGAATTGTATGGCTACAGCTCTTACTTACCTTATAGTTTTACTAAACCGTTGAAAAGTTTGTCATGAATCATGATTAAGTAAAAG
Source organism: Sweltsa coloradensis (assembly GCA_024449915.1). Lineage (NCBI taxonomy): Eukaryota > Metazoa > Arthropoda > Insecta > Plecoptera > Chloroperlidae > Sweltsa > Sweltsa coloradensis. The sequence goes on from JAMZAV010001029.1 coordinate 373,310, forward strand.
TGCAGACAACATGCATGATGGATATTCATCCAGTAGTTCTCAACTAAACTAATAACAGGTAGCAATTCAACAATTCTGCTAAATGAATAGACAAGCTCGCTTATATTTGATTAAATAGATTGATTTGGGGAATTTAAGTAAATAAACAGCTGGTGGCATGGAGGAAGTCAGGAACATTTTCGAGTTATCTGTTTTAATTTTTAGTTACCGTCTTATAAAGCAGGATTATCGACGTCGTGAATGCAATAAGAAGAACATTCTTGGACCTATTTCAATTGAGGTATTTCCAGTACAATTTCTACATAAAATAGCATTGATTTCAATGAGATCGAGACAGCAAGTTTGTCCGTAAAAGAATAAAATCGTATCTTTTCTCTTCAAATATTTGTTAACAAAGTGTTTCTTTAAAACACACAGATTTGTACCAAATTACTTTGAACATACATTTTTCCAGGGGAACGCCCACGGAGCCCCTAATTTTCATTATTATGCGTTTAAGTAGTTTTCCTAAATCCCAAATAATGGCTCTGCCAATAAACGGAGAAAACAAAAAAAATAACAAAATAGTTTTCCAAAACGCACAGATTATCTAACGGTCTAGGACATACAATTTTTTTTTTCAAATGGGAAGGCCCCCGGATTCCTCTTGTAGGTATTAAATTCTTCATTGATTACTTTCACAATGTGTATTTTTTCCCAAATTCTGGCTATACCGCTACCAGGAGGCAAAAAGGAATAACACACTGTTGGCTTTATGAGTTAACAATTAAAACAAAAGCGCAATGTGTTCAGCGATTCGGCTGATTTTTATAGTACACACTAGCACACACACACACAAAGTCACAGAATAAGTGCCGTTTATCTTGAATAGTAATCCTCATTCGCTTCGCTCACTCGCTCGTTTAATAAATCATATTAATTGCCAGTAAAACGCACCAAATCCATTCTAGGAACACCAAAATTAAAAAAATTCCCTGCGGGGCTAATCTGGGGAAGACAAAAAAGAACTATAAACCGTTGGCTTTATGAGTTCAACAAAAAAATTATATTTTCAGCCATTTCATTAAAATTCCATTACATAAAAATGAGGCTATCAAATCATGTTAATTGCTGGTAAAACGCACCAAACCCATTCTAGGATCACCAAAATTTAAAAAAATCCCTGCGGGGCTAATCTGGGGAAGACAAAAAAGAATTAAAACCCGTTGGCTTTATGAGTTCAACAAAAAATTATATTTTCAGCCATTTCATTAAAATTCCATTTCATAAAAATAAGGCTATCATATCATGTTAGTTGCTGGTAAAACGCACCAAATCAATTCTAGGATCACCAAAATTGAAAACATTCCCTGTGGGGCTAAACTGGGGAAGACAAAAAAGAATGACAAACCGTTGGTTTTACGAGTTCAACAAAAACATTTTTTCATCCATTTCATTAAAATTTCATCACATAAAAATGAGGCTATCAACATCTATAAAATCATATTAATTGCCGGTAAAACGCACCAAATCCATTCTTGGATCACCAAAATTGAAAAAATTCCCTGCGGGGCTAAACTGGGGGCGCGCCCCCAGACCCCCTTGTTGCCCACGAAAGTAGGGGGTGGGTATAGTTATAATATTGTAGGCACCGATCACTCTTAGTAGTTCGCCACGCCACTGGATAGGCCTACTTATACAAAAAAATTGTCTTAGACCCAATCCAATTAGTAATATTTTGTTGATTATTGGATGAGCGAAGCGAAGACTTCAATTTCACTTGTTTTTTTTCACTTACGTTAGGCCCTTCCCTAGAAAAATAGCTCGGGTGTTTTGTTTTTGTTTTTTTGTCTGTTTGTTCGCGCTCTACCGGCCAAACGGCATATGCGATCTCAAATTGGAGGGGACCTTTGAAATCTCTGAACTTAGACTTGCCACGTTTTTGGGTACAATCGAAGAAATATTTCTCATGAATATCGTACTTTTACGATTTTGTTTCGATTTTTAATGCAATATTTTTGTGATGTTTGGGACGATTCTGACCAAACGGACGGGGCTACAACATTCTTCATATTTTACTTGTACATTTAGATTATAGTGATGTACAGCCTTTTGAAAGAAAAAGTTGAAAAAGTTGCCAAAATTCATAGCAATAAAGGTTTCAATAAAAGCCTTTTATAGGAGTATAATTAACAAGAAATATCAAGTAATTATAGAAATTTGACAATAATCACCTACAATGCTAACAGAAGCAAGTCTTTGGGCCTCGAGATATTTTGCATTCTATTGTTATCCCACGCATACTAGAAACTTACAAAAAGCTCATCCATCAATGCGACTAAAAAAAATGTTGGCGAAGCGGCCTAGTATTCAGTCCTAATTGAACTTACAAAAACCACATGTGAAAAAGCTAACAGATTAAATTACAATCTAGGTTTTGGCCTATCTTAATCTTCCCATTGAAAATCATGATAAAAAACAAACACTTTTTTAGACGACGTGTTAGCATTAATTGATACTTGATTCTGATTTTTTGTAACTGTTATCTAATATGAAGATTCAGATAATAGATAACAAGAAATATTATCTGAGATAAGATAATAGATACTTTGAAATCATGTTATCTAGATAAGATAATAGATAACACAACGTTATCTAGATGATTATCTAGATAACATTATCTAGATAATGGCACAACACTGCATATGAGGCACGCAGAACTGTGTGGTTTAAAGTCCATAAAAAAAAAACAGATGTGTTAAGTCCACCAATCGGTTGAAATAAAAGTTAGCTTTCAGTGCAACCATTTGATTTTCCTAATCCATAGTTGCAATTTCAATGAACACCAAATAAAAAAATAAAAAAAATGGTTGCACTGAGAGATAACTTCTATTTCAACCGTTTGTTGGACTTAACACGTGTGTGTTTTTTTTAATGGACTTAGACCCGAGTTCTGCGCTATTTAATCTGTACAGTGGAGTGGCACGTAGCCCACTCTTGTTCATCTGTTATCGCGTGGTCAAATCCATCAACTTATAAACGGATGCATTTCTCACGAAAATCCCATTAGAACGTGGATCGAACTGACATCCGGCCAGGCCCGGTTCCGGAAGTAGCCGGGGCTGCAGCAACTTCCTTCAGAACTCGCAACTTTCTGAGTTCTGACCAGCACATGGCCCGGCCCCTCAAATCACGAGCTGCGGAGCCCGTCCATCACTCACACTCCTTGGTTCCTTGCATCGATACTTAAGTGGCAAAACCTCGTATCTACATTTGTTACAAAATTGTCATGCAACATTTCAAAGCCCGCCAAAATGGGTCTAATGATCAAAAAGAGCATTTTTAAAAAACTTTTTCGATGAAATTTTATTTTGTTCTTTATGATCATTAGACCGATTTAGGCGGCGGGCTTTTAAATGTTGCATTGAAGTTTCTTAGAAAATGTAGATACGATAAAGCCCACACAACCGCCCATGCCGTGAATCTACGATCGTATTCGCGTATCAAGTCATAAATCATCACCGTAAAGCTAATCAATGGACTGGTAAACGACTTATAAACATTTGTGCAATGCATATTGTTTATGTAGAGGGATTTAGAAAGATGGCTTTACCAGCTGCAGCTGAACTCGACACGAGAAGTGCTCTAGTCTAGTGCAGATGACATTTCCGTAAGTGGCGTCGCCGCCGCGTCGGCTCTTGCAAAATAACAAGTAAAAAGCGCTAAACATTGTTGAATCTCGGCGTACAGAGAAAGACTGGTCCCAGTTCTCACTTCCAAGCCAACCTTACTACGAACTTGTGAAAAAAACATTTTACTGTGAACTAATGTTAAATGTCGTCCCGCCCGTTCTACAAGGCCTACTTATCTTTTAGAGCTAATCATACACGGTACAAGTTCCTTTTTAGATCGCTTTGTCGGTCCTACTCAAATATAATTAAAAGTCCCCCCTTAGATGGGCAGAATAGAAAGCCAATCCATGTTATAAGACCATACACATTTTTACTTCCAGAGATCAATAAAGACAATAAATACAATACAATGTCAGTATTTCAAGGGTTGGCGTTATATCAAATACAATAAATAAATAAATAAATAAATATTCAATCGTCATGACGAGACGTTTGGGTTGGACCAGAAATTGCGGTCATGTGTGCGAAGTTCTACTGTAAAATGCCACATCTCGCTCGCGACAGCCGTCCGTCCAGGCTCTGGACCGCAGATTGACCTTCCAAGGCCGTCACACAGGCAGGCATGACGTCACGTATCTCACGAATACTTCTAGAAGGCGATATGACAAGATGGAATCGATAGACTTGTAAACCACTTGAGGTCGCGTCGAAAGGGGGTGGTTAGCGTGGTCCGACCATACAGGCCGTCACGTAAGCCTCCCATTATCCCATATAGGGGACGTCGCTTGGAGGACGTTATTAATTCAGATGGACCTGTCGATACCCTGATAGTTGAAAACTGCGGCGTGCACGATATTAGGTTTGTTTGGTTTACCTAGACAGAGTAGTGTAGACTTGTGTAGTGTAGGTGTAGGCCTTTATATCAATTACACTACACTTTACCCAGGATAACCAAACGTTTTTAATTGCGTTTTCCATTGGCATGCACTCGGCGAGTGCAGAGAGAGATGTCATTGTTGTCAACCTACACTTGAATAACATCACAAAACTGAACAAATGAAAAGACAAGTGGCAATCCAGTGCGCACTAGGGCGCATTAGTGCGACCTGAGTGCGGCAAATAGAAAACGCCATAAGCTACACGATTCGCCCACATCGAACTGTCAAACTAGGCCTTAAAACATAATAAAACAACAAACTGAAACAATACATGTTGAAACTGAAAGCACTAAATAAGATCATTCAAGTTGAAAATAAATAGCAATAGACCATATCAGACAATGAAAAATTGTTTGAAACATAAACTTCATTAGTGCTTCCTGCTTATCCTATTTGAGATTATAGAGTACCCTATGCATTAGCCATCATCACAAAATATAGTCCCACGTGAATAAAAAATACTCCGAATCGGTTTCTAATGCGTAATATAGTAGACTAATAATTGATTTTATGAGTTATATTGATTGCCATTGCAAGAATGTGTCGTTCATAATTTTTTAATATGTTTCTCTTCAAATTTTGCGCCTAAATGTCTACTCCTCCACGACCTAATGCTACTCCTTACACTACACGAAGGTAAACCATTGTGAGCGAGCCTACACTAGTGTTGAGTGTAGGTTCATGTAGTAAACCAAACAAACCTATCAGACATCGATGACGGCTGTGCTAAGTGTGACCACACAGTCATTGATGACTGGGATTACTTCTCCCACACACGGGTAGGCTGGGCGGGACCAGTGGCGCCGGAGCCGGGGGGCAGTTACCCCGTGCGAAACCAAGGGCCCGGGGCAAGACTATGCCCCCCCCCCCTAATAACAAACTGGAGCATCGTTGAAGTTTTGAAGTGGCAATTTTAAAACCGACAATATGTGGATCTTCACAATTTTATCAATTGTCGACGAAAGCAAGCTAAAATCTCTCCATTTGCAATGTAAACAAATCAACAAAATTCTGGGGCTTTGCGCCCCAGATCCGCACAGGATACGTTTACCCAGAAACAATTGTTTCATGGGCAGTTACAAAAATATTATTGCCCCCCCCCCCCAAAAAAAAGAAAAAAATGCACTTCCGGCGCCACTGTGCTCGACCTTGGCCGACCGACTTGGCAGGGGATGAGGAGATCGAAATGGAAAGTATAAGGCAGGCAGGCAACTTGGCAGGTAACAGGTATTCTATCCACCAGAACTCGACCAAGTCGATAACTTTATTGTAAACAAATTGAAACTATCAGTTCAGCTACGAGTCTTTTTAAATCCCTTTCGTGCGGTCGAATGAAATAACAGATGTCAGAAATTCTGCACAGCTGTCATGCCAGAAGAAATGAAGGCTTTGAACAGGGTAGGTACAAATCAGGAGCGGTAGGCCTACCTCTTAGCAACATCTGTTTTTATTTATAACATTTTATTATTATTTATAATAGTTTCACCTTTTGATACACTGATAAAAATACCCGAAAATGACTAAAAAGATTTCTCTTTTCTAGCAACCTACTAGGTTAGATAAATTGATCGTGATTCACATGTCGCCTCACAGTCACACTTCATTACTCATAAAGGCCATAAATAAAACCACGTCGATCAATAAATAAATAAATAAATAAATAAATAAATAAATAAATAAATAAATAGGCCTACAGTCAAACAATGGTATTTCCATGACTTGTTTTTTTTTTCACCTGTACACACCGTGTCTGACAGAGTGGGCGCCCACCACTTACCTTGTAATGGGAATAACAAAGCCAATGTTTTAGTTTCTTTATTTTCTTATTTTCTAATTGCTCAGACACCGACGTCGAATCAATTATCACCTGTCTTCAGAACATAGAGCGAACCTCCGTGGGAGGCGCTGGCTTGAGTTGAGATCTGCGTCAGCAAAAGATTCAGACTTTATGACCCAGATTTTGGCAACTGTGTAAGCACATAAAGAAAAACGCCAAGATATCCACGTTCAAGCGCCAGCTTTCAACATGGATCGAAGTAGCCATGATTAGCCCGACCGGCACGACCATTACAGGCAGACTCGTGTGCTACTATCTACTATCAGTGAACTCCAAGTTCGAGATTTGAAGATGAATTTACATAGCTGTTATCTGCTATGATTGATATCCTTGTCAATGTAGGTACTAAAATCACAGATTTGCTAATTTGTAAGCCTATTGAAGTGTAAACGACAATAATACGCATCATGATTTCTTATCGCCAGCGCCGTATTTTGGCAGCTTCGTACCGTACCTTAAAGGGGTGTTTAACCGCTAGACTCAAAAAATATATTTCATTCAGGCTTATTAGTGATGAATTTAGCAACTAACAGAAAAATTATTGGGGCCACCATGACCTCCAAAAAAATTGTCAAACATAATATATTTAGAGCTAGGTCCCATCGGCAAAAATCTCCCATAAGAAATAACATGGGGACGATCTTTATGCCCCGTACTCTTTGATGATTGTGATCAAAAAAAAATATTGGCCATATTATTGACGTATCTACAGCCTTTTCTGTAAATTCTCATATATTTTGTTTTGTAATTTGGGCAAGTAGTTCGGTCAAAATATGCTGATGACCAGTTGGGGTGTGATTTTGGAATGCATATTTTTGCGTGTTTGGAGGGTATATTTGGGCACAGTTTCAAGACAGACACGATGTAATAAAGGGGCATTTTAGATTGGTACTATGCTCTGTAGTATCTATGTGGACAAAAAAACAGGTTAAAGCCGATTTAAGAAATTTTCCCAAAACACCAATTTTCGCAAATTTCTGGATCAAAAAAATTCAAAAATTTGTGTTAAATCACAGTTACAAGATATGGTTTTTTAAACGGTCATTTAAGTGTAGTATTGTGCTATAGAAAGATCACGTGGTAAAAAATAATTTTTGGGTTTTTTAGCCCCTTTAAGAATATCTATGTCTGGACATTATGGACCGGTGCACAATGTGTTTTAGCTGGAGCTAGTCTAGATCTCTTGGAAGCTCCATCGTGTCCTATCGGGTTGTGGTTTGCACCAAGATGTTTAGTGAGAATGTGTGTTTTGCGCGACTAGAACACATTTTTCAAATAGTGCTGACTATTTTTAGACATTATTATTTAAGAGGAAGGACTACCGCCAATATTAAAACCACGCGAAATAACCTTATTTTAGTAATAACTCAAAGAACTCTATGATAAAAACGAAAAAGTGGATAATTGGTCCCATGTGGCTTAGTTACAACTATATCCGGCATAAAACCTTTTTAAAATATTGTAACCAGTAATGATTTTAATCAAGGTTTAAATTAAAGTATATTCCGTAATTAAAAATGCTGCTACTGATTATATTTGAATAATTGGTCGTGCAATGTGAAGTTCTAACGAAACTAAGTGATACCTTTTAGCCCTTTTTATTTTACGCTAGAGTTTGAGAGATATTACTAAAATAGGTTATTTCGCGTGGTTTTAAATTTGGTGGTGATCCTTCCCTATGGCAGGTGGGCTAATGAAAACGCACGTGCGGCTCTCTGTAGAGGAGACGATTATTTAAATCTTGAAATGTGTTCTGATCGCGAATTGCGCTCGTCATATTTTGTAAACAATCGAACATTTTTTTAATGAGGTTGAAAAGTGATAAAAGAATGTCTGTTATTACCTGGATTGGCCGATCAAGATAATTTTAAAGGGACTTTTAACATTGTAAAAATATGACCCATTAGGATTTTGTAGACGAGTGATTTAAAATTTTTTTATGCTTTTAAGAGATTACGAGCGTATTATTTAACGAAGAAATGAAAACTAAATGAAATGTATTATGTTTTTATAACTAGATGCATGTTTTTTTTTTACTGCAAGCTGAAATCTATGTGAAGTCGTACCGTACGTAAGATCAGACGTTCTTTCCAAAATTATCATCATTTATGCTATCGGTTGTTTAGGGGAAAAGTTCCAGAAAAATCTTGACTGCTTTAGTTCAGGTATACGGCGAAGATTTCATCATCACCTTCTCCCAAAGCATGCAGCCAGCAGCCACCTCCTGTCTCCATCATAGAAGTCAGACAGAACCTGCTAATTAACCTATAATGGGGGATAAGGAAAACAACTAGCTTCAGAACTCTTCAGAGCAGAAACATGTTTGGGAGATTTTTTATATTACCACACAGTACGCACGATATGTAAAAGGCCTTTTTTGTCCCCAGGGCCGAATTCCAGAAAATACGTCTGTGCTTAAATGCGTTGAAGCAAATTGAAAATGTATTTATCAAGTCGTTTCATTTTTAGCAGCATTAGATCATTTATAATATTTGGATACTAAATGTATTTTTATTATTTTAATTAACAATATTTATTATAAAATACCCCTAAAACCTATTTTAAGCTTATCCTGTGGGTACATGGTTGCCCCTGGATATGGAGAGTAGCTATATCATTTTGAGTCGTTTGCGTCATCCGTTCTTCAAAAAGGAAGTCCCTTCGTTTACTTAATCGTTCTTTGACAAACATATCACTTTGTAGAGAAAGCAGAGTGTCAATCAATTAGCGCAGCTAACTCCAGTCCAGTCCAGTTCTCGGTAGACCTTTACGATCTGACAAAAACCATTGAAATGATCGGGATGAACACAGCATGCATAAATTATCTAGCCTACAAGCTTTTCCTATGCTAGGAGTAAATTAATTGATAAGCTCTTGAATGTCAAAGATCAATGATAAAAAAGATAAATCGCCCAAACGTTGGCCTTGACCCCCTGAGCCGCAAACTTCAGTAACAGGCCAAATTAATCATCAATCACCATGCAGTGGGTAGGCTATGGCGAATCCCGAGGTTTTTAAAATGTCCCGGTAGTTTGCTTTAGGGTCTATTGCATTTTGTGAGAGGCCTTGGCGCAGGACTACATATTTTGTATTTGGTCTTTAGCCTCGATGTGTTTTAATTTGTATCGTTATTTGTTCAATACATACATAGATATCCATATAGGGCCTAAATACCATGGAGGGCCGGTTCTAGGCACGAAGCGACGTAAGCGGCTGCTTAGGGCGGCACATTCCTAAAGACAGCATTGCCGCCCCGATAACTGTTATTATAATAACCAATTTTTCATGTTAAAGAACAAGATTATTAACTTATTAATAGAGGGACCTATCGGCCATTCCATAGCAAAGTGAGCCTGACAAGTGAAAAATAATTTTTACCCAATAGTTTATTGATGGGTCAAAAATTAAAGTCAAAACTCCACTGAATTTCAAAATGTCTTTGCTTTCTTTGTGGGTAGTAAATTATGTGTTTTTACAGTGCTTCAAAGTCGGTGTAAAGTTATTGTTTTTATTTTAGTGCCACATCCCCTAAATTGTAAGCCCTCCAATTTCTTTTAGGTCAGCTGTGTGAAGTTCTTTCTTTTGTATATCAACACTTAATGATGTTGTGAAGTATTTTAGTTGGAAAAACTGAACACAAAGTAAGTTTTACTTAAATTTTGTATCATTTCAAGATGTTATGAATACATGTCACACCCGCAACACAAAACTACAATACACTATGATAGAGTTAAGATTATGGCTAACAAAAGTTGGACAGTACTTTATTTTAAGGTTAGGTTATATGACTTATCATATCCAATAGAGAAAACTGAGATGCACTGACTAGAAGTGGTTGAAATTGTGTTGCGGGTGTGACATACAGTTATGTTGCGGGTGTGACATGATTATTGAATTGCATGATAATACCAGGGCTACAGTCAAATAGGTAAAAAAAAATTGCCCATTAGGCCTACCTAGTTTAGGTAGCCTAAGTAATGCACATATAACGCACGCAGTCAACGTATTTTGAAAATGCAAAAGAGAGATTAGGTAGGTACCGGAAAACGAATTTGTACTTCAAGTCGACTTTGCTGAAAATTTTTCGGCAATCATTTAAGACGAGATTCAGAGTGCTCATTGGAGTCATGATCAAATGACTGTTTTTACAGCCTGCGCTTGATTAAAAGATGACGTTAAGAGGTCCTTCGCGGATGTAAGTGATGACTTGACACATAACAAACATGCAGGTGGGCATTCCTCAAAAAGATTTTTGCTGAACTAAAAGTCGAGTTTCCTAAGTTAACAGAAGTGATTATTTTTTCGGATGTCTGCGCTTCCGTCAACAATCCTGCCCTAGATATTAACGTCAGTGATTTTGTCCTCGTTTCACTTGCGGTAAATGGGGAAAAAATACCGACAAGCAGTATTATGCTTAAATCGTAGCATTTGATGATGAAACCAGTGAAGTAACCCTTAAGGCTAAAGTATATGCATGCATCCTAGTGGCAGCTATTGGGTATGGCCCGATATTGTGAATACGTCATGCGAGAACAAAGACGTTATCATGAAGATGGTAGCTCCTCCAATACTTCACAACATTCGTGGGCAATTAAGTTCGTCAGTGATTAGGCATGCATAAATAATGATAAAGCTGCATTAATTATAAATGATGACATTATTAGTTAATCCTTTTTTTATGCTATTAGCCCCTACTTCAAAGTTTAAACAAAAAATAATCAGTGACGAGGACCCTTATTTCATTAAAAAAATTACAATGCACCACTTTATTTTATAATAGGCTACCTTTTTTAAATATCATATTTAGCATGCATATTTGTTAACTTACATTTTAGTATTGAGTATTCATGAAGTATGTAAGAAAACTGCCAACCAAATTATAATCTGCATACAAAAACTCGTATTTAATGTTATATTTTGTGCACTATGTCACACCCGCAACATTTCCTTGTCACACCCGCAACATCTTCAAACCATCATAAATCGTCTTTTAAATTATTTGAGCCACTATTCCTTATATTTTTTTTTAAGGGTGTTCTATAATGCTTAAGGAAAAAAATAGTTGCCTATCCAAGGGATCCTATATTCACAGACTTTTGCACTTGTTCATGTAAGGGTGTAAATACAGTGGCAAAAAGTGTCACACCCGCAACACCTGTTTTAATTTTTATTTACTGATTTCTTAAAGTCACAGAAAGTTGAAATTTGGTGTATTTGTACATCTTATGGCAACAATCAATGTATACAATGTCTTGGGTTTCAATTTGTAATTTATTAACACTTGGCAGGTATTGTAAGTGTGTAATGTGTCACACCCGCAACTATGGAATGGCCGCTATACCTAGGCCTACTTTATTTTTAGTTTTGAAAAACTTGCCTAAAACTACGTAGTTAAAATACTCGAAAAAATGTTCCGGAACTGCGCACCCCGGACCCGCATTGGCTGGAGGGCCATCCCCCAGACCCCCCCCCATTGTACAAAAAAATTAAATGACTAAATTCGGCTTCTATTTAAGACTGTTGCAATTATATATATATATATTTCGGCCTAAATTGTGTACCAGGGTAAGTAGGCTACCTTATAAACACAATACTATAGCCTAATATAAAGTTCTAAAACATATCTTACTTCTCAGACATTTTTGGACCCTATAGCCTCGATCAGTGGTTCCCAACCTTTTTCATCTCATGGACCGACAAAATGATAAAGCCCAAGTGCAAGGACCGGTGAGGCTATAAGGGGTCTGGGGCACCGCCCCAGCTGCCGGAGGGGATTTTTTTGTATGTTTTTATACCCCAAGACGGAGGGTACAGCGATCTGAGCAAAGAAGTGACCCCTCTCAAGAAATTATAATTTAGCCATTCATCCAGAGTAGGCCTACACGTGTACATGTAAAATAATAAAGTCACAGATAACAGAGTACAAAGTGTAGGCTAAAGCAATTTTTTGAGTTTTTACATGTTTCTAAAATATTAGCACTTCTTGGATCGGTAGCTATGAGTTCGCGGACCACCGTTAGGAACCACTGGCCTAAATGATGTTTAATACATTCGGAAAAATATTTTTGGTTGAGCGCAGCAAAGACTTCCAATTTCGCTACACTGGGAAAAATAGCTCGGGTGGGTGTTTTGTTTTTGGGTTTGTTTGTTTGTCTCTATGCGCTAGACAAACGGCTATTCCGATTGTGCTAAACTTTTAGGGGACCTTCAAAATCTCTGAACTTAGACCTGCGACATTTTTGTATAAAATCAAAGAAATATTTTTGTAGAAATAGTCAACCAAAAAAAAAGTTCATCCATCAACGCAAATGGAATAAGCGTTCGCCAAGTGCCCAGGAGTTAGTGATAGAAACAAACATTGATAGGCCTAAGCCATCCTAGGCGTTTTAATCTTTATTTTGCGAGGGCGCACGCCCCTGAATCCAGCTCTGCTCGCTTACATTAGAAAAATCCCTAGAACCGGCCCTAATACCACGTAGGGCCTAGGCCCTAGTATGTCTAAGGAAGGAATACAAATACAACAATTGTATTAGGCAATTGTGTAGGCCTGGTATTATTAGTATCCCATGTGTCCCACTCCCATGTGCAATAGACTGAAAGAAACTGAATAGGCAGATGCTTCAGCTTTATTTAAATTTAAAAAACTTATACTGCTAGGTAGGCTGGGTAGCCTACCTACTAGAGACTAAGGGCCAGATGCACAACAGTCACTTACAAACCACTGCTGGACACAGCCCTATGTTATTTTCCATAAGCAAGTAAAAATGTTCAATAAGTAGGTGGCAGTGTGCGTTGAGTGACTGTTGTGCATTTGCACCTTGGTGTCCGCAGGGTCTTCTAAAATGAACCGTGAATGCATCATAGGGTAGGCGAGGCCTATAAAAAAACTAAGCGTAGGATCAAGGCTAAATAACGCTAAGCCTACAACAGCCGGCAATAGCTTCCCGTTATCATTAGGCCTAAGTACAGTTACCACCTGGTAGACCTACAGTATTAGAACTTTGGTAATTATTAATTTTCATAGGTTTAACCATCTATTTTTATCTAGGGTAGGCCTACTAAGTTACCTAATAATGTGATAACTTTAAGTACCGGTTCTTCACATTGTATTTGGCGGTAGCCCTATATTAATATGAGATACAATGTGATGATTATTGATCGTAAAATGAAATACACGGTTGACCGGTCAATTGACTGGTCAAATTGGTCAATTGACCAGTCAATTGACTTAAAGATAACATGTGTATATTGCATTTAAAAATTAAAATTATTTGAATTTTAATTTATTTTTATAAAAAAGTTTTAATTAGGTAATATTTTATTTTAATTATTATTTATTATGTAGTTATATTATGAATTATAATAGACAAATAGAATATAATAGCTTCTGGGTAAGCTGAAGCTGAATCGGAGAAAGGGACTGATGACAGCATCGACGATGATGATGACGATGATGATATGCCACTTAATATGCATTTAACAAGCTTTTAAATAAAAAAAGCTTTGTCACAACATTTAAAAAAATATATATAGGCCTACTAGGTAATTATTTAATAAAATAAAATTTATGATTTTTTACATTTGACCGTCAATTGATCGTCTTGACCAAATTTGAATTTGACCGGTCAAATCCCATCCCTAGTAGGCCTATTAACTGCAATTATAGTTATTTGTTGTTATGTTGTCTAATAATACACTGAAATTAGAATAGGTAGCCTAGTTAATATTCTCATTACCGTTGCCAGGGCTCGTTCTTGGGCTGTTACATCGACCCCAAGCCTCTGGATTTAGAATGTAGAGCCCAGCTAAGCCTAGTCCCCAAAACTTATGCCTACTTACCGCCGGTAGCCGGCACTCCTGTAGTTGGCGGGTCCCAACATTTTTTTTCAATGAAAACATACGGTACGCACCCAAAATCCTTTCCGTTACAAAACTACTTTCGTTTGTTTCTCGATTTGGTTAATCGGGAAACACTCCCATAGGTGTAATTGTGGCACTCTTGCCGTTGAGCGGGTCCAACTTTTAAAAAACGTTATTTTTCGTGTACTCTAGTACTAACCTCGCCACGGCGCTTCGCGCCCACACCCCCACCCCCCTAACCTAGGTTTTCCCAGCATAAATTTTTGCTAGGAAAACCTAGGTTAGGGGGGGGGGGGAGGGCGAGGTTAGTACTAGAGTACACGAAAACATAACGTTTTTAAAAGTTGGACCCGCTCAACGGCAAGAGTGCCGTGATTGTTATTATTTACTACAATTCAGAAATTAAAAAAGTCCGCCCCAACCGGGAATCGAACCACGGATCTCCCGCATTCCAGATCCATTCAGATGTATAATGCAACTATTAATTCAGAGCTTAAAATGTACCCGTCCTGATGGTCTAGTGGTTAAGACGCCTGTCTGGAATGCGGGAGATCCGTGGTTCGATTCCCGGTTGGGGCGGACTTTTTTAATTTCTGAATTGTAGTAAATAGGATACTTTCGTTAGGTTAGCCGAACTTTCCGCTGGCTACCAGTGCCGCCGCGCTAAGTTCTAGGATATAATCGAATAAGAGCGCACCCGCAATCCTTTCTGTTAGTGTATAAAGTTGGTGGACCGCCAAGTACAGGAGTACTACAGGTAGCCTACCTAGGCCCCAACCCTACTTTCCCGGTGGGGTAGGCAGGCTTGCACTCTATAAAATACCTTTAATTTGTTTATAATATTTTTAGTACCATGGCGGTATTGAAGATAAGGCCTAGAAATTTACTGTAGCGTAGGTAGGCTAAGACCTAGGTTGAAGCTATCCACTGCAATTTGTTTAAAAACCAACTTAGGAGATCTAGGCCCCTAGCCTAGCCATAGGCCTACCCATCCTTCACTTGCAGTGAACCCAATTAACTCGGTATGTAGTGTTTAGAGGTGTTAGGGATGCAGGCATGGCTTATAGAACTAGGACATAGGCTAAGTGTGGGGTAGCCCTGGGCCTGGGTCTAGGCCTACCTAAGGAAACCCCAAAACAAACCGGAAGGCCTAGTCCTTAGGCCACACAAGGTAGATAGGGTTTGGGCTGGGCTCCGACAGCCCCTAGGCCTAGCCCTTGCATGCCACCTTTATGATATAGGGTGAATAAGTGAATACTTGAGAAGAAAAACAAGGTTATTGGAGAAACATGCGATATATGTACACACGGTTGTACAAACTAAGTAAATAATAACCAAATAGGTCTAGGCCCCTACGCCAAGAAGGTTTCCATTCATTTTGACCTGAGGCAACCGAAAACACAAGTTCCCTTAAACATGATTAAATTGAAAAAAAATGTACAATGTGTTTATATTGGTTTCAATACCTAAATAAGCATTGCTTTTAATCACTATTATACAAAACACCCGAGAATGACACAAACGCGAATGTCACACGAAAAAATATTGACTTGCAGACAAACACTTGCAAACACCGCCATAGCACTCTTGAAAGTGATTCTTTGTCCGTATCGCCGCTAGTGCCCAGTGAAGCGCTGTCGTCGCAGGCGGATTTCACTACAAGTTTGCCAACAGTCGGCAAACAAATTGAACTGCCTCGGTCTATTCATTATAAATTAAAATATAATAGTTTTCATAGTTCTAAAGGTACAATCACATTCATGGATGCAGAAGGTCCAAAAATATTCGTTTAAAGTTAGCAATTGGATTTTTGTGACGGGAAATGTTCCTTATGTCAAGTCGCATTGATTTTTTTTACATTTTCTGTTAGGTTTGAAGCATGGATCAGAAGTCAACGCTCATTGGATATAATTCTTGCGGGAACATTTGAACTGCGTTTTAAAAAACAAAAGTTGCTTTTTATTATGGGTTATTATCAATCAATTCGGGAACTCGTACTTACATCTTCATTCAAAGCTGACAAACATGGTGAAGGAAACTGGATTTTACGATGTTCTAGGTGTGAAACCTAATTGTACAGCAGATGAATTGAAGAAAGCTTATAGAAAGCAAGCTTTGAAGTACCATCCTGACAAAAATCCAAATGAAGGGGAAAAGTTCAAACAAATCTCCCAAGCTTATGAGGTTTTGGCAAATCCCGAAAAGCGACGACTTTACGACCAGGGAGGTGAGCAAGCCATTAAAGAAGGCGGGGTTTCTAGCGCTGGTGGCGGATTCTCGGCTCCGATGGATCTCTTTGACATGTTCTTCGGCACCGGCTTTGGATCTGCCCGCAGTAGAGCGGCTCAGCCAAGGAGGCAGCGCAGGGGTAAGGATGTCATCCACCAGTTGAGTGTTACCCTCGAGGAACTGTACAACAGCTCGGTGCGCAAGCTTGCTCTGCAGAAGAATGTCATCTGCGATAAGTGTGAGGGGCGTGGAGGGAAAAGAGGAGTCGTAGAAAAATGTCCCATTTGTGGGGGGACAGGTATGCGTACATTAGTACAACAGATTGGTCCGGGCATGCTTCAACAAATTACATCTGCATGTGATGCTTGCAACGGTAAAGGAAGTAGAATCGATGAGAAAGATCGGTGTAAATTTTGCCAAGGAGGTGGGACGGTACGCCAAAAGAAAGTGTTGGAAGTTCACATTGAAAAAGGAATGCAAGACGGTCAAAAAATAACTTTCAGTGGAGAGGGTGACCAAGAACCAGACGTACAACCCGGTGATGTAATTATCATCATCGATGAGCAGTCCCATCAAATATATAGACGCAACGTTACGGATTTGATCATACCTTTCATGAGAATTAAATTAGTTGAATCATTGTGTGGGTTTCAGAAGGCAATCAAAACCCTTGATAACAGATACTTACTAATAACATCCCTTCCTGGAGAAGTGGTTAAGCATGGAGATGTGAAGTATATTGTTAATGAGGGCATGCCTGAGTATAAAAACCCATTTGAAAAAGGCCGTCTCATCATTCAATTTAACGTTGAATTCCCCGAGTCCATTCCACACGATATGATTGTTAATCTGGAGAAATACCTCCCACCTCGGCCTAAAGTTACTTTGCCTTCGAATGCAGAAGAATGCGTGCTGGTCACGATGGACCCAGAAGTAGAATACAGAAGACGCCAAGAGAAGTTTACCTCCGATGAAGACCAGGGACATACCAGAGTACAGTGTGCCAATCAGTAGAGCATTCATCCTGCAATTTGGCCCAGACTCCCAGCTCCCTACTGCACCAAGACCATTGTTTGATAGGATTAGGGGAAAAGAATATTGATTAGCCTTAGCATACTATTGTTAATGGCGTACCAATAAGCAGTATAGATGTTTTTACATTATGGTAAATAATAATTTATTTAATAAATTGCATTGATATATTTCACAAATTAAATCTCAAATTTTATCACATTAATAATTAAGACAGGTAACCTAAAATTAATATTGGCATAGTTAAACTTAGCATATAAATGGAAACTTATTTTAACAAACATTCCTAGAACTTTGTGCTATCATACATTCATAAACATTTTTGCACAATTCTCAGTATTTTGGTCACACATCAACATTCAAAACAAAGTCTAAATTATTTAGCCTAGGAAGTTAAAATATAAGAAACATTGAGAGTAGAAAAAAGCATGTTAAATACAATAGACTATATTTATTTTCAAACACTTATATTATAAAAAAATAATCCGATTACGTTTCACTGTGGGCGAGAAGACGATTTAAACTTTGAGACATGTCCATAGCCTCCTACCACAGATGACATATTAGAGTGGTCATACTGTTTATGTTTACACTAGTAGGATAATAATATACAACTACTTCTTAATAATATACACAAGTACTAGTACCTGTGTATGTTATGATTATTGTTCATTCAAATTCGAATCTGCATGTAGTCATGGCATTGTGTCAGGCAAAGAATATGATTAATCATGGCTAGAGCCATTGCTGTCTCAACGTAAAATCTATAACCTTGCTTTAGAAGAGTGTTAACGGTGCTCAATGCACAAGAGCTTTGTGATGTGGGCATAATGTAAACTGTGATTGAAATTATTATGATTTCTTTGTTAGCCTCTCACATAGAAACATTACAAAACCTCACATTTAAAAATCATGAGGTCGCTTTAATCCCTCTTTGATGTATTGGTTATTGAAATGGAAACAAACAGTTGTCTTCCAAGAGACCTTAAAATTTCTTGTTTGAATTTTAAAAAAAAATTGAATTCGAGTCCTTAGTCTCTATATGGACAACATAAATTTGAACTAACAGAGCTTGCAATTACATAAGAGTTCACCATTTCACCCATTTCAATGAGCATCTGAGAATGAGAAGTTCTCTTGATATTAAGAAATAAAAATGTAAAAATATCTTCACATGAAGCATTTATCTATTTTCTTCAATAGTAATAATGTACACTAGCAAAGTCTCTAACTAAATGATCAGGTGTAGTGAGTTGTTTCTGCTATAACTTATGCAGAAAGGGAACATATGCACGCTGTCAACTTCTCGCCCACCGCTGAGTTTGATCCACAAATAGAGCACCGAACTAAGTGGGAACTTGCAAGTTTACGTACTTCAGTGCGTCAAGTTTGATGCTTTTGAGATTCAATAAAAATTAAACAATATTGGTACACTTGACAACTTTTCCATTTTGCAGAGACTTAAGTTTAACAGACTTGGTTTGATTTTATCAAATTTACCGAGTACTTGGACATAACATCGACTGATATTTTACACAATCTGCAAGTTACCACTTCTCGTACAAGACTACATTCACATTATAATACTATATGAAACAGGTAAAATTTTACAAATATACATAACATTATTTTATTTACATAAAATTAAACTGTATTTGAATTAGCACATTCGAGTCAAGAGTGCAAGAAATTACACAATAGATTACACTGACTTAAAAAAGAGAAACACTGTTGTATCAAAGTCTGTGCATAATTTGCCCTTGCTAAATTTAGTAAATTTAAATGTCATTGTAATTCAACAGCACAAATGATATATCAAGAATATTTTGTGTTCTTTTAATTTTGAAGAAATAATAATTTGCAGTTCAATAGTACCTCCTATTGAAAATCTTGTGACAACTATTTTTAAAATTAATTAAATTTAAAAAATCTTGGACAACAAAAAGTTTGCTGAAATTGTACAATTTGTTACAAATACATTATTCTTTTACAATGAGTTATTGATAATGTAGAAAATGCAATATGGTGATGAAACTTATAAAGAAGGTAAAGTTAATGTATTCTTGGACTATTCAACAAATTAATTTCATTAGAAAATGCAGTTGGAACATCCTATGCTTTACCTTTACTAACTGAAGAACCTACGTGTAGTACATAAGAGGGTTGGAATCGACTTCACGGGAAATGTTTAAACGTTTCTCTTGCCATCTTATCTTCCTATTGCCGAGTAGTGAGTACGATAGAGTGAATGGAATGATGCAGGGCCTACAATGGAAATCACTTAAGATATGGAGAAAGAGGGATCGATTATGTAATATGTACCGGGTTGTGAAAGGATTGCCAGGCTAGAGGGAAGTACCTACCGAGTAAAACTGAAGGTAGAGACTATAAGGGAAGGAAAAGAACATTCTTACAAACTTCAAAGGAAGTTTGGTAGCCGGTAGGACAGGACAGATGTGGGTAGGTGGATTTTATAAACAGAACCATAAGAGAATGGAACAAGCTTCCGGAAGAAGTTGTGAGTGCCGGAAGTGATGGGTCGTTTTGAGATCTTGTTAAGGACCTTGAATGGAAGGTTTAATTAAGTTTTTATAATTAATTTTGCCCTTTCTGTATTTGTTATGTATCCATGAAATTACAACTGTGTCAAATTACACAATTGTAAATAAATTGTAAATTGTTATATCAGTTAATTTAATTAGTTGAAAATGAAAGCTTCTACACATTATAATAATTTATCTGCCGACAAGTTAATATTAACATTCTTTTCTTTCCAAGCACTGTTAAAAATGCATACGTAATAATATCTCTAGAAGAGGTAGAAGATAATATATATTGTAGGCTTTGCCAAATCAAATACTAATAAGATTGTAAAATAAGATCTCAGATCCAAACCTGAATTATAGATTGCAGGAGTATTTTAGAAAAATTTCATTATGGCTTGTTGAATATGAGGTACTGTACTTATAAACCAATTTCAAGATTATTCCTAATCAAAATATAGAAGCATATATTACACAAATTAAAACTGGTAATAATGAGGTTTCTAGCCTCAATTTTATCACATTACGAATCATAAAAGGTATTATAAAGGAAAATTGCAGTATCAGTATGTTGTATCATCTTTTACAGTACATTTATTGGGAAGTTCTGATCTACAATTTTGATCCAAATATAATTTGCTGTCTTATTTTAGTTATAAATATTTCTCCGTACATATTTTGAAATTTTCTGCATTTGATCCTAACTATAAACATTTAAAAAAATAATTTACAGCTGCTTTATATAAGAAACTTATAAAAATTCCTTGAATGAAATGTTTTAATAATGAAGTACAAATCTACGTAGGTTATAGGTTATTCCAGTTAAGAAGTCCACGGCCAGGAATGCAACGTCATTTACGCACTAACATAAACGAATAATATTTACAAAATAACACTCTTTGCAACTTCCTCCTAAATGTATATTATTACTTGTGTTAAGTCAAGTTTTAGAACTAAGAGTTGATACTTGATATATGCTATTTGGTTCTGCTTCCGTTGGACTTTTAAACTGGAATATCATATTTTGTGAAAGATAATGAAGAATTATAAATAAAAATAAAGAACACTAAGGGGGACATTGGGCAATTAGTTACTAAATGTCAAACAATCTAAAGTCCCTTCCAGGCAAGTAAATGTAATTTTTATTTGCCCACGTCTATTACCATTGCCTTAATGTTTTTCTTGTGAAAACGATACTTTGGCTTGACCCTACATTATTCGCAGGCTTTATCAATCATAGCGCTTAACTTAGTGATATGAACCTTCCAACCTGGCCATAGTTAATTTTAGTATCCTAATTAAACTGTGTATTTTTAATGCCACAACTTCAAAGACATAGCCTCTTTACCCTTGGTATATATTAGATTAAAACAGACTCTAAATCTTTACACAGCGATTTACAACCTCCTTACAACAGGAATTCTCCACATATCAGTCATTGAGTTATCCAACTCCTTTAAAAATGCAAAACCAAACCCTTCTATACAATTTCTACCCATACTAATAAAAACAATGATATTTTATTCAGCTATTGCATTGATTTATATAAAAAAACATAGACCACATGAGAATGTCACTGATTAGTGTTCACACACAAACCTTAAGAGATACACTTATGATCTTTATTGTTGCCAAAAATAAAACCATTTCATTATTTTGACAACAATACTAAGTAAACAACACTGTCCACTATCTTGAATAACCTTCTTGCACATTGCACTAATATCCTGAACTTTCTTGTCATTATGTTTTAGGTATATCATAATATTATTTAGATATTATGTAGTCGTTGGTGTCGGTGTTTTGTTTGTATTGCTTTTCTAAAAACCGGAAACTTGTAGCTTGTAGATGGGTAGATTATTTGAGCTGAACTGGAGTCGGCTATATGAGTGTCGTCATGTCACCCCACGCGTTGCAGCCGGTCCCGGTGTTCTGGCTCGCTATCACCTGGAGATGATGTTGAGGGTGGGGGGAAGATATCGCTTCAAACTTCTTGTTAGAAAAACTCGTGTTGAAGTTGTCTGGTCTGTCATCATCGTTGTCAAAACACACCTGAAAAGTAGAGTAAAATGTTATGAGAAAGATTTGCTAAGTGCATGACCATGGTGGTAACATGAATCAAGTCTTAATGGTACAAGTTAACTATTTTGTTTGTTTGTTGCTTTGTTATGGACATTTTTTTAAAACATCATTGGGATTAAAATTCTGAATTTAATACTAACTAATACTTTATTCCATTATTAAAATGCATAGAAAAATATTTGTTCCAGTGTACTAGAAAAATATTTGTTCCAGTGTACACGAAGACAGACTAAATATGCTTTCCAAACCAATCAAGTAACATCATTTCTAAATTATTCACTAGTCAACTCCTCATGGTTCTTGTGTAATCATGTTCTGTTGAACACACACCTAAACAAACAATCATACCCACATTAAACATATTACCAATTATTATAAAGAACTTTGGTGGAGGTGCCGGGTTTTCATAACATTCTTGTCAACTTTTTATGTTTTTGCATCATTGGTTATTAAAATAGTAGTAGTTACATTTAAAAACAGACATTATTTCGATAAAAAGTTTACCATGTCACGTTTAGTTTTATTGTATGTAATTTAGACTTGCCAAAGACAAATTTGTGTATTCGTTTGTGAAAATTGTGAAAATGTCGTGTCACTTTTCGTTATTTAAAAAAAAAGTGTAGATAATTTATCAATCATGAACAGTGAAAATTGTAATTAATTAATTTGTCCACTGTACAGCATGGCCAATATGTCTATATTTTACCTTAAACTTATTTTACAGAGCCTAAACATTATTATTGTCACCTTCATTGGTGCAGAATGCAGAATATAGACTTTGACTTCACCTAATATCTACCATGGTGTATCAAAATCAATGATAATAAGATAATCAATTCCACCAATAACAATGATTCTAGACAAATATTAAAATCACATGGGAAAATGCTATAATGAGAATGGTTTTTAGTGTTGATCGTACCCAAGTATTTCCGTTGTCCCTGAAGGTATTTATCTCAGATTCCTCGTTGTTCAGATCGATGAGTAGATTCTTGCTTTCGTGCAAGTTGTTTTGTTTGGTGCTTTCGCTCAGCTTACTGCAGAAACCCGAGAACTTTTCGCTGTCGTTCTTGGAGTCGTTGTTTCCGCTAGAACACTGAGCCTGTTCCGACATCTGCCACAGTTCGTAGACAGTGTTGAATGAGTGCGCCACTGTCAGGGTTACGGCTTGGGCCTGGAACATGACAGAAACACCATTAATACAAGCTTATTAACTAAACCTTCAATCAACATTGTGTTTATATTTAATACAATTCAGAAGATAAAAAATACATCTCGATCGGGGTTCGAACCCGAGTCTCTCACATTCCAGGTAGGCGCCTTAGCCAACTAGACCACCAAGATGGTAACTATTTAACTTCTGAAATGTTGTTGCATTATAGATCTGAATGTACTGCAACAAATATCTGTTGCGAGTGTTGCCTTTGATTGACCTAATAAACATTATTTATAATGTTATTACCTTACTGATGGATGGATTTTGTATCTTGTGAATTGTATTAAATATTAACAATTCTACCTACGTGAGTGTTTCCCGACTAACCAAATCGAGAAACATTGTGTTTATTTGATGATTTTACAAATAAATGGAATTAAATACATAACACCTTAATATTATTGTGAAAGTGCAAATTACTATAAGTAAAAAATCGATTATAGAAAGGTATTGGGCACTATACAATCCCTAAGTCACACAGGGACCCGAGGTTAGGGGGTAAAGCCCCTTAAGAGAATATATTTTTTGAGCGAGCGTCTCCACTTGACTCTTATGGCTCGAATGTCTGGTTTTTTTTCTCTCTGCTTCGGTACAGGTCGCACCGTTTCTCTGATCGACCTGAAATTTTGCACACATGTACATACCACCTATGCGGGTTGCTGTATAGTTTTTGAACAAAATCCGATTGTTGGTTATAAAAATAAAAAATAAAATAAAAAAATAAAAATGTTCCGATCGTTATGAACTTTTGCAGGGTCAATAAGTACAACATTGTCTCCTATTTTAGAAATTTTCAGCTAAATCGGTCAAGACCTTAAGTAGTGTAGATAGAAATTACATTTTAACAAAAGTAACGTTACCATGGCAACGAAAAGTCGCACGAGAATTCTGGTCACTATGTACTGCCACCTAGAAGTAATCAAAATACTATCGAGGAAGCAGTGTATTATTTGTTACCAAAGAGTTAGAAAATATTTTTCCCAAAGAAATGATGTCAAGGTCCTCTAGATAGCGGTGGATTTTATCCACAAAGAAAACTAAGAAAAGTTGAAGATCCGGGAAAAAGTTAATAAATAACCGTGATGATGTTCGCTCTCACGTGGGATAGGAGTGTCTCATGGGAATGTCGTACTCGGGTCGTGTTGCACGTACCGGTGCTCGCTCAACAACGCGACGGGACTTTAGCATTTTCCTAGTTATTATAGTTTTAGGTTTGCCGGTATCAATGTTTATTGTAATCTGATGCGTATAATTCATAAACTAATTCTTACTTTAAACATGATTATATTTGAGTAAATAATTTGATTTTGACAATTAGTTTAATTTTTATTATTATTATACAAAAGTGCATAATCTGATTTCCAAACTCACAAACACACAGTCCAACTTCATCTTAAATGAGGTAACATTTTTTTGTGGTATACTATAAAGAGTACATTTTGTTGTCCACCTTTGTAAATCAGTTTTTTAACTGAACAGGATGGACGTTAAATAATAAATTAATTAATAAATTAATTAATAGAAAGGGCACAATGTTTAGTCTTGCTACATGTTCCATGTCTTTGTCAATTGTCCGGCAGAAATATTCCATTGTCCTATTCCCTACTTGGACTGGACGTAGCTGCCGGTTAGCCAGACCTGACACAACATCTTCAGCATCCTCTTCATCCGACAACTCTCCTATATTCTGACGCTGATGCGGACCCGCATTACCTGGGGGTCTCCCTCCAAACCCCCATTGTAAAATATCAAGTGCTTTATCCAGGAAAGATAAAATTGTTGTAATTACCATGTTGTACTGAATGGTGAGTGTGAGTTTGCTAAACATATAGATATAAAGTCGCTTGATAACGTACCACTACCTTTCTCAATACATATTAAGCAGTGAAAGAATGTCATGCCCAATCCCATCCCACCACAAACACAACTCTCACCATTTTCCTCTTCGGACACAGGTAGGCGTGGCACTCCATCGTCTCGTTGGAGTTGGTGGCGATGAATGCGAACACGTGGTTGTGCGACGCGTCCGCTGAGCAGTAGGAGATCCTGTAGATCGAGACCTCGAGGTGTATGTCTTCGGAGGCGAGGTCCACCATCTTGATTCCGCTGAGGTTCACGCTGAGCGCCACACGAGGTAGCTTCTTGCCGCTAGCCTTCGCCTGCATCGACAACACACACACACAATTAGATTAGATTTAACGATTTTAATTGTATACAAAAAAATTAATCCTACTAGTGGTACAAACATAATCACGACTCTGGCAATCCATTCAGTTCATGTAAAAAACTAATAGATTTAAAAACCATCCATTTGCCTTGTACTAATCTTTTTTATTTCTTTTTTATGCTCACACTAACTAATTTTTTATTATTATTTTTATTTTTAAGCATACTCATTTCTTTCAGTTATGACAGCAACATGGCAGTCTTCTGTTGGATTCTTTTCATGGAAGTCAACAATCACAACACATAACAATTTAGTAAAAGTTAGCTTAATTGGTAGAGGTATTGCACGTTAGGCCGGAGGTTCTGGGTTCGAATCGCATCTGTGGTAAACTTTTACGACAATTGCTATGAATCAATAATATTTTTGTTGTTATCATTGTGCACTGTTAAAATCAAAGTGTTTTAAGCCATTCTCGTAAATCTTCAATTCTACTGCGATTTTTATCCTGTACTTTAAGTCTTAGTCGATAACTATCATTATACTTTTAAATGTGCATATCTTAATTAAGGTTTGAAATTTTATATTATTGTTGTTGAATGAAAATGAAGGTTGAATGGGCTGAAGGCTTTCTAACACATTCTTTGTTTCAGACCCGGCTCCTCCACCAAATGTAAGAGAATGACGGACGTTTTGTGAACTACTCGTCTTAGCAAGCGTGGTCATCTACAACACAACGATGTTGTGGCAATTTCACATTTGTTTATTCTTACAAATCGTTACACTTTCCTGTGATCGTTCGTCTGTATTTTGTTTATACCTATACCAATATTAATATTATACTAACAATTTTTGTCATTTGAGACCTTCATTATTTTTTCAGATCATTAGGATGAATAAAATAGAAATAAATTACTTACGAGGATACCAAAGAACAGTTTTTAAACACGCACTGTTGCAAACCCGGCACTTCCACCAAATAGTGATTTACATGTCTTGACAAGATACAACAATACTCAACTACGGGTGGAAATGAACAAGACGAATTTCTTTTTAACGAGACTGTTGACCACCATCTTATAAAATAAATATCGTCCAAGAATATATTGTGATGTTACTTTACATTCATTATATAAGTTTCGTATTTTCGTTTTCAAACAAGGTTTAAGACTTGAATATAGAAAATAAAGGAAGTACAGCTTTGTAACATTTTGTCGTTGTTTCAAACCCGGCACCTCCACCAAATAGTGATTTACATGTCTTGACAAGATACAACAATACTCAACTACGGGTGGAAATGAACGAGACAAATTCCTTTTTAACGAGACTGTTGACCACCATCTTATAAAATAAATATCGTCCAAGAATATATTGTGATGTTACTTTACATCCATTATATAAGTTTCGTATTTTCGTTTTCAAACAAGGTTTAAAGACATGAATGTAGAAAATACAAGGAAGTACAGCTTTGTAACTTTTTGTCGTTGTTTCAGAGCCGGCACCTCCACCAAATACATGGAATTTACATGGAATTGTGTGATTCGCTCTTCTTGACGATCCACAACGGTGGTATTGAAGAAGATTAATGCTCTAGTTTGACAAAACTGTGCTTTGTTCGCCACCACGCGGTCCTTAATATAAGTTACGTCGGGAAATATATTGTAAAATAGACTTGATTTTTGTTGAGGCTTTTTAATATTAATTTGTATGTATTGTAATTTGTCAGTGTGCATGGTATTCATTTTAAAATTGAATGTAAAATCTGCTGGTTTCTAGATTGGAGTAACAGTGATTGTCAGTGTTGGGTACCGATCCCAGGACTTCATGAGTCAGAGTTCCTCACGGTAGCACTGAGTCACTTTGGTGGAGAATAAGTACTGGCCGTAAAGATAAAAGCGCGGCTGGGATTGACTTAATTAGAGAAGACCTGTATGAAAAGCAAGTGACACTTTTCATTCTGTTTCTGTGCAATAACCCTCTCCGCTTGTTATACTGGGCAGAGCCTGAGCTCTATCTACTAATTACAGCAAGTATTCGCCACTCGTTGCTATATATACGTGTGCTAAGCCTTTGTGAACGTGCCCCAGGCTTGTAAATCATTGAACGCAGCGGTTTGGTCCTCTTTAGGGGGGGGGGGTAATTGTCTGTGAATCTAACCAGATATATCAGTGAACAGCAGGCGCGTATAGGACGTTATAAAACTTGGAATGAGCAGTATAGGTATTTCTCGCCTTCGCTTTAGCAATTCTGTAGAAACCACATTACAACTAATATTAGTAATTGTGTACTGTGCAATTCAATTAGATACAAGAGTCACTGCTATAGGTATGGTTTTAAATTTGATTTTCATGTAACGTATAGCCCATTATCGTTGAGTTGAGCTATTATATCCAATATAGAAAGAAAATAGAAATCAGTCAAGAAATTAACAAATCCATCTCAGCGGGGTATCGAACCCCGGTCTCCCAATTGCCGGCCGGGTGCTTGTATTACCCCTAAGAGGATATAGTACATGCGTTTTATCCACATTCCCGATCGCTTGGCTGACTGACTGACACCACAGGTGTTTAAAATTTTGAACAACTATCACGAAAGTGTAAATAGGGCTCTACAGTATAACAATGCTCTAAAGTTCAACGTCAAATGGAACATTTGAAATTGTACCGGCGGGCGAAAAATTGTGCATCGCAGAAAAAGAAACTATAAAAACCATTGATCCTTTTATTTACGTTGTAGATAAAGGAGTGTAGAAACAATATACAAAAAACCGCTGCTCAAAATTCAATTTGAACTAGCTGGATTGATTCGGGCAATTAGAATATAATTGTTGATTCTGAGGCTGTCCCGTCAAAAAAAATTCCAAAAAATAATCTGCTCTTTTATTATGTCCCTCTTTCATTCTACTTACTTTTCAGACGTCTTTACTGCATTCTTTAGAAATATATTTAAGTCTAGGGATTCCCCTTAAATTCTTGCACAAACACGAAATTATTAAAATCCAGAAGTGGAAAAGAAAGAAGTGTGGCCACATATAGATCATAGAGATCATAGTTAAACATGAACCACTCAAATTCCTGTCTTCTCTCTTTATTAATCACTGTTATAACGGTAACTGCTGTAATTAATAGCTCAAAAGAGATTATTACTATCGGCGAACCATTTTTTAAAATTTCATATTCATAAAGACTAGCGAAGAAAGAGGTTCTTGGCTACGTTTTTTGTTTTAGCCATCGCAATTTTGCGCATTTAAAATTTATTTTTATTAAAGTTATCATAATGTTATTAACGCTCCAAGTTACCATTGTGATGATGGTCTTGATGGCCTCCGCCGTGGCCGCCTCGTTGCTGGGAGTCTCCACCAGAGTGCTCCCTAGGTACTTGACTAGAAACGTGACTCCATCTGGCGGCGGCTCCGAGGACTTGCAGTCTTTCGTGTTGGTCAGGGCCCACTCTTCACAGAGCTCTGCAATACAAACAATAAACAATAAATCAATTATTTTTGTATTTGTTTGTTTATTGGTAATTTGTTACAACTTACAATATTGTTTTACACATTTGTCATTGGCTCCTAAGGAGTGCAGAGCGTACACATCAAGTACACATCATAGAAAGGAGCGTTTACAAGAACATTATATATTTGACAGGAAATAGTGAGGTAACATTAACAAATTAGAGTGGTACAAATTGTGCAAGTGAAATATAGAAATAAAACATAGTTCATAAGTTACTTCTTGTGAGACATTTTATGGTAATAGTGATCAAAATTAGAGTAAAAAATCTTCGGTGTCCACGAAAGATAGCTCAATGAAAGTTTACTTTCGTGTTTCTATTAACTATAAACTAATTGGTGTCTCGATAAATGCAATGCAGTGCACTTCCTTTGCTAAAATAATTCAATGTTTATCATTGATTGTCAGTTTGTGTGTTTGTTTTTGTAGTTACAAAATAAAATGAACATTTTGGGAAATCCGGTACGTACATATCACTTGTTGAACACCTGTTTCATATCGACGAACGTGGAAAGAATACTATGAAATGATTCCATACCACCATCTATTTGAGGGGAAATGGACAACTAGTCAAAGGCGGGGCTTAGCTAGTTCCGGAAAATCCAACAGATAGCGCCGCGAACTGTGGGACAAGCTGCAACCTAAATGTGGTTGGCGCAATGGACTTCAACGTGTTTTTACGCCCGTACGGGTGGAAAAAATCCTTGAAAAATATGTTATTTTTTAGAATGGGCTTAGCCAAAGACTATGTAGATCAAGAAGGAAGCCAGCTGCTTTTTAGGGAAGGCTGTTGTATTGTCCTATGTTATGTCTTAGAGGATGTGTGGACTTCGGAAAACGGTGGTCATCATAGTCCCTATACCTTTGGGTTTAGAATGATTATAAACCCAAAGCCTTTACTCTAGAAAGCATTTTTTAAAGTTTAGTCTCAGGTTAAGGCCAACATAATTTATTATTCCTCAGTTCACAAGATCATATCGTAAAAAGTAGGCCTGGGTTTAACTCTAGGGATAGGCGGAGGCCTAGGTTCTAATCCTAGGCCTACACGGCTAGGACTAGACACACCTCTTTGCCAAGATTTAGGCCTAGAAATGTACCCCTCTTTATAGTTTATACACAGTTTAGGCCTTTAACCTTGGAAGCTTTAGACCTAGGCCTACCTTAAAGCAAAATCAAGGCTATACTATTAGTTTTAACCTACCAATAAGCAGAGGCTAGACCTAGGTGTTATTTTCCTTTCCATATAGGCCTACCCTAACTACTAGATGTAGGCCTACTTTTATTATCTTAGGGGTCAACTGTGTTATGTAAACATAAAACTAACTATGTATGCAATACTTAATGGAAATAAAGCAACATTCTATTCTATTCTAGCTAGGTCTAGGCCACAGGTCTACTCATTAGCGTGCCTACTATAAGCATCGAGTTTAGAATGAAGATAGTTGGCCAGTCAGGGAAATAAAAAAATGGGTAAACACATGGGCAGGGCTCCCATCTCGCAAACACTTAAGTTTGCCATGAGGAATTTGCTTGTATTAGGAATCCACGAAATGCAAAGAACATTATAGGCCTACAAGCATGGTATCACATGTTTTCGTAAAACATTTCTTATCTATCTGATTTTAACTTCCCACGTCTTATTTCTTAACTTGATATCCTTCGGAAACGAGTGTAAAGACACCCCTCCTATTTTAGCTCTTGACGAACATCGTGAAACAACACAATATTGAACCATTTCAATCCAGCAATCCAGTCTTTAGTGTGGTACAGTAAGGCTGTCAGTTAAAATCGTCCCACAGTACGGCCATCTTTGAGCACATGTTTGAGTCGTGACGTCAGGGGGCGGAGTTAGACTACTCGTCCATTGGGCCGTGACAGATGTCACCGACAAATTTACAATATGAGTGACAAACAGCAAACTTCAAACATACAAAGCTTAATATCAGTAACTCTTGTGGGCACTCATGATTGATGACTGTCACGATTACCCCCGTTGCATAATTAAATCTCTAATTGTGTATATACAGTTGTTCGTAAATGGATCTGCCACCGATCTCAGTACAGGCATAGCTCGAGTGAGCCTTAGGGCGCCATACAAGGCCATAGCATAATTGCAACTAATTATAGAATGATTTGTTGTCGGTTGTTGCAGTCGTGAGACCGCGCATCGTTTGTTTACACTCCACACGTGTCGCGGATATTAATACAACGCAAAGACTTTGTTGAGAAGATCGCAGAACGCTGACCTGTTTGGCACAACAGCGGATACAGATCCTGCACCGCGATTCTCTAAGGTCCGCGTTAACGTTAAATTTAACGCTTCCACGTTAAAAATTACCGCACGTTAGGTTAACGCGCGATTCCCTAAAACAAAACTGTAAGGTGCGTTAACCGTCTCAAAAGCGCGTTACCGGTGCAGCAGACCGGCGCCTGTTATATATTAGTTTGGACAAGTTCTCGAGAAGGCTGTGTGATCGCAATCACTCGGCCAATGAAAACGCTGGAATGAAGAGAACTTAAAAGCAAAGATGTTAGAATAGAAAGACAAAACCACTTCTAAATTCACCATTGAACTCTTTGCGTAATTGAGGTTATGTTATTACATGTCTAATCTTTGTTATTACTATTTGTATATGTTATACATGCAGTAAAGATGTTACTTAACTACACTAAAACATATATATTAACCCGAAAATTGATTATTTAGATAGCTATTACTACAAAATACGATTATTCAACGCTTCAAAAATTTGAAGTGGAGGTGAAAAAACGTAAACAAACCGTCCATCTTTTTTAACGTAGGGCTAAAGGCAGGGGTTTGGATCGCGTTAAAAATGACGCCACTTTTAACGTCCGCTAACGATAAAATTCGTTAGCGAATCACAAACTCGCAATGTTATAGTTAATTAAACGCCAAATTGATATTTAACGTTAACGCGGACCTTAGGGAATCGCGGGGCTGGTCCAAACCTCGGTCAGTTGAGACGTAGATGCGACTAGGCTCGTCGTATTGTGATCTGTGTCAAGGAACTCAACAACTATCGGTGAAGTTCAATTGTTCGAATCCCTGACCTCGTACGAAGATAATTCACCGCCTAGACAAACAAATGTCACATTGATATTGATATGAACGGCGTATTTATTTGTGTGACGTCGTAGGATGTTTGTTTGCTTGTTTTACGTTCTATCGATGGAGTGAAGTTGATAACACAGCTTGATCCCTTAGGAAATCTTCAGCTGTTGACGGTATTTTTTTGTGTGTTTACAACTTTTAGAGTAAATATTGTGTAACGGGTTTTTGTCCCGGGTGCAAATGTCAACAGTGTAACGCCTTGGAGATGGAGATGGTTGTATACACTAGGGGTATGCCCGTATGAAGAGCTAGGTATCTTGATCCCTGATCTTGAGAGGAAACTCGCGAGCTTTCAATGCCATTTCGGCGTCTTCCTCTTTCAGATTATGTAGGCTTCACTTAAGTTTTATCTCTGAAAGATCCGGAAGAGAAAAATAAACATATATCGAGTTTGAACATCGTGTTATATATTTTACGACGAAAGATTTTTCGAAGACAAAAATAACTTGATCGTAGGGATGCTCGCTGTAGGGTACACACCAGTTTTACCCGGTGAGACAACTTCAGATGGTTTGCTAATTACTATAGGTTATTTTGGGTACTAAATAATTCAGGTAGAGTTACCGGAAAACCGGGTGATCTATAGTAAATCTGTCCTGACTGGTACAAATGGTGGAGGTGCCGGGTCATTCAACGCGAGTGTGAGAACGAAAACGCCGTTTTTCACTTTTGCCGATATATCCTATTATCAACCGTTTTTAGCCACACATTATGCCTACTGTACTTTGATAAACTTTGATATTTCTTTTTATTTTACACACATAATTAAATTTCGATATATCGATATCGAAATGCTCGTGTGCATGATATCGATCATTTCAATGATATGTCATAACTCCGCCCTAATATTAATGCAATCGTGCTATTTGAGACGTTTAGTGATGATAGTACAGATTGGAGATAGATGTGAAAAAAGTAAATCTTTAAAAAATACGCGCGGTTCAAACCCCGTTCTCCCACACTTACATGCGGACGGCCATTTCGAAAACCCAAATTATCATCACCACCATCAATCACGTACTAGTGGAGGGGGATACATTATCCGAACAATGTTATAACTTCAAAAACTCTGTGATTTGTGGACGTCGAAGATGGAAGAAGCGTTAAAGTTTAATTCCCATTGTTTCACAATGTTCAGGCTAATTCATAGCAGCTGTCCAGTTCTACTTCTTCGTTTTATACATTGAAAAGATTGAATAATTACACGTTTAACTTGTACCATCCATACACGTCCAGGACTACGAGCGGCAGCTTCCACTTTTTATTGACTTGTCAGAAGAAAATCCATGAAAAAGCTTCATAAAACTTTCAAATAGTGCGTTTGTTGATATTTTGTAATAAAACATCTCCGAGTGTTTACACGCTGAAGTAAGAACACGAAGTGAGCACGCACTTGTCTGACTTGTTGGAGCTGGCTGGCCTAGATAGCCTTGGAAGGCACAGGTTGCACGTGCTAGAGAGATGCACTTCATTATACCTGCACTCGATGTAGGGTCATGGATGCATTTCGTTCTGCATTGGATGCCATAATACAAGCTAGGTGCATCCACTGCAGCGTGAAACAGGCCGAGAGACGCTCAACGCCAGCACGCAGTATACTCTTGTTTGAAGCTGTGTGACTGAAGGATTCTCGACGTTTTCCTCAGTCATATTTTATTTATTTATTTAACGTCTATCCTATTCAGTTATAAAACTGATTTACAAAGGAGGACAACTAAATAAATCTAATTACATAGATGCAGACACAACAATGAACTACAGTTTAGTAAATATTTGAAATAGTAACATTACAACAAAAATGCATTAAAACACAACAATTTTGATAACAAATAAAAAGGATGTTAAATGCAATTAATTAATGAATCAAATATAAAAAAGGTGTAGAAAAAAAAAGAAAAAAGAAAAAAGAAAAAAGAAAAAAGAAAAGAAAAAAGAAAAGAAAAAAGAAAAAAGAAAAAGAAGGGGAAAAAACATTAAAAAAGAAATCAAAAAGAAAAAAACTGATTTATTAGACGATCCCACTCAAACGAATATGAGGTTTGCAAAAAATCAGGAACAGCAAATCAGGGCGTAACACACACGTAACGTAATCCTCCAACCATCCCTCTGAGATTCAGGGAGCTATCTGACTGAAGGATTCCCGACATTTTCCTCAGTCACGCTCTTACACACACACACGTACGGTAGTCCTCCAACCATCCCTCTGAGATTCAGGGAGCTATCTGATGACGGATTCCACATTTTGATATCACACTTCTTACACACACAAAGTAGGAGTTCCAAAAAAGAATATCGATAAAAATTTTCCCATCACACTCTTAAAATTAAACGTATCGGTATCCTCCAAAGCCCTTTGGGATTCAGGGACTTCTATAAGGATTATTTTCCATCACATTTACACATTAAACGTGTAGCCTCAACCCAATTTGAGTTCGCTATCTGTGAAAGATTGACATTTTCCTCAGTCACACTCTTACACACACTTACACACGTAAGGTAATCCTCCAACCATCCCTCTGAGATACGGGGCGAATCTGTGCCTATACTTGATTGGAATATCGATAACGGTATTCCGTATCACATAATTTGGAAAACGCTTAAGTCCCGCCGCGTTGTGGATGAGCGTAATTGGTGCATTGAGCTGCCATGTGTTATGCGAATTTTTCTGTTGTTCTTTTAGAAAAATCATTACTTGTTGAATTTTTTTAAATTAAATTAAATTAAATTAATTAAAATTTTTTTTTAATTTATTAATCGTAATTGTTAAAAAAAATCGTAAAATTGCGATTTTTATAAGAAATAATTTCTTGATTGCGCTTAAATTTAACACTAATATATAAATTCATAAAATTAAGGTTATGTGAAAAAATCATTACAATCGGATAAGCCATGTAGGTGTTATAAGTCAAAGAATTGTTTAAAAAAAAGAAAAAAACGTAAAATTTCGATTTTTATGATAAATATTTTTTTCAATTGCGCTCAAATTTCACAGATATCTAAATTCATTAAAATAAAGGTTCTGTGCAAAAATCATTAAAATCGGATAAAGCATGTAGGGTATAAGTCAAAGATATTTTTAAAAACTCGAAAAATCTAAATTGCGAATTTAATGAGAAACAATTTTCCGATTGCGCTCAAAACGGGGCAGGTCTAAGGTCAGAGATTTCGAAGTTTTCCATAAAATTTCATCTCAATCGGAGTATCGTTTAGCCGGAATCGTGCGGACAACAGACAAAATACAAAAAAAAAAAAAAATAACAACATTCCGATTTTTTTCTTCAGTGTAGTTAGAATGGAATCTTCGCTCGCTCGCTACGCTCATCCAATTACAAGTGACTTGCATAAAAGATATCCACCAATAAAACGTTGCCTAAACTTTCGAAATTAAATTAAATTATTTTCGTATACATTAACCGAAAAGCTTGGGAAGTCTATAGGAATTCTATTACAAACTTTTAACTTTTTTCCATCTACGTATTTAATCTTTTGATGTTTAATGCTTTTTTGAGCGTCATTCTTTCTTTCGTTTTTAATTAAGTTTATTTGTCTCGCCTATTTATTCAAAGGCGTGTAAAGATGAGAATTGTGAACTTTAATTAAATTCGAATATGAAATTCAAAGAAACCGTTACTTGATAAAATTTACATTTTGAAGGAAACATTTCCAATATGAAAATTTTTTAACTAGCGAAATGTAAAAGTTGCGAAGTATTCATATTTGAACGAGTCATTAATATTCAGAACACTATGTTTGTAATTCATATTCAATTTACTCTGTGATGTATTAGTAATTGTATTTCAACCACATCTAGTTAATTATCTGTTCTAAAGGCGGCTTCGTTCAGCAACGCTTTGCAATACACAACCTTTTAAATGCAAATTGCATAGAAAATCTTCTTGCACAAATATGCAATTTACTGAATAATGCTGGGTGTAGTCAATTTTCATATTTTTAATTAATTTCATTGAGTTGAGATAGTTCTGAACTAATTGAAAAACGTTTTAAAGGAAAATTCAAAAGATATCGGCGCTTCTGCTATCATCACGCCTGTAAAGATGTTATAGCGTTGATGTGTGAAAATAGTCACACTGCAACGCGTCGTTTCCAAGATACAATATTTAACGGCGCGGAAGAAACGATTGACCTTAATGTGACGAACAGATGAGTAGGTCGTGCTAAAGATTGAAGAGAGTTCATCACCCGTTTTTAAAAGTGTTGTTTGAGAAAATTCCCAAGTAACGAGGATGCTCTATGATTTTCTTCGTTGGGCCGTTGGAATATAGACGGATAATGCAATCCACTAGTGCAAATTTTATAGAGAAGGGAGGAGGGAAAACCCGGTACCGGCACGTAGCCTACTCCTTTCGAAAAGTACCAATGGGACCAACGGTTTTAAGTCCCAACCGAAAGGACTGTGTAACCTTGACAGTCATAGGTTTCTCCACTAACCCGGAGTGCCGAGCAGACGTCGAGGAGAACGAAGCCGTTACACTAGCACTCGAACCCTCCATCTGCTCTAACCAGCGGTATACGTGTGTGTGTTTCAGAGCAGAGCGTTCACCCACTCTTCCCCTGACCACGCCCGAGGTTGCTTTACTTCGGTGTTCGAGTGAGAACCGGCTAAGCGACATTCGGCTAAACCGCTGGTTAATGCACTAAGGCTATTTGAGACGATGCGTGGTGAAAGAAGGACGATTACAAAAAAAACATGCCTTATGCGGGATTCGAACCCAAATCTTCGTAGAACCATACGTTCTAATCGTATATGCCACCGCGGACGACGTAAAAGATTGAAACACAAGTCATGGAGAAAACAATATATTCTCTTTTTTGCTTCAATTGTTATTGGAAAGACGCATGAATAAAAAAACTAGAAATTTACATAATTTATTTCATCGATTAATATAAGCATATTTTCTTTTTCTACGGACATTGTTACGTTTTGTCACCAGCTAAGAGAAAGCCCTCCCGGCTCGCGCCGACCATAAAATCAGCAACTACGCTGAATCGCTGATGCTGACACGGCGGTTAACGTCGGTAAATGGCTTCTAAGCATTTCCCTACGAGGTTTGGCCGAATGCCACGCTAGATGGCGGTGGGACTTGGGGTCGGTGCGGTGTTCAGCTTTCACGTTTACCCTCTGAATCAAACCAATTGAATTGGGATTCGGATTAGTCGAATCGAATTACCGGCGATTTCCTTCTCAGCCTCAACTTCGGATGAGGGAATTTGAAACAATTATCGCGTTTGAGGCTGTTCTAGCCTAAAATGAGTCTGCACATGAAAATTGAGGATGTTTTAGTTTTTCATCTAGTCGTAAATCGATGCGTATATTAAACATCAAAACGTGTTTCTTTTGCACATTTTTTAGAATACTCATCCACAGTTGCATTAAGCAGATATTAACAATTAAATTGAGCATTCTTGCTATTGAGACATTTTGTCAATACATTTTAAATTGTATAAGTATTAAATCTAAATAAAAACTGGAGTGGAAAATCTACTATGTTCACGAGTAAAGACAAATTGGTGAAAATATACATTTTCTCCTAATCTGATCCCGTCAACCCAGCATTGTATGACTTTGACTCACAAATACTTTACGAACAAAGCTGTCGCGTTGCTTCTTCTTCGCTCTACTGAGCTTCAAAGCTGATGTAAACAAACTATCTGTGATACAAACTACACAGTTACTTTATGGTTGCACTTTGTATGCGCTAAAACGTGAATTGCTTTACAAAATGTCTGCCGTCATCATCATCTTCCTCGTTTTTACTGATAAACAAGATCTTCAGACCGTCTAGATTGATGTCCTGGGTTCGAACCACCGCGTGCACCATATAACTCACAGCGCCCCACATACATCAGAGTTCACTCGCAAATCAAAGCAGAGAACTTAATCAACATGTGTCGCGAGTTGCGCTGCCTGCACAGCACAGAACATACTGCTTTCTTTCAAGTTGCTCAGAGACGGTTTGCTCAGAATCCAAGCACTTCCAGGAAGTACTAGACTGTGCACTAGAATGTGTGTGAACCCAGGTCTACTTGCAGCTGCCATCTGTGCGTAGGCTACGAGTAACGAGGGTAGACGGACGGGGGCGCGCACGTGTTATGTAAGCCTAGCACAGACAGAGTACGTTACCTTCTATACACCATATACTATACAGTTTCGTAGGTTTCCATGTACACGGGTTCGAGTCCTGGCCATACGTTTACCATACAGTCTGCTGGGCCTAGAACCCGGCTCTCTGACACTTCTGGGCCTCGAGCCCGGATCCTAATCAGCCAGCTGGGCATAGAACCCAGATCCTCCCACTTATTAACAATACCAGTCACACTCAGCCAATCCGGGTCTCCCTCAGCCAGCTGGCCATAGAATCCGGGTCTCCCTCAGCCATCTGGTCATAGACCCCGGGTCCCCCCAGCCTGCTGGTCCTCGAACCCGGACCCTCCCTGCACCTCTGACCTACCAGCCACACTCACTCTGTGTAGTTGGTCAGATCGATAAACTGCCCACCCCCTCGCGTCCCGAGAATCAGATATCACACACTCGCCTACCTCCCAGACCCCAGCCGCGGCTGGAGTAGCTCAGTTCCTCCACGCACGGTGGTGGGACCGTGGGACCCAGGGTTACACCGCACGACCCCCACAAGAAAGTATTCATAGTTGGTGGAGTTACTTCACTCCATCATCTGACTACACCCTGTATGTATAGATTCTAGATATTGGTGTTACTGAGACTGACTGTAAGTTGCACCCGCTACATACACCGCTCACAGAGAACATCGCACCGCTAGAAATCAACAAGTAGCCAATACTGACCGCGAGCAAAACATTCAAATTACCCTCGCCCCACTCAAATCATCGACTTTCCTTCAGGGCCACGGTCTGGGCTGTATACCCGCGCAAGGGTTCGATTCCCGGCTGGGCACGAGCGCCTCAAGTGTCACCCATCATAGTCTCAAGATAGAACCTCTTATCATCATGAGTGTCACATAGATGTGGAAGACAGTCCTTACTAATCGGTTGAATCACTGGCGGCTTGCTTTCGCTATAGAACACCCTCTAGCCAACATGTTGATAAAATAGCGTGTAACTAGTCTCATAGTCTCATAACATTATTTTCGTCGTTGATCTGATCCATGGGTTTATTTCTTAACTTAATAAGCCCTGTGGAATAATAATATTTACTATTAAATGTAATCCGGAAATGATAAAATCCGGCTCAATCGGGGATTCAGGATTGGGTCTCTGGCTGAAATAAGTAATTCCTGGATTGGATTGAATTGAATTAATCCGTGGGCTCAGATTTAATCTAGGGGTTTAATAAACCATAAAATATATCAAGTTGTATCAATGCAGTCGCATCTGTAGATATATCCAATGAAGCGAACTAACAAACACGGATATAGAAAACTCGCATAAGAATATTTTAAAGTGTTTTTTAAAGATTATTGTTGGATAAATTACTTTCAAGAACGTTAACTGTGCACCCGTATTTAGTGTAAATTAGTTATGTTTGTTGAGTTGATATAAAAGTGTATTGTTTTCTATATGCCAACTCTGAGTGAACCTATATATAACTTTACTCATCCAACCCAAAGTTGAGCAAGATAATAATTTACAGTTTTATATAACTATATTGCTAGCTGCTAAACAGCTAAAGATGTGACAGAATTTTCAAAAGGCACACTAAAAAAGATAATGATCAACCACTATTACAATATCCTAATTGGAAGAGCGAAGCGAAGATTCCATTTCATTACACTGGAGAAAAAAATCCGGAATGTTTTTTTTTCTTTCTTTTTGTATTTTTGTCTGTCTGCTAGCACGATTCCGGCTAAACCCATACTCAAATTGCGATGACATTTTCTGGATACTTTCGAAATCTGTGAACTTAGAACTGCCGCGTTTTTTAGCGCAATCGAAAAATTATTTCTTATGAAAATCGCAATTTTACGATTTTTTTTCGATTTAAAAAAAATTTATTCGACTTTTAACACCTACATGATGTATCCGAATGGAATGATTTTTTCACAGAACCTTAATTTTATGAATTAATAGAAAACCTTAAGTCCCGCTGCGTAGATGGAATCGCGTTTTTTTGTTTTTTACAACGAAAAAAGCGAAAAATGGCGATTCTTTTAATAGATAATATTTCAGATTACGGCTCAAATTTCACACGGATTATATAATTCCATAAAATAAGTTCTGTGAAAAAATCATTAAATCGGATAGGCATGTAAGGTTTTATTCGTCGAAGAAATGTTAAAAATGAAAAAAATCGTTAAAATTGCGATTATCAAGAGAAATGATTTTTTGACTTCGCTTAAATTTCACACGATTATTAATTTATAAAATTAAGGTTCTGTGAAAAATCATTACTATAGTATGATAAAGCATGTAGTATGCTACAAGTGAACGAATTTTTAAAAAATTCAAAAATGTAAAATGACGATTTTATAAGTAAACATTTTTTCAATTGCGCTCAAATTTCACACAGGATTAATAATTCATAAAATTAAGGTTCTGTGAAAAACAACTTACAACCGGATAAAGCATGTGTTATAAGTCAAAGAATTTTTTTAGAAAAAAATCGAAATATTCTGTAAATTGCGATTTTCATGAGAAATATTTTTGGCAACCTTTTCACTCTCGTGCAGTTCTTTGTTCAGATTTCATGACTCCATAAAATTTCATGCACAATTGGAGTATTGGTTTAGCCGGAATCGTGTTCACAGACACACAAAAATACAAAAAAAAAAAAAGAAAAAAAACAAAAAAAAAACATTCCGGATTTTTTTTACCAGTGTAGTGAAATTGAACTCATATTCCGCTTGCTCATTCGCTACGCCTTACGCTTCATCCAAATATATTCGTGTGAAATTAGAGCGCAATTAAAAAATTATTTCTCATGATAATGGCAATTTTACTATTTTTTTTTAATTTTTAAAATTTCTTCGACTTATAACATCTACATGCTTTATCTGATTGTAATTATTTTTTCACAGATCCTTAATTTTATGAGTTAATATTTTCGCGTGAAATTTTAGCGTAATCGAATAATTATTTCTTATGAAAATCGCAATTTTACGCTTATTTCGTTTTTAAACAATTACGCTCATCCAACAACGCGCCTGAAAAAGCGTTTGCGAAGCTTCCTAGTATGTTTATTTGGTCGTTTGACGAACTATTGAAGAACCTCTCCTTAAAATGTATATTCATTGACGAATACCCCATTTTATGCAGAATAACTTTCGGCTTATTGACCAAAATATATCTTAGGCGTTTTAATTGGAACTACTAGGTTAAACCATGGACTCGGTAGGCCTACCTTACGTGCCGTCTACACCCTTTACCTTATGCAAATGAGACTAACCGCACTTGACATGAGCACTTGTGCAAAAACACAGAACTCTTAGTTAAATTCATAAATCATAGCCACCCGCCGCGCCATGAATATGCATAATGGAATGCAGATAGCAGATAGCTTATGCATACTTAACGAGGGTCATCTCATTAGCTTCATCTTTGGTAGCACAATCTTTGCGGCTCCCGATAAACTTTGCTTAGTGGTTTCCGTAATGGGTTAAAGTAATTTAATGGGTTATCGGCGGCAGTATTAACTATTTTATATAGTCTGTATTGGAATTGCCATCGTTAAATCTGTCTAGCCCTTGACCGACGATTGTTACGTAAATAACATCCTATCCATATAATATATGCGTAATGTTCCGTTGCAGATCGTGCATGATTGCTATTCGCCTAACATCTATTATACGCAATTACATAATAATTATTTACTTACTGTTATTCTATTTAAACATTAGAATATATTATATTATACCGATTGTTTATTATCAACAATTCCTAGGGAATAGCATTGGCAGCAAGTATGGAACTCAATGAGTAGGAAGTGGATTCATTTTGAGCTCTATTTCATTATCATAACTATATATTACGCATTTTTTAAAGCCAATTTAATATTTTTTATCACGGTTCCGCGGAAATTACGAGATGTCATAAAAAATAACCGCCTTAAATCTGACCCATTTCCGGTAAGTTTATTAGATGGCGAATACTGTACTGTTTCTCATCAATTACCAAGTAAAGTATAAGGAACTAATGATTAAATACAGAGAACCTTTGTTACGAACCCCGCAAAGTCGTCACGTGTTCACTATATCACATCGCAATTTGCGGCAATGGCCCAGCTTACAATTTAGTTGGTCGTTTCGCCAACCAAAATAGCGATATAACAATTTATCTCTGTCGTTAAAGCAACACATCTTTTACGACACTAGTTAAAGAACAACTTGTCAGGAAAACGTTCCATTTTCTCGCAAGACAAATGAACGAGGGTAGTTTGAATCGATCGACGGCGGGAGAGCAGTCATCGGGACTCGGGAGCTCGAATTTCCTACGCAAACAAATGACGGCTATTTCCTTTTATTCGTAGCGATAGATTTCGAACGTTTCCCAGTGGCACGTGATCTATTAGCGCCAGGGCTTCGCTTCCAGCTGTCATTTCCATCGCCCCCGTCCGTGATCCATACGGGATGCTACGCTAGGAGATCAAGAAACATTGTGTCAATTACGAAACCGTCTGGAAAGGAATTGCCATCGCATCGATATGTCCAGGAATCGTCTCCTCCCTCTCCTGTAGGGATGCGGGTGTATACGGCGCCCCAGGGGCTTCTTCCGGAACCCTAGTCCTAAACCTACTCCTTCCCACCGTCAGTGATCAAACTTCACTCGCAACAACAACTTTTAGTACCTCGTGATGGTCGGGGGTGTGTTGGAGTCAAGATGTTGTGGGAGTTTGATTGGTGGGAATATCGATTCTAATTTGAGAATCACTTACTGCTTGCGGTCGCAGAGAGCCCACATTGCGGGGGCGTTACATAATCCCACCGCCACCGCAAGAAGCAGGAGAATCACACTGAGCAACTTCACCAAGGCGGTGCAACAAGGCGCTCGATACCTTGTGCGTTGACGAATATTAAGGTTTAATGCTTTATTCAATTAGATGATATCGAAATAAAGTGGCGACGTTAGTTTTCGGGCGGAATACAGATGACTCTTACACATGCAACGAGGTGTTCGAGAATCTATGAGGGAGGGGGCCTTAAGTTTTAGTCAAGGAGGGAAAAGGCGGATGGGGTGGGGATGGCATCAATGCTAAATGGTGTAACTTTGTAACTGTATACTGAAATAATTGAATTAAACGAAATTGAACTGAAGGACAAAAAGGCGCACCAACAAAATAAAAACTACAATTTTGAAAAATAAAAATACGTTGATGTTTTTGATTTATCTCTCGTGTTAAGGATGACTCCAAAGTCACCGCTAGGCGTCAACAAATGAAGTAAGTATGTACATGTCATAAGTTGAGTGAAACGAAACTATTAATAATATGACCGTGGGTAGCAACACGAGTACATTACTAAAATGCCGTAGAGATCCTTGTTTCACGTGTTATTGCATTTGGGACAAAGACTAAGGGATTTCCTTGGCGACGCGATAAGATTTTGAGAGAGACCTTCATTCTGTCTTGCCACGGAAACTTAATTAAGCTCACAGAACAAGTTTCGAGACCTTTTTTATAAATTAAATATACCATGGGCATATGAAAAGCTGATGAAATTGTCAAACACTTTTTTCGAACATCAAACTACTTTTTATAGATTACCATATGGAACCCCACCAACTTTCAACAACTTGTTTAAAGTTTTGAATGTTTTTGTTCCATGTTTCAAGAGTGGCACTACTGTGTTCACATGGGAACAAAATTAACCAGATAAACCACAAGACCAAAATACGAATAATGACTAAACTCAAGTCGAAACAGCGGCAGAATATGGTAATATCTAGATAAATTAAAGTCGTATGATATTCTTTTGTGCGAGCTTTCTATGAAATACGGGAGACAGTGGAAAGAGGGCATAATAAAAGGCTGCATCTTTATTGTTTGGGAGCGGCATGGAAATAGTTTATTTTATTACACCACAAGGACGAAACTTGTCGGGCAATTCACATTCGTCTCTTTTATTTCTCATTTGAATAAACAACAACGCTCTTTTATGTCGGACGGGGGAAACGGGAACTGAAAAATTTCATCGTAAGTTTTACGTCATTTTGCCAGATTTCTATATAATTTTTGTAATATGTTGGACAATTTTGGATGTACTCAACAACAGCTCGTTTTATGTAAAGAGCGCACTAAAACTTTCCGATCTAGTGAGTTTAACGTCATGCCGGCAGATTTCAATTGTCATACGCAGAGCTACGTCAAACTTCGGATATAATAAACAACATCGAAATTTTACGTTTTGTTGCTCGATCTCAATGAACAGACGGAGAATAATTTTAGGCACCATCAAAGTTGTCTGATAATAAACAAGGAAACAAAACGTTGCGCTAGGTTTCTCTGCAGACTTCAATAAGAGACAGTAAACTCTGAAGTTAATGAACACCCTTGAGTAGGGCGGTAACTAAATGAACTCCGGGGAGAATTAGAGAGAAATACACCGTTACAAGACAAAGACATCCCAGAGAAGGTGCGAAGCTTCTTGCAGAGGTTACTAATATTAATGCACATTTAATTCACTATAATTGGCA
The DNA here is from genome assembly GCA_024449915.1 of Sweltsa coloradensis. Taxonomy (NCBI): domain Eukaryota; kingdom Metazoa; phylum Arthropoda; class Insecta; order Plecoptera; family Chloroperlidae; genus Sweltsa; species Sweltsa coloradensis. Next base: position 418,085 of record JAMZAV010001029.1, read on the forward strand.
TGTATTACTGAAAGTAGAATTATTATTATTCTAATTTATAGAAAATTAGTGTTTTATTGAATAACTTACGGTTCTATTCTGACAATTAATGGTTGATTTTATTCGCGTATTTGGCAGACACGAACGATTTGAATCCACCAAACCAAACCATAAGTCCATAACCAATATTGCACCTTTATAAAAACAATGACAAAAAAATAATCAAAACAAAAACTAATTATATGTGGACGTTTGCTGAGATCAAATATTATTTGCATTTTTGTTCATACTTTGTGTATTTTCCTATACTCACAATAATCTCAAAACTTCTCACTTGAATCAAACTCAATTAGACGATTTCTCTCGCATAAAAGACTCAACACACAGAAAGCTCGTGCGCTCGAAATGAAACGCCCCTTACAAAGTGGAATGTTATTTGCACAGAATATAAGACAGGAATTTTCCGGTGGTTGCCGAATGCCGAGTAAGGCGGGTTATAACTCCAGCTGCTCCTCTCTTGACATGGCTGGTAACCATGGTAACCAGCGTGTGCGAGCACCGAGCCACCGAGGCAGGAACACCGCCCAAATGTTTGGAGGGGTGTGAACCCTTGATTAACTTACGCCGTCAAACAAACCAGGTAATAGCCCACCCTTACGAGGAAATAATAATATTAGAGAGAGTTAATGAGGGTGATGTTACGGTTGAATAGGTTTCATTCAATGGCGAATGGAACTTTGACGTGAGGGTGATTTAAACAAAGAACATCGAGAGTATCGATTAGCCTCGTTGCTTATCCCGAGCCGGGTGACGGAGGCGGTGATGGAAGTCACTAAACACTTACCTGTATCACTGACAAACTGATTCTATGGGAGAATGTGTTGCTACAAGGATTGAGAAGTTATCGACAAAGATTTTTACGTTATCCGCTCGCGTTTCAACCCGGCACCTCCACCATATATTTACATTCTCACGCTCGCGTTTTGACCCGGCACCTCCACCATATATTTACATTCTCACGCTCGCGTTTTGACCCGGCACCTCCACCATATATTTACATTCTCACGCTACGTTTTGACCCGGCACCTCCACCATATATTTACATTCTCACGCTCGCGTTTTGACCCGGCACCTCCACCATATATTTACATTCGTTAAAATTCATATCCTGTTTTTAGTTTCTCACATTTAAAACACTTTTGGAGTTTTATTTTCGATATTTCGATATAGAGTCTCCAAATATCGATATAAAAATATTCCCACACATCGATATCGTATCGAGATATCGTTTTCTCTGCCCAACCCTAGGTAAAAGTGGGTTCACGCATTTTCTTGGCGTTATAGCATCATGTTCAACAGCGCATATATTTTAACTTGTTTAAAGCAATATATTTGAAAATTTACTGATACGAATTTTCCCAGAAATGAAAGTATATTTTTTTTTAGTTATAGTTCACTTCACAATCATACGCATTTTAGGGGTAAATGGGCGTATTCGGATATACGTGGCTTTTAACACATCGTTAAAAAACTATAAAACAAATTGCAGTATGTAAATATTACCACATGGAAGCTACAGTAGACGAGGGCTAATGTAGATTGCACTTTGTGAGAGCATGCACTTGTAATGCACGGCCATGCAGCCTGTGGGTGTGATATTGCAACAATGCGAGAATGTTGGTCCGACCTCGACCGGGCACGAACCCTGCACTTGGCCGACCCCACGGACGCCGGACTATTTCTATCTGAAACCCTCTGATTGCTGACGTCCGTCTTCTCGGCGTGCGTGGCAGACTCTGTGAGGATGCCCGCTGTAGGGTAGACATCAGCTGTACCCGATGTTGCAGGTTTTTAGAGTGCATGTTAGGGAAGTGACTAAGGGAATGTCCAAGGGCTGTTTACGAGGACTTTCAGACAGGATTGTCGGTGGCGGGGGGCGACGATACTAGCATCTAGGTGCATCGCGATGATCGTTTCTATATTGTTAAATTTGTTACCTGTTTATTTAAGTGTTGATCTTTCAATACATATTCTTTATTTTGTTATTTGTTAATATGCTAGGGAAGTGACTATTTGGGAATGTCCAAGGGCTGTTTGAGAGGACTTTCAGACAGGATTGCCGGTGGCGCGGGGTGGGAGGGGGAGGTGAGAATCCCGAACCATTCTTAGCGACGATACTAGCATCTAGGTGCATCGAGATGATAAAGTTTAACTCACTCATGTAGATCATGTTCAGTGAAAGGAGGATTATCGACGTGACTGCCTAGCGATGTTTATTGTTTTGCGTAACATTAATTTTATGGTGTTACTTTTAAATTTCCATAGTAGATTTTTAGATTTTCACGGATTCACGTGAAAATCTAAAAATGTATATTATGAATAACAGTGTTTCAAGATTTTTTAAATTATTCTAATCGTGTCAGCTATATAGTTGTCCCTACAGCCTAGCTGAAGTTTTACATACAAACGGTACTCGGACAAACCATAAATAAAAACGTACACCAATTACGATTATTACAAGTACATAACGGGGTTTTAATTGTGTTTTCTTTTTCAGGTTCCATCACGGCGTGTACAGATATACAACAAATTTAAATTTAGTAAATGTGACTTGACATGGGTAGCCTGTTGGTCGGACCCCAGCCTGGGCAGACTGTAACAATATGTTTTGCTTTGAGACAACAATATAAAAGTTGGCATCGCTGCTTGTTTGGCAGAGCCGAGAGTACGACAAGAAAGAACTGCAAGCGCTATACGATTAGCGCGCAATTCGTCCTCTTCTTTCTCTTCCATGGCTATACATCGAACGTTTTGCGCAATTCGATTGTTTGCTAATGATTGCCAATGTCTGACAACGAAAATAGCGACGCCCCTGAGATCAAGTCAACACGATCGAGCAGAGCATCGACTTGGACGCGATCTGCGGCCTCTACTTATCACAACACGGCTTCCCTGAGTGTGACTGCATGCGAGTCATTGTTGTGCAGGGACGCTAGAAGGTCTTATAACACAACACCTTGGTCTTCAATCAAGTTCAACTTTCCTTCCGAGGTCTATCTTGACACGTGAAACTGAGAACAATGTTGTGGGTGGTGATCTGAGATGATAGCACATCATTCCCACATACTCAAATCATCCTTGGTCAAACTAGATATAGAATATTCGCACATAGTCTATATTTCATATTCTAAAGTAATACCTATACAGCAGGCAGCCCACACGTATGTTGTCGATACAAATATTGACAATCTAACAGTCAATCCAAACATAAATGTCTCACCTACCTAAGTCTTTCAACTATACCTGCTCATCCACCTGTGATGTTCAAACAATTTTCCTACTTCGAGGTCTACACTCGCCAACATCCCTTCCTCTGTGTTCAGTAGGCCTATTTTTAGACGGGTCTATTTTCACTTACTTGTAACCTTGCATGTGAATTCAACTAGGAGTCTTCTTACTCAAAACAGCTTATTTCCTCTACATTAAAAAAACTGATATCGCTGATAATATTATATAACCAGCCCACGCACAAGTGTTTTCCGTGGTCCTCTTAGTGAGACGCAGCTTATCGTGTCGGGCATTATCCTTCACCCTTAGCCTTCAGACTGTATCTCCTACGCCGCCGCTTCCTAGGCCTGCAACCAGACTGGGTCACCATGCCTTGGAGTTTGACCAGCTGCAATGCGTAGCTAACACTTTTACAACTTATTTACTTTCCATCAATGAATGATGTAATGTTTTGATTTGATTTCCGCATCTCTTCTTAGTTATGTAAGAGGAATCCATGATAAGTCGGTTCTATGTTAGCTGTGGCTAAGTATATTTGAATAACAATAGTGTATGGATCTTCTCAGTACACCTATTATACTTGAGTATAATATTTGCACGGAAACACTCCTGGCATGCAAAGCCGGGAAAAATATGGTTTACTCTTCTTTTAGCTTCATTACCGCCTTCCTTCTAACAAATATCGTACATTTTCAGTCATACTCACTCACACCTTGTCACCTATAACATAATATGTCACATTCTATAATCATAACTTTTCTAAACACATCTATTTCTGTCAAAATCACTGCACAAGTAGTAGCAATAGTACAACTTTATTTTTAAACAAATCTCTGTCTTTACATTTAGGTTGCCTTAGACCAGAATAACAAAAATTTAAATTAGTTTACATTCATACTTCAAGTTCATCTGAGATAAAAACAAATCGACACACACTAGTACAGATTAAAAGTTTGAACTTGTAAAACGAAGGTTGTTTTTCTGTAACCAATACTGCCCACCAGGTCTAGAACAAGGAAGGGTACGGGAGTACTTGAAAGATTGAGCAAGAGTATATTATAATCAGAATGTAGAAAAAAGAACACGGAAATAAAATAATTTACTATGGCGATGTTTTTGGTGGAGGCGCCGGGTCAAGACGAACAAAGTGTTCCTCGCTGGTTCTTGCATGTATTAATGGCGGTGGTGAATTGGTGACGAGCACGTGCATTTCAAAGTTTATAGGGGCCCCAAAGTCACCAAAAACTTTCTCTATCATCCTTGTTGAAGGGCAACACCAACAAAAACCGCACGTTCATCGGACGTCGTGTTCAGTTTTTAGCGTGAGATGTGACACACGCACAAACACGGACGGACAGTAGAGTGACATACGTACGTTAATATATTTTACTATTTTTAATTAATATTTAATTAGTATTATTATTTTAATTATTTTATTATTATTATTATATTTTATTTTATTACCACCAACAGAGTTACCTCCACAAGTGCGATATAGGCATTACATAAAATTACCTAAATACTAATGCCCAAAAATAAAAATGATATAAAAAATCAAACAACATCTAAATATGTCTACTCAGGTGCACAAAAGAACATTATACTAAACGAAATGAATTTAAAAAACTATGACGATTACAATGTTATGGAATGCAAACTCTATTTTAACACTTGTCACCCTACTTCCCCCCCCCCCCCCAACAATTTGGTGGTAAAAGTGCTATTACAAGTGGTTTTTATGCTCTGTAGGTTCTCAAGTTCTACCTGCACCCATGTGCACTTGCTGAGCAATTATCTGACGCACAATGTTGCCAACGTAACGACTGCACTAACGATTCGCTCTGTCAGCGTCACTAATCTAATATTAAAACGTCTTCTACATCAAAATGATATTCAGTAAAAGTTACATCTGAATTGCAATTAAATCCCATTATATCATCGCGTAGATATCATAAGCGTTAAACGACCTTTGAAATGAACATTTTGTTAGATATTAACTTTGACTCCCGAGACTAGATAATAATTATCCTGCTCATCTGAACATCATAACTTCTTGTTAGCGCGCTCGAGTGAATCTGTTTTTGCTATTTTCAGCCATTAGTTTCGCATTAATTCCGCTGTTTCCAGCCAAAGAAGCGCGATTCGAAATCTGGCTGCAGCTTTGCTCTCTTCGCGACTGAGGTCTTGCTCGTTTTGGTCGCGGGGGAGTTCGGAACTGCATGAGCGCATACAAGACAAGATACAAGCCTTATCTTGGGGAGCACCCCACCACCACGTACAAAACAAAACACATTCAACAATTTAGGTTAATGTGTTCTGTATTCGATGCATGTTACATTTTTTTTAAATGTATGTGGGGCTTATGTACAAATTAATTAAATAGTCCAACAATCTTATTGCCATAAGGCAACTTTAAATGGCAATAATTAAGGTTTCTTTATTTTGGAAATATGTGTGGCTAATGTCACGAATAAATACATAAATTTAAAATACGCCACACTTTTAACGTAGCTGTATGACATTTCCAAGACATTTTTAATGAACATGGTAGATGATAGTGGGGTGTGTGTATGTGTGTGTGGGGGGGGGGGGGGTATATTCGATTTTGAGTAGAAAAATTTTAATTTGTTGTTTGACATTGTTATAATTCATTAATCTAAAAAAAATGTACATTCGTGGTCAGAAATTATTTTCTAGGATTGAATTGCGTCAAATACAGGTCTGTATTAATATTTAATAACATAACATTGTTAAAAATAGTTTTGCTACTACCACCACCACCTCTGATAACGTCCTTCTTATCCTATCGTGCCATATAGTGCGGGCATCAACCTTGCTTACCAACAACCCAACTATATCTTGAGTCGCGGACACAGCTGATCCAGTTTGGCACAGGTCCACGGGGATAGTGCAAGCTTGACCCGACTCCCTATTAAAACCAGCTTGCCGGGGTTTTGGAATAGACCCACTTAGTTAGTTAGTTAGTTAGACAGAATCATTTCGAAATCTACCCACACGTGTCGTTTTCTCGGTAGGTTTCCAACAAGTCGGAGCCTATCACTGAGCCAAACCAACAGAAATAGCGATTCATTATAGTATCAAGTTGCAGTTATTAATTAGGGTTATCAAAATGTTGATTGACTGTCAGAGTTTCTTTTATTTTCTACTAACTATAAGTATGTACTTTAACGAATAAATTTTAAAATATCCATATAACTTATTTAATTAATGACTATATAGTGCTATATTTTTCTTTAGAGCAAGTAGCAACACAGACAACCAGACGCTATGCCACTTGTCTACGTGAAAGAAATGGGATTGAGATTATATAGAATGCGAGAGATAAATTAAACTAAATTGTTGGATGAGAGAAGTGAAGACTTGAATTTTACATACCCCGAGAAAAATAGCTCGTTTTATTTATTTTATGTCTGTTTGTTCGCACTCTACTGGCCAAACGGCATATGCGATCTTGATGAAAATTGGAAGGGACCTTCGAAATCTCTGAACTTAGATCTGACAAGTTTTTTGGTACAATCGAAGAAATATTTCTCATGAATATCGTACTTTTACGATTTTTAAATATTTTTAGTGATATTTTCGTGATATTCGGCCCGCGACTGGGCAAACGACTACTCCGATCTTGATGAAACTTAATGGGGACATTTTGAAATCACGGAATATATGTTATGATTTTAGGAACAATCGAAGAAATATTTCTCAACTATATAAACCGTAAAAGCTCATATATCAACGCGACTGGAAAAAAGCGTTAGTGAAGCGGCCTTGTATAGAAAATTGTATTGTATTTTAATCATATTTTTTATGATCAAATAATAGGTGATTGTGTTGTTGAACTATCGAACTATATCGTATTGCTGACGAGTGAAGTGTATAGTTAAGATGGACTTTTTAATTTTAAATGCCAACCCTTTCACAAGTCCCAACTCACCAAAGAGTCCGTGTGGATTTATTATTCTTACAATATTCGTTCCTGACTTGGATGGATGTACCATGCAAATAAGAACAAAGAAAGATTTGCATTACAAAGTAGATTTATGTATGGAAGCGTTAAGTAGCTTCTGATGTCCTTGTTGAGTCACGACGGAGCGAGTGTAAGTCCCGCCGCGTTGTTGGATGAGCGTAATTGGTGCATTGAGCTGCCATGTGTTATGCGGATTTACTGTTGTTCTGTAAAAAAATAATTACTAAGTTGAAGATATTTTTAAAATTAAATAAATTTTAATAAAAAAATTAATTTAATTTAATAAAAAATTAACTTAATTTTAATTTTTTTAAATTAATCGTAATTTTAAAAAAGGAAAAAATCGTAATATTGAAATTTTCATAAGAAATAATTATTCGATTGCGCACAAATTTTACACGAATATATTAATTCATAAAATTAAGGTTCTGTAAAAAAATGATTACAATCGGATAAAGCATGTAGGTGTTATAAGCTGGAGAAATTTTAAAAAATTGAAAAAAGTCGTAAAATTGCGATTTTCGTAAAAAATATTTTTTTTGATAACGCTCAAATTTTACACGAATATATCAATTCATAAAATTAAGGTTCTGTGAAACAATCATTACAATCGGACAAAGCATGCAGGTGTTGTAAGTCGAAGAAATTTTTAAAAAATCGAAAAAAATCGTAAAATTGCGATTTTCATGAGAAATTTTTTTTCGATTAAGCTCAAAAACGTGGCAGTTCTAAGTTCAGAGATTTCGAAGACCTCCATAAAATTTCATCGCAATCGGAGTATCGGTTTAGCCGGAATCGTGCTAACAAACAGACAAAAATAGAAAAAAAAGAAAAGAAAAAAAAACATTCCGGATTTTTTTCTCCAGTGTAGTGAAATGGAATCTTCGCTTCGCTCGCTACGCTCGCTACGCTCATCCAACGAGGGTTGGGACGGAACCAAAGACCGTGTAGTATATTCAAGCTGGCTCTTACACGTAGCACGTTACATTTGCACGGTTTCCAGGCTAATATTTAAACTTGTTTTGATGCTAATTTCAACTCAGTGGCCAATTTGTGTTATAGAAGCAAATGCAAATGGGCTTGTTTAATTTCTGTCACGTTTCGTCTTTGGAAACAAGGTGTATAAAACGAAGTGAAGTAAATATGTACAGGGGCAACACTTGTAACAAGCAAGTTTATATATCGGATAAATAAAGAATAAAGTATTGCCTTGTTGTGATTTATATAGAAATCCAGGAAAAAAATAAATTGTTGATCAGAACGCATTTTCCTGCATTGAATTTGTGCGTTCGTCCGCATTTTTAAAGCCATTTTCAATTATTTCGTTAGCTATTTCGCAATAATATTACATGAGAAATCGCGAAATACGCCGAACATATTATTTGTTAAAATTTTAATCTTGGTAATTTTACGAGTCGCGTTTTTGGCATTCGTACAATTTTGTTCGTCAAATCATTTCACAAAAATTGCTATTTTCAAACATGATTTTTTTCTTCTGGAATTAATGTGATTTGTGGTCATTATTTCATTTCAGATTTTTAAATTGACACACAAAAATTTCCATGAATTTCGTTATTTTAATAATTTCCTTCCATCTCTACCATGAGTAACGCAATTACGTCAACATTTGCATCAGAGTACTGTTTCGCATTCGAGCTCCAGTTCTGTGGCGCGTTGCAACCATAGTTACTGTTTCAACAGGGCCTGGTATGAAAAGATCCCTTGATGGCCGAAAACTTTTAGCGCCCTACAAACATTTTCGGCGGCTAATTTGCTGTAAATACGCAGAAAGCTTCTTGAAGTAATCTGTTGATGTGCCTACAAGTGCGTATGTTGGGTGTGTTGTGTAGCAATGTCTGTCTCGTTCCGCGTACTGATAGTGTTTTTCCTAGGCAAATAGTTGGTTTGGCAAGACGTTCAAATTCCGCATTGATTAACTGAACAAACACTCCTTGACCACAGATTACTTGCCTTGTCCAAACACACAGGCCTAACAAAACAAGAGTACCACTGTAACATTTAGAAATGCTCGTTCAGAGGAAGAGAGATTATATCCACTCCACTCAAAACGTTAGCTATGGGTGACAGATATTGGTTGCTGCACATGCCTACAAAACTAAATCATCTATGAGTTTGAAAAACACAAAAATGTTGCACGTGCGTCATGAAATTAATAAGATACTTTTATCCTTTACATTAAAAAAAATTAAAATAGTTCACGTCTATTTAAAAAAAAATCGTACTTAGTTAATTTAACTCACTCAGTCACATAACTGATTTTCAGTGGGGGGACAAAACAAGTTTTATTCACTATAGTGTTCTCCGGTAATGTATGTTTGTGAAGCTTGCTGCTTCGTGTTTTAAGTCACTAATGCAAAGAAGTGAAGTCGTGTAGTTGAAATATATGTTGCCATCAATCTACAGTCCAAACAATTAACAAGCGAAATAAACTTCGTCATTGCCCATGTGCACGAATGAGATTGAGAACGCTTTCGATATAAGTATTACTACCTGATGCAAATCAATCACTCTTGTTGTCTCGATTATCCTCTATGCACGGATGAGATGCGGGGAGCGTGACAAGCTACACGTGCCAATGTCAGACTTTGAGGTTTGAAGGGCTATGTACGTCACAGCATCATTGAGGTGCCTGCCAGCTGCTATGACAGCCAAGTGAGAGCATTGAAGTGAATGACAATAGGACGACGTGTTACAAGCATTGCACTAATTAACACTCGTGGTAACAACTGTCAATCGAGACGAGTGTAATAATATGAAGCTGTGTCCTCATTTTCGATTATCACTCCATGCTTCCCTTATTTTACAGACAATAATATACATTAGTTTTACCTTAGGCAACGCTGCAACTGACTCTTAAAGCCGTCGAGTATATCAACAATCACGTATTATCAGAAAAAATCCCAAAATTGGGTGTTTAACTTTCATTTTTATCCAAATGTATCAGTTTACTTGTTTAATGATCCATCCATGTTTATTTCATATGTATTTACTTATTAATTATATGTGTAAACTTCACCCCTCTCGCTTGCCCAAAGCCGAGTGACAGTTACAAAAAAAACAAAGAATATTTAAATTTTTGCTAGCTCAAAATCGGTAGAACACAAGACGCCCAATTAATAAAAAACACAAATTATCGAAGCAATTAGCTACTTACTCAACACCAAGTCACGCTCTGCAAACAGCTGCTGGTTATAAATGCACACAAAAACTAAAGATCTAGTGAAAGGATTCCTTAGGACTCAAGCTACAATTATAAAAATTAATCAAGTTTCCATTGATATAATTAAGAACAAAAAAATACAATTACAAAAACATGTCCCTACCTGCCTAATAGAGCTCTAAATTAAAGTTTACATTCCCCGTGTCACTTTTGACCTCCAAACACCTGTATACTCAACAGTGAGTACAGGGTCAACCAAAATATAAGTATTAAGTTTAAGTTTTGTTGTTTTGCATGAAATTGAATAATAAAATTTAATGATTGGTACTCATCGTAATTATTGTCGTATCCTTTAAGTGCTGTAGAATCCGAAGCGATGATACGGTCGACGTAATCCAATTGTAATAATGTGGGGGGAAATCACTTGGTCGGCGAAGATCAGGAGAACACGTGGTCGCAGACGAAAACACAAAATCAAGAAAGCAGCTGGTCGTTGTAAACAAAGTGACGTTTTATTTGTCACGGGAAAAGTTCCATGTAGCACGTGGTCGCAGATCAGATGACGTTTACGTTTGACAATCAGGCCCTATCAGGCCAACACGGCCTTCCGCGTCACACACACGCACGCACACACACACCTCCTCTCCTCACGTTCGACACGACACTCTCTGCGTCACACACACGCACGCACACACACACCTCCTCCCCTCAGGTTCGACACGACACTCTGCTGGTTGCCTCTCACATCTCGGTGTCCTGCGGACAACCCTCCCTACTATACACCCCTCCCTCATGACTGTTAGTCGGTCAAGGTAAGAGCCCCCTAGGAAACCTGTTATGTTGTTTCTATTTAAACCTGCCTGTCGCGTCCTTGGTCTGGTCACTTCTCTACTTTTGAACTGAGTAAACTTTGTTCTGGAAGCTTCTACCAACCCTCATACGATGAAGACGTAGCAGGATAACACGTAGGCCATGGTGCCTGGAGCATTATTTCCGCGTTCATCCGTGCTCTCTAACGTCAATGATAATCTGTTACAATGATAAATTTGTACCCAAAAAACAACTTAAAACGTTAATAACTTTTTTAAACAATATCAAAAATCTATGGACTAAGCGGCTATCTCTTAGTTCTCCTCATGGCTTCCTATTTATCTACTTTAAATTAACAAAACACTCCGTTAATGACCTTAATGAGATTAATTACTAATTATTCCCTTCCCCTTGCTTCTGTCATTACTATCCTTTAATTAGTAATTTTTAATAACAGTGTTGATGACCGTTGAACATTGTTGATACTTAAATATAGGTTTTTACTAATATTAAGAAGTTCATATGCAAATTCACTTGATTTGCATACTAAAATCTCGTATTATTTGGAAATTTGAATACGGTAGGGCATGGATGTTACAATTACCCACCCTTGGTTTCAAGACATTGGCACATATGTATTGAAAACAATTCTTATTAATATACATTAATTAATCATCAATTAATTAATCACACATAACATTTCATAAAATTATACAATTTACTTCAATGGAACTCATTAACTTTTATTCAAAATTTAATTATGAAAGTTTATTCATATCCAGCACCTAGTTTTAGATAACGTCTCGTCGGTCTATTCTAATCCCTAATCACCGCGCGTCCTAAACGTTATCTAAAGAAAATTAAAATAAATTTAATTGTTAATTAATCATACACGAAAGTAAAATTAATTCAAAGTATAAAAAGTAAAATTGTCAAATCATGTTGAAAATACAAGTTGAGCGACCGTACTATAAGTTGTCCGACTTCCGCGTTCCTAGTCTGTCGTGGCCATCTTGGCTCGAGCTACCAGCTGTGGACGTAAACAAACCCCTTCACCCCCCCTAGACTCGTCACTACCGTGGCTAAGTCGGTGCGCCACGCCCCTCAGGCTGTGAACGAACGCGACCCCCCCAAACCAGTCCAGACGACATTGGATCTGTGCATCTCACTCTCACCTTCTCTGTCCCGCTGGCTCAACTCTCAACCACAACAAACCCTCTAAACTGCATTCCAACTCACTGAAGCAGATAACTAAAACAGCTTTTTCCTAGCTTCTAACATAAAATCGATAACTTTTCAGAACTGGTCGTTTCAACACACAACTCAACCTACAAGACGCTACCCTAACAAATAACCTTTTGACAGTGAGCCACACTTCTCTAACACATTTACAAATACAAGTCATAACCTACGTTGGTTAATTAATTAATCTAAACACACATTTTACATTTCATAAAATTATTGTAATTATCATTGTTCTCGACGAATCTTAACATCTCTAATTAGGTCACCAAAACAAAATCTGAAACCCCTGGCATCTACATTCTAATAATTGAAATACCAATTAAAATTCTGACAACACCCTCATTAAGATAACATAACCGCTACCTACTTAAGAAAAACACAAACCTTTCAATACAGAATCCTATCTTCCATATCCTGTCGCGGTACTCTTGTTTACCTCCTCTTCTACCCACCCAGTTTACCTCTCTCTCTCTACTTCCAGTCATGTCTTTCTAATTCAGTAATGCTGATTACATAATCGTCACTTGAATGCTATACAAAACTCAACCAACAAATCGCCAAATTACTTCGAATTTAATACCATTGATCCCGTTATTCTATCTTGGCCTAATTTACATATTATCCTGTCCACAAATCAAAATACAAATCAACAAATTAACACACTAATCGCCTATTATTTTTTTTCCAAAGATTCTGGTAGATCCACCCAGTAATTGAAACACTAAAATAAAATTTACACACCCTCATTAGAATAAAACTAGCCGCTACCTACTTTGAGAAAGACACTAATCAATCACTAATCACAACTCTTTCCCATATCTCATTATCCTCATCATTCTATCCTCATCCCTCGATCTCTATCATCATCTCATCACTATCCTATCCAAATCGCATCATCAAATCTCAAATCAAAATCGCCTCTCCTATTACTATCAACTCAAATCAAATCGCCTCTCCTATCAACTCAATTCTCAAATCAAAATCGCCTCTCCTATCAATTCAAACAAATCAAATCTCGAATCAATGGATTCCAACTCACTTCTTTCATCATTGACCAACACTAATCAACAATAAACATTTCAAACAACTCTCATAACTATCTCAAATCTCAATCTCGAATCAATGGATTCCAACTCAAATCTCAAATGTCAACAATTAACAAAGCCCTTATCATAGCTCACTAGTCCACCACGTATCATCATATCAATTCGTTTATCCATATTTTATGCCCTTCTCACTTCAGTAATGCAGACTAACCTATCCCAATTAAAATGCTAATTAAATTCTAATCAATGTCCCGCCAAATCACTTAGAATGCAAAACCAACAATCCTTACCAGACTTTGTCCCAATTTTTTTTTAAAGCCTAAATTTACATGAACATTTACATAAACTTATCCTAATTGCTCACTGCCAAAACATTTTTACAATCATTGGTTTTATACGTAAACCATTTCATTTTAACTTTAGTTTGTTCATCCTTGTCTATTTTTCTTGTTTTCATACGTCCTCTAGACGCTACCTGTTTGTGTCCTAAACATCTCGTTTTAAACCTAGACAACACACCCTCCTCTTGTTTACGTTTTCTCTTGAGGCTACTCTCTTCCAAGTAATTCTTTTCAAACCAGTCGATTTTCATCCAACTCTCCTTTCGTCTCGTTCTTCTATTTCCATCTCCCACTTCTTTCGTTCTACCCAGCTCAACTGCCATTTTAAACTCGACTACCCCTTCTAACCTCATGTCGCATGTCAATCCATGAGTATTCCACCCAATCCATTCTCTTTCGGGAATTCTTCTCATACCGAAACCAAACACCTTCATTTTCGCTGTCTTTAACAATTGAACTTCAATTAATCCTGTATCCATCACTTTTTCATCAATAACTCTCTCATCAACAAAACTTTCAATAAACTCCTCATTAATTACTTTTCATAATTAACACTCTCCTCACTAAAACTTTCATCACCATCACTCATCTCAATCTCGACATAGTTCAAACTACTATCCTCAAACTTCTCATCCTTATCATCAACCAATTCAATTACGATTTCATCATTAGCCACTTCCTCGTTAGCTCCTTCTACCTGATTATCTATCGCCTGTTTACTTTCTACTCTTTCCTTGCTCAGTGACTGTCCCCATTCTTTTACTGCTTGTTTTAATCCCCCTATTTCCTGTGACAGTTTGTCCGAAATCTCCCTTTTTTCTTGTGACTGTTTGTACGAAATCTCCCTATTTTCTTGTGACTGGTTGTTTGAAATCTCCCTATTTTCCTGAAATTGTTTATCAGATTTTCCCTATTTTCCTGAAATTGTTTATCAGATTTTTCCGAAATCTCCCTATTTTCCTTTGACAGTTTTGTGGACAGTTTGTCCGAAATCTCCCTATTTTCCTGTATCTGATTTTCACTCATTGCTATATCATTACTCGCATTAATCTTTGATAAGGGTCCTCTTGTTTGTTTGGGACTATCTGCCCCTATCTTACTTCCCGCTATAACTCCCATCTCTGATTCTGTGATTTGTTCTGTTTTATTGTTATCCAACGAACTCCCACTTACTATCCCCTCATCTGACTCTGTTACGATGCCTAGTCCTGTTACGTTCGAGTTCCCTGTAGTTGAACTAGTTTCCATCATTGGCATGCTTTCATTTTCTAGATTAATAATACTTGACATATCAAGGAAATCATCACCTTTCTCAACATCCATCTCTGTTATAGTGGTACTATTAAACATACCTCCCTGCTCTGCTTGATCCATATTGTCAAACTTTGTTATTATCTTTTAAGTTTATTATTTTATTAATTAACTCGATTTGCTGTTCATTACGTTCTGTAAACAATCACTCAAATAAACTTTAAATTAACAAAAAAATTTAAATTTCAAAATGTTTGTCTTTTACGAATTTTTAATATTTTTTATTTTTATTAATTACCCCGGGTAATGGTTAATTACGAGTCCCACGTTGACGGCGACAATTGTAAACTTCACCCCTCTCGCTTGCCCAAAGCCGAGTGACAGTTACAAAAAAAACAAAGAATATTTAAATTTTTGCTAGCTCAAAATCGGTAGAACACAAGACGCCCAATTAATAAAAAACACAAATTATCGAAGCAATTAGCTACTTACTCAACACCAAGTCACGCTCTGCAAACAGCTGCTGGTTATAAATGCACACAAAAACTAAAGATCTAGTGAAAGGATTCCTTAGGACTCAAGCTACAATTATAAAAATTAATCAAGTTTCCATTGATATAATTAAGAACAAAAAAATACAATTACAAAAACATGTCCCTACCTGCCTAATAGAGCTCTAAATTAAAGTTTACATTCCCCGTGTCACTTTTGACCTCCAAACACCTGTATACTCAACAGTGAGTACAGGGTCAACCAAAATATAAGTATTAAGTTTAAGTTTTGTTGTTTTGCATGAAATTGAATAATAAAATTTAATGATTGGTACTCATCGTAATTATTGTCGTATCCTTTAAGTGCTGTAGAATCCGAAGCGATGATACGGTCGACGTAATCCAATTGTAATAATGTGGGGGGAAATCACTTGGTCGGCGAAGATCAGGAGAACACGTGGTCACAGACGAAAACACAAAATCAAGAAAGCAGCTGGTCGTTGTAAACAAAGTGACGTTTTGTTTGTCACGGGAAAAGTTCCATGTAGCACGTGGTCGCAGATCAGATGACGTTTACGTTTGACAATCAGGCCCTATCAGGCCAACACGGCCTTCCGCGTCACACACACGCACGCACACACACACCTCCTCTCCTCACGTTCGACACGACACTCTGCTGGTTGCCTCTCACATCTCGGTGTCCTGCGGACAACCCTCCCTACTATACACCCCTCCCTCATGACTGTTAGTCGGTTCAAGGTAAGAGCCCCCTAGGAAACCTGTTATGTTGTTTCTATTTAAACCTGTCTGTCGCGTCCTTGGTCTGGTCACTTCTCTACTTTTGAACTGAGTAAACTTTGTTCTGGAAGCTTCTACCAACCCTCATACGATGAAGACGTAGCAGGATAACACGTAGGCCATGGTGCCTGGAGCATTATTTCCGCGTTCATCCGTGCTCTCTAACGTCAATGATAATCTGTTACAATGATAAATTTGTACCCAAAAAACAACTTAAAACGTTAATAACTTTTGTTAAACAATATCAAAATCTATGGACTAAGCGGCTATCTCTTAGTTCTCCTCATGGCTTCCTATTTATCTACTTTAAATTAACAAAACACTCCGTTAATGACCTTAATGAGATTAATTACTAATTATTCCCTTCCCCTTGCTTCTGTCATTACTATCCTTTAATTAGTAATTATTAATAACAGTGTTGATGACCGTTGAACATTGTTGATACTTAAATACAGGTTTTTTTACTAATATTAAGAAGTTCATATGCAAATTCACTTAATTTGCATACTAAAATCTCGTATTATTTGAAATTTGAATACGGTAGGGCATGGATGTTACATGTGCTTCCATATCGGCAAAGCATCACTGCTTAAAAATTAAAATGCATGTTCAGTGTCCTCTTAACGTTTGGTAGATTTGGTAGGCATATTTTACATTATTCCTCAAAACGCGACATTTTTGTCGTCAACCTCAAAATGTTAAAAATTCCAAAACTCCAATATTTACTTAGAACCAAAGCAGTGACAACATTATATAAAGCTTTTGCCATCCTAGAAACTGTGATTGTATTTTCTTAGGGTCTATCAAATAAACTTGATATTGTAAAACCTAAGTGTAGCCCAGGGGATGTTCGTCGCTTTCAATGATTTTATATTGGAGAAAATCGGTTAGGCCTACTTTATTGGATTTTTAACAAGTTCTGAAGATGTGTTTCTTGCACAGTTTTTACAATTTCCAATATCCGACTGCAGGCTAGGCCGCTGGAAGAATCTCTTTAGACTTAGAGCACGTTTCTGCGTCTTGTGTTCAGACAAGATATTTAAGAAATTCTGCAAAACACTCACGAAGAAAACGTGATTTATTTGTGCTCAAATCTAGGTTGTAGAACCAACTCGAAATGTTTGTCACCCTCGCATTCCGAGTTTTGTTCGTACAGTTAATTGAAATTCGTAATTGATAAGAGTTAATTACAAATGCCTGATAATGACAGACTAGGAGAGAATAATTAATTCACGAGGCAATTACATATTCATCAGCCACGCTCGGAATTCCGTAAAACGATTATATTGAAAGTTTCGTTTAATTCTCTCTCGTAATAACATGCGTTATAGATGGGGACTCCACCCGACCTTCGCGTGTGCATGGCTTCATGTAATTATCTGTGTACTACTAATAATGAAGAAACGATTCATTTGAAAGCTTTTAGACAAAAAAAAATAAGATAACATGGGTGTAATTGCTAATTCGATGCATAGAGAACGGTAAACGAACCAAATAATATGAAAATCAAACGTATACCGTTTATTTCGGACACATATTAACATTTAATTTTAATACAATAATTTAAAAAAATATAAAATCCATCCCGACCGGTGTGTACTTTTTTTTAATTTCTGAATTATGAATTGTATTAAATATTAACCATTCCACCTACGGAAGTGTTTCCCGACTAACTAAATGAAGACCATAAAATGTTTTACTCCAACACTACATAAATACATTTCTCTGTGATTTTGTTAGTATTTGACTACTACATTTTCCGAAAATCCTAAAAATTAACATTATATTTTGTTATCACATAAAACATATAAAGTTTGTTTAGAACCAGCAAAAGTTGCATTTTTATCTATAAAAATGTGGATTTCTCCGCGGCTCTTCCCGCTCCCTACCTGTAGCTAGCGCCTCTACAGTTAGTTGCAGTAATGCCACAGCCACCGCAACGTCAACCAGCCTACAACAAATACGTCTCGTTGGCGCGACGCCCAAACGTCCTTGTTTCAGTCCCCTCATAAATCCCCCGTGGTTTATTAATCCCCACTTTGCCGGCGGGAACGTCGTATCTCACGGGCCTGTGTGTTGTGTAAATATTGTGAACAGTTCAATAGCCGAGATCCCCCACGGAATAATAGAAGTAAACAGAGGACAGAAACGAGGTTGGGCTAAATTTAACAATGGGGAATTCAGGACACCGTTGTGTATGCGTTTTTAGTCCAGTTATCAAAAGGGGAATTAAGTGGAATTATTCGACTAGATTTGTGTAAACAGCGCGTCATACGGAATGTGTTTTATCGTTCTTGTGTGGAATAGAGAGTAGTTGAGTAAGTTGACAACGCATAACTAACCGCTGTGGGTCTAGGGTTAGTTAATTACTACCATGAAGTTTATTATGTACGTTTATCTTCAACTGACGGAAACAGTTTCATAAATCAGCGACCAAATCTCCCCGTCTCTGCTCTTTTATTGACAGCTTTTTATTATCAAATTGAATGAATATGATGAATGAACGGGACGGATGAATGAGTTAGTTAACAAAGTTCGTATTAAAAATAAGTACTTACCTCTTATCTAGATATAATTTAAATGATATCGAATTTTTGCTGTATTACACAATGTATTTAATTATTTATAATGTTGGATAGTAGAGAAGGCCCAACTGGCCGTAATCACGCCTTAAATACAGACAATCAATCAATCAATCAATCAATATAAGCATCACTTTTCTATCCGTCCGTCCGTCTGTGAGAGTGTCACGTCACGTTAAGTTGGCTTTGTCTTTCAACAAGAATGATATAGAATGTTGTTGGTGAACCTGGGGGAAAGGGGGAGCGGCTAGAACCCCCTATGGCTCACTGTTCATGACCCGGCACCTCCATCATTACTGAATGCGAGATCAAAAACACCGAATAAATTTTAATGGAAGCTAACCCGGCGCTACCACCAAAAATATCAACGCACGGAGAATAATTTTACTTTTGTTTTCTTCTTCGACGATCGTTTTGATATTCCCGTAAACGTGAATGTAATTAATTCAGACATGGGTAGATGAAATTTCAGAAGATGTTTAGAAGAGGTAGCTAGATCTAGAACAATATTTATGATGATTGTAAAGGTTGTAATATTTTTTATATAGGCCCTAGGTCTAGTAATTAATTTTTCTATAAAATGTTTTCATTGTTTTGTTAAGTTTAGTTAACATTGTTAAGTATTTGCCTATGCTTCATATTTGCAAGGTATGAAAAAAAAATCTTATAATAATAAAAAAACAATTATGAATAGTAAAACAAAGATAAAACAAACACTTAGCTATGTTTTCATCTTTAACTTTAAAGACCAGATTTTGTGATTTACTTCCACTTTTTAAAGAAAGAAAAGGAATAATATTTTTGTTAAATTTACATACACCATCCCTCAGCAGTTCTGAGTTCAACGTTAGCTCACATTCTTCAAAACTTCACAAGATATCTGGAGACTGTTTGCATACGTAACGGTCAGACCAAACTTTCGAAAAAAAACACTCGGAAAAACAACCTACCACTCCTGGATTTAATGGTCGTGTACAGCGCTGTCGTGAATGCAAGTGATTACAAGGGGCAAACGGAAGTTATTAATAAATTAGAAACTATTTGTTTAGCCATTCAAATTTCCTTTGTGTGTAAATGACCATAGCTATAATTAGATCAATTAGTGGTACAATCAAAAGAAGTCTTGTGAAACCGGAAGAAATATTAACTCCAACAACAGACTTGAACTTGACAAGTCCATGATCTTTCCATTGCCTTATCTATAGCCTTATCACAAGTGCATTCTCAAGCACCAAACCAAATATTGGATTAACAACGGTTTATCTTCCGTGATGTTGGTTTAGGGATAACCATATCTAGCAGCCTAACAACTGATTTCAGTTCCTGACTGTTGGATGAGCTCCAGAAAACCGACGTAGAAGTCTGCATCACTTGGAAGCTCCATCGTTTGTCCTATCGGGTTGTGGTGTCCACCAAAATTTCAAGTAAGAATGTATGAATTGAGCGATCTGAGCACATTTTTTCGAATAGTGCTAATAAGACAAATTTAAAATAAACGTTAAACAATATCTAATTTTTCATGGATTTTATAGTATAAAAGAATTTCAAGATGGTAAAGACTGCTCTTGTGAATATTGTATTAAAAATTTGAGGTAAAAGATAACAGGGTAAAAATATAACGTTGAGAAGAAATTTTTGTAATTATTGTATTGTATTTAAATAGGGCCTTTGAATAATTAAATAATAAGAAATTATCTTGTGAATAAGGTATTACAAATTTAATTTTGACGATAAAGAACTAAAAATTGAGGACGATGAGGAAATATTATTGTTATAATAATTATATATAATGAAATATGTAAATTTTATTTTGAATGTAAAATGAATAACATGTAATATTGTATTTTGCATGTAGAATTAAATATGTAAAATATCAGGTATTTTGTAAGTAGATTTAGAATTAGTTAAAGCGTATTTCAAGACTTGTACATGAACTATGTATTTTTAAGTGAGCAATGCTTTTGCAATTGCTAATGAAATAAAACACATTTGAATTGAATTGAATTGAATTGAATTAGTAACTTACAGTAAATACCTATGCCATCAAACAGGTAATTTACAGTAATTTCCCAAGCTGGCGTAGGGAAATATATTTGAAATGTGAAAATGTGCTCTGATAGCGACATGCGCTCATCCCTTGTTAACATCGCAAAAAAAAAATTAAAAAATTGGTATTTTGAATTTTTTGAAAATTTGGCGGTCGAAAAGTGATCCAGGCTGTATGTGAAATTCGCTGGATTCGTTGATCCAAACCGTCTACTAACGAGGAACGAGCCTAGACTAAGATGGATGATGGATGATGGATTAGAGGTGGTGGAAGTGAGACAAAGCGGGACGTCTAACGTATAAACACGGACAGATGGCTGTTTGTCAGAAGAGCTTCTCGTGTCAACGATATACTTGCAATGTTTATTATGGCTAAATAACGCACTTACTCGAGCATTCAACAAACCTCCTTGGGGGACTTACAGGCTGATGCCCTCCTCAATCCCCCCTCGAAGTATCAGAAGTGCTCGAATACTAACTTATCACGAGCTTGCATTTATCATTTCTATGTTGAATAATTATCATACATGAAATGGGTACGTAATTTTTTTACACTGTGTAATTGTTTGTACTTCGGACTGCTTCCTATATATTATTTTGTGTGCGTTTATGTAATCTTAGTTGATTTATTATCCTTAGTAAATGAGTTTTTAATTTTTATAAGTGAATATGATGGACGTTAATGTTTGCAAAACCGCGCGATTTGGGAAACTGAAAATCGATGCAGTTACAAAGCAATTATTTTTAGATCAAAGCTTGAGCTTCGCAGTAACGCAAGTTGCATTACAGTTTTTTTTCTAACATGTTGGCTAATTCAACATTCCCCTTAATTTCCTCCTCCCCCCTTAATGTGTCCATTTTGTCAAGCCATTTTTTCTGCCCACAAACGCTGTGATTAAAATAGTCCCAAATTAAACCGCCTGTATAATATTATCAGTCCGCAGTGGGAAAGCGCTCATTAGCTTGTTTAGGTCAAGTCATCCCACTACATGCTGTGCTAACGATTACATAATAAATGAGCTCTTAATTTTGCTAGACGCCTGATACAATTTCCTGAGTACAAAGGCGCAGCAGGCAATTACTTTAAAACAAGACACACGGAAGTCTGCAATTGTGTCTGTCTGTCTGTCTGTCTGCATGTTACAGCTGTCTTGCACCCACTCACTCCGTGTTGCACCAACACTTAACGGTGTCAATTTAACTCTTATTATTTCACACTTGTTCTTGGCTTGCAAGCTGCAACTAAGCAAGTACAATTGAGTGTAGATTCGAGCAATTGTCTCCTCCGACAGGAGATTCACAGATGTTTGACAGTGTTACAAAACTATGTTACGTATGAGGACCGTGTTACAAGACTTGTTTAGTGTTTAGAATAGTTTACTTTGCTTCAAGTTTTCATATTTTCACATAATCTTCCCCGGCTACGTTAAAATACAATGAGACGTATAACTGTGGTGGTCGATTAAGCTCTGGTCTGGCAAACCCTGCTTAGACAAGGCAGTCGAATTATTATTCTTAATACATAAGAGAAATTAATGAAATTAATAAAACATGGCGATCGAGGAAATGCGTTGACTTTCTTATACTTTCACACAATATTGGAGAAAAGCTCAGATTCCAGGCTGAACACTGCATAGTTTCTGCAACAACTGGTTTACAGAAAATAAAATCCAACTCAAATAATGTTTTTACATTCTTGAATCATTTCTCGTTGTTGTGGTGTTTTAATGCCAAGAATGCTGTTTTTGTCGTTAATTTTACTCGATGTGTGGCTATTTATTTCAAGTCGTCCAGCTGATTTCTCACGCTGAGCTTACTTTTATTTGCTTTTAATAAGTGTGGTGGGAGGGGGTTGTATAACCAGCAGTGTTAAGGAGTGTGAAACGGTGTGAAACTGAATTTTTAACACTAAACAGAGAAAAGTTAACGTACATTCATCTAGTTTGGCTGAAGGACCTGTATAAGTTTGTAAATAATACGATTTTATAAATACAACAAAAATAAAAGTATTTTCTGGGAAAGAGGAAAAGTTTTTGCTAAATCCTTGGATGAGGACCGAGGTGGTTTATTTTCCTTGACTGGTCAAGTGTCATGATTCGCGAAAACAATTGATTGATTCTTCTAACCTCCTATTTGATGGTCATCAGCTCCGTCAATCAACTGTCGGCTCGCGATAGAAAATATCAGAGGATAAATGAATAGAGGAACTAAAGAATATCCAGAAAACAAAAAAAAGTAATATCGAAGAACCAATATACCCTCTCCCCATACACCAATGCTGACGGGGCATAATAATAATACTTTCTTAATTTCGTAAGCATGTTTTAGTCATGATTGTGACTAATTTTCTTGTGACTAATAGTGAATCGTTTCGATACAACACAGCTGCGACGATTATGCGTCAAGTGGAATTAACAAGTCTATTCAAATGTAAACGCAGAACCCGCTGTTTACTTATTTGGTTGGCAGGTGTGAGATTCCGTGAAAGATTGAAAGTGGTTTCCACGTGGTCAGGCCAGTGGCGTAGGTCTACACACCTGGTCCACTGAGCATGACCTTGAGTCGACCTACATAGGTCACAGAAGCGTGACAGACCTAAAGTATTTCTCCAGGGTTCCATCCTTACCCCCATACGGTTTTCCACTCGACGTGCAATGCGCGACCTTTCCATTCACTAACCAAACACGAATCTTAGCGGGATTCCGACCCCTGGTCACCTGCTAATCGCCATGTTATGCTAATCAGTCATTAATCACAACTTCCTTTGAAATTAAAGTAGATTTTTGGCATTTAATTAATTGCATTTGTTATGAATAGCATAATAATCGCACAGGAACGACTTACGAAACATTTGCTACTGACCCTGGAATCAACTGAGCCACTTTCAGTGTAGATTATTGTACAAAAGAAAACAAAATACGAGAAGGGGAACAGCGAAATAGTGTCATCGATATCACGCTCTCGTGACGAGAGATCATGTTAATTTAAAAATATATATAATCAATGACTTATCAACGAACATCTTCACGATTCAAGCGAGCACTGAGCAGGTGCCACGATCTTTGCAGGTGACGTTTTGATGTCTGTGACGTAATCGGTTTCGTGAAATACTCTGACCCCAAGACAGTATATTCTTTTTTCCAGCAACAAATCCATTTTGGAAAGAAGTTAACACTTTACAACTTGGAATTGCTGACTAACTTAGAGGGGAGGGGTGAATACAATTATTCTGTTGGGGCTTTGAATCCCAGCACAACACAAAGTTTACAAACCAAATTATCCTTTAACCTCAAATATTTTAATTTCGTTCTAAAGCGAACGTGTGTGTGTGTGACAGCGAGCAGAACGTACTGGGTGTGACAGGAGATGTGGTTTTCAATAGGGCCGTGATTTCCCTAGGGTCACCCCCTTCTCCCCCACGCCCACCCTTTGCAATCACCAATCGACTCTCAAGGTTCCCCAACAAATTTCTATCTCACAGCCCGCCAGATTTGATCAGCAATTCTCTCCGTATCCAGCGACCTCACCCGAATATTCGACAATCTATACTTTATCTCATTTCTCTTTTGTCATCTCGAGAACTTTCTGCTGACAATATGTGAGGAGATTTCCCAGAAGATGAGGCACCCACATTACAATGAATTACCCCCTCCCCCTCCCACAGAACTTTGCGCGCTGCCGTGGCCTAGACCACAACCCCAGCACTCGAGACTCGGATTCCGGAGGTCTCCACACATAACTAAATACACACATAACTAAATATTAACCACACACCGTTAGTTTTTTATAAGGTATATGTAATCCACGAAATAGCAAAACCTGCACTTCCTTGCCTGGAAGTGTTAGTTTTGGCTTGAGTCAATAGTGAAGTTGTGTGAACGTCCTAAAGTCCTAATCGTTAGCCAATATTAGCGGGAATGTTGAGATTAAGTTCTACAAACTGATCTTGACATACCAGACATGCTTCCAATCCCACTAACGGACTAATACGCAGAAGTGGGCAATATTAGCTTTAGAAGCTTTCCCTTTTTAAGTGTTCATAAAATAATATTACCCTACACCTCTGGCAAGCTTAGGGCTGCCAGTGACTGGGTTCGATTACCTGTTAGGAAATATATTTTGGATTCTTTCAGAAATAATTCCAGTATTGAGTTATACATTCATGTTATCAGTGACTTTCGTTGGAGAAGTCACAGAAATAAAAAATAAGGCAATTGTTCCAAATTGTTTCTAAGAATTTTACTCAAAGTCTCATTACTGCAGTAACAATTTTAGACCTGGTTTTTATTACTGGAGTTAAATCCACTTGGGTTGAACGGGGGTTACTCACTTGTGTTTTAATGTGCATACAATTACCGTCGTAAGGTAGTCGTTTCTAACTTCACACCTGCAGCGTTGCTGGGCACACGCCTTCTAAAAGACGTGCGGACTTGACTTGTTGTCGTTTACATGAACTAGACTTGCGTATCAACGTTACTCCAGTAACTCGGGAGTTTTTACGCGAGTTGAAATTCCAACCAGCGTTGCAACTCAGTGCGTTTACATCACAAAAATTACTCGCGTTTTCGACCAACCCGCGTAAAATGACACAATAAAAAAAAACAGCTCTTCGAGTGATGTTTGCAGGTTATAACAAAGTGTTGACAATTCTTTAGAGTCCAAATTAGGCCATGGTGATCGCCCTCTACATGCCCGGGCCGGGTGGTTGACCCTGCCCCGTGACCTTTGCACGTGACTTGATGTCCCAGGTAGCAAGGCGGCACCCGGCCTTACCGCGGTCGTAAAACATGCTCCAAGGACGACGCAGAATCAAAGTAGAATCATTGACGGGAAGCAATAAATTAAATCTCGGAATCGTTTGGTGTTGATGGGTCGGATTAATTGTGAAGGGGAGACAGAATACCTAGAAGTAGACGATAGATGCAAATGAATTATTGTAGGCCCAGTCCCCACATATTTCGAGCCATTGTTGCGTTGCTTGTTGCGTAGCCAGTTCACAGGCATTACATATGTTTCAGTTACATAATTCGGTTGGCTTTTCAGTTGTTTTAATGCTGTTACCTGTTGTTTTAATTCAGTAATTATTAATTTCACTCTTTTAGCTTTCGCAGACCGAAATAAAAGGAGCAATTGGGAAAGATTACAGTGTGTCAATTGTAAACACAACACGCATGTGAAGAAAGACAATTTGAGAGACAAGTTACTGGATAGTAAAAAATTCCGTCAGTTATAGCTAGAGATACGTTTCTTTAGCATTTATATTTAGAATATTTTAGAATAAAATTTGAAAAAATTGCATTTATTTTTTCCTTTCCACCAAAACACTACATGTGGGGTGTTTCTTGCACTTATAATGGTAAACGATGAATT
Organism: Sweltsa coloradensis; assembly: GCA_024449915.1. Taxonomy (NCBI): domain Eukaryota; kingdom Metazoa; phylum Arthropoda; class Insecta; order Plecoptera; family Chloroperlidae; genus Sweltsa; species Sweltsa coloradensis. The sequence continues at coordinate 444,498 of JAMZAV010001029.1, forward strand.
ATAGGGACATTTAAATTCAATTTAGTCATATACAACGCTAGAATACATTGCTAAACAAGTTCTCAATAGTCAATGTATTTTAAAACATTATTTTAAGCAAAATTAGCATTTTGTAGCATCAAAATCCTAAAATGATAAACAAAAAATGTATTTATAGTTACAGCACGCCCAATTTTGGGCAAAAAATGTCGTACAAAAATATAATTTTTAATAATATGGTCATAAAATATTTTTAACCCTTCACAAGTTTAGGCTAAAAAAATAATTTTAACCAACAATTTTCGAAACACTCACTACATTTCTTAAATATAGTGAATGACTGTTCTTTATTATATTATTCATTATTAATAAAAATCACTTAACTGAACTTTGACCTGGGCTACTTACTTGTTGTGTATAATTTTAATTATTCCTGATGTTATTATACTATTCATAACAATAATTAATATTATTCACAATATTTAATGAATATTCATTAATTTTATTGTTTGTCGTAATTTGTTTTGTTAGTATCAAACAATACACTCATTGACGGAAATGTCCGACAAATGTTAACAAAACTATAAAAACAAGCTAGAAATGAAGAACGGTAAATGTATGTTCAGTATGCATAACGTAAGAAACCTAACAAAAGAAAGGTGAATACACTTAGACGGGCCATGGTTATTACTTTTCACTGTGCGTTCTCCAAGCTGTGTCGTTACCATTACCATTTTAAAATGTTTACATTGCAATGAACCGACCATAAACAGCTGATTATTTAGTGAAAGTGTTTTGCTCAAGGAAGAATAACACTAATTGCAACAAATGAGTAGTGTACTGTATATTAATTGAGTTTATTTATAGTTCACAATAAACTAAATGGTTGGTATACATATTATGGTAATAATAACTTACGTGGTGCGCCAACAACTGAGCATTTGAAAGGGAAGGCAACCAAACAGAGATAAAGCTATAACTCAGCCGCATCAACAATCAAGCTAATTACTACAACCATGAATATGGACAAACGACAGACTAATTAATCAAGACGTCTAACAAGGTGGATGTCATAGCAGAGCGTTGCAGGACAGTGCCAAATAGACGTCCTATCTCAATAGTCTTATACTCTATAGCTTCTATTATCATCATCGCCCATATTGCCCCAGTGTTCTGTACTATGTCTTGTCGGCAGGAGTAAGACAATGGTGAATAATTCAAATTAATGTTTATGACCAGCTGTTAATTATTATGGTTGAAAATGCTAATCTAGCTGTTATTCCTACTCGTTTCACAATTGTTTGTGTTTGTGATAATTCCTGAAATATTATTACAAAATTGGTAGATTTGCCTTTTTTTACAGACATTTTTCATTGCTGGGGTAGCCGGGCTGGGGGGGGGGCGGTCCTTAAATGTTGGTACCAACAAAATATTGCTCATTGACACATTTATATATATTTTTTTTAAGAATATAACGAATAATACATGGACAATAATATATATTAGATTTTGAGCCCGTATCTTGTTTTCTGAGCCCAGCCACCCCCATTATAATAACTTATTTATTTATTCACTCAAATACAGAATTGCTGCCATTTTACTAAAATAATAACAAATAAATTTATTTAAAGCATATAAAAACATAAAACATGTCAAATCCAAGGATATAATTCAAAATATCAAAATCGACCGCCAGGTTGTTTCAAATACACTTCTGTCACCAAGTAAAAGTCATTCAATCCAATCAGTAATTTTTAATAGCTCTCCTTCTTGATAGTTTTGTATCAATTCACTGGCACATGTGTCCCAATTGCACTGCATCTG